>BTHU01000003.1:10772500-11237500 GCA_036184795.1 Tokudaia tokunoshimensis | reverse complement strand
AGGATGCAGAGAAACAGCATAGTCCCTGTGGATAGGGAAAGACATGGAAACACACACAAGCAAGAATGATGCAGTCCAGGAAGGCTGGCCCACTTTCAGGGGCAGATTTGAGAAAGACAGAAAGAGGTTCCCACTTGGAACATCTGCAGTCTCCATACAAGAACACACAGAGCTATGGAGTGGGGTAGAAATGGAAATGAAAATAAGATGACCAGGACAAGAGCTGTGACGGAAAGCATCTCCAAGGAGTGACCTCAGATGGGAATCTGAAGAAGAGGATGGACAGATCAGAGGCAGCAGCAGCAGGGAGCCATCTTCAGGTCAGTTTTCTTTCCCTCATTCAGGGACTTGGTGTAGCACTGTGAAAGTCGGTGATCCGGTTGTAGATAACAAGGTCAATATGCAAAATGCTAAAGAATTCATGCTCGGATGTTTTACCATCCACTTTTTTTTAGTGTTGGATGAGTTATGACTACCATTTTTATTTTTCCACATGCAAACCTGTTTATACCACTCTGTGTTTGATGAGCACACTGATATTCAACAAATTCAGGGACTGTGCCCTGGGGTAGCCTGAGGTCCACATCCACTATGTGAGGAGTGAAAGATGAGACCATTCTGGGTAAAGGTGGAGAGGGCTAGATGGGAAGAAAAAGAAAATATCTCAAAATTATTAAGCTGGTCTTAGGAAAGAAACTTCAGGCTAATGATCTCCCATTTTGTGTACAAAACAGAAAGGACAGTCTGGAATCCTTGACTCCTAGGAAGACAGGAAGTACGCCTGTGTGAAAAACAATCCCATCAGCAGAGAGGAGACTGCAAAATACTAGAAAATACGGAAACAGAATCACTCGGTGAGAAGCACCCCATGTCCCTCGTACAAAGGAAACATGGAAGGACTTCTCACTAGACAGTGAAGAAACTAGAAAGAGTATCCTTCCCGCCTTCCAGCTGAGAAGCCAAAAGCAGCACCTTTAAGTAATTTACATGTGCTCACAACGCTAGCATCCGAGAACTGGCTGTAACATCCATGGGTTATTGTTCCGTTTCTACAGGCGCCACAAGAAGGAAGCACCCTCCAATTATTTACTGATATTCTCTGCTCATCTGCACAGTCACGCTTCAAGGCTCTTCTTGCTCTGACCTGACTAACCCTTCCTGAAGCAAATGAAGCTTCTGTAAAACTTAGCAAGACTTGAAGAGTTGTCTAACCCAAATGGCGAGTGTTCTAGATGGGAAATAGTCTATGTGACTGACCAAGAATTCACAGTTCAGTGCCAGATACTTTTAAACTTTTAACTACATGGACTCTAGTTTCTGTAAACATTGCTCCTGGGTATTCTTACACATTATTCCTGAGTTTGTTTAAAAATGGCTGTATTCTACAGGCAGTTCAGTTTCTCCAGATTATTTCCCAAATACATTGACTGAGAGTAAGTGCTGTGAATTGTCTAGGATCTGGAATTAACCTAGGAGAGAGACTTCCTGTGAGAGAGGCACTGTGAACCACTGTTGAGCCCTGAGCAGTGGTTCTGAGCCTTCCTAATGCTGTGACCCTTTAATCCAGTTCCTCGAGTTGTGGTGACCCACAATCATAAGATTATTTTAGTTGCTCCCTCATAACTTGCTGCTGATATGAGTCATAATGTAAATACATGTTTTGATGGTCTTAAGCAACCCTGTGATGGGGCCATTTGACCACCAAAGGGACCGAGACCCACAGGGGGAGAATTGCTGCTCTAGACATGTCTGTAGGGCGGGAGGTACTGACAAGGAGAAAGGTTAAAGAGAAATGAGCTAAGCACTAGTCCCCTCTGTGTGTGTGTGTGTGTGTGTGTGTGTGTGTCTGTGAGAGAGTGAGGGGTGGGTGGGGGAGAGAGGGGGAGGGAGAGAGAGAGAGAGAGAGAGAGAGAGAGAGAGAGAGAGAGAGAGATAACCAGTTCCGTGTGCCTACTGCCTTGATTCCAGGTTGGACTGTACCTTTCAACAGTGAGCCAAATAATATCTTCCTCCTGTGAGTTGTTGGTATCCTGATTTTTGTTTGTTTGTTTGCTTTTCCAAACAAGAGAAGAAACTGTGGCATATATCCCCAACTTTCTCATCTATACGTTCAGTTCCTGTTCATTCACCTCAGTCTGGTCTGGCTCAGCGGTTTCCAAGTCAATCTATTATCTCAGTTTCAAATGTTGCAGGAGACCGGGATGAGACTTCAAGGGAGACAAGTATGTTTAGCCTTCAGTTCACTGTGAATTTGATAAAACTGCTTGAGAATATATCTAAGGTCCTTAAGGTTTGGGGGAAGTATTATATCTTCTTTAGAGATGTACATGTATGTTGAAAAGACTAAAGTAATTCAACAAGAATTTGGTAGACAAACATTAGTACAGTACACAATAGGTACCTATTTAAGATAAAAAACAAACCACGATGTATTTAAGAATAAGCCTGTAAAACATATAGCCCAGTATTTATTTCATATTTCCCATGAGTCCACTTACTCTGGCTTTCAGGCTTTTTGCTGGCATTGAGCTATCTTACTGTTATAAAATAGGAGAAAAGAACAAGCTGGTAGTTTAAAAGGATACATCACAGCATCTCTCTCTGGCACCATACAATTTTAATCCCTCTTTTGAAGACAAACTGGTTGGAAAGTGACCGCTTTCTATCTATCCATATTGTCACAGCAAAGTAAGGGAGAAAGGCCCTCCTCTGCCTGCCAGGGGGCCATTCGGTGTATGGATTCCAGGGGCAGAAGGGAACTGGAAGAGTGACTCCTATCATGTAAAAAAAAGCCATTTTCCTTACTTATTTTCAACTATAAATTGCGACAGAACAATGCAGTTTCTATTTGGAGGATAAGGAAGTCTTCAAAATCTAATTTCAACCCATAAGGAAGGAATCCTTTTAAAACCCAGACGATCAAAAATCAGTGGCGCTCGATCTTTATGATTTCTTCAACTTCAATGCACAGATACCTCCCCCAACATAATTTGCAAACCTAAAGTTTAGAACACATATTCATGGCAAGCTAAACCTCACAGATATGATTTTTAATATTTTGCAAATGTTTCCCAAAACCCCATGCCATGCTCAGCAAGACACTTGTTTATTGATGAATAAATGTTAAGAACTCCAACCAATTCACGAATAGTAACATGGTCTATGTTGTAATGACCTTCTGCATGTGTAATGTGGGTCGCACGGCAGGAAGAGCAGCAATGAGCCTACACAGAGGAAAAAGAAATCTCTGCCCCAGACACACTCTTTCACATGAGACTTCTCTTTCCCTGGGAATCTATGGCTTCTGAAGCGCTCCCAAAACTGACCACGTGGAAGCAAATCTCCAGTTAAACCGTTGACCATTCTAAAGGCTAAACACTGCTTACCCATATATACAAACTACATATACAGTATTTTACTATCGCAAGCAAGTGAAACATTATTAAGATTGTGTAAGAAACATGCCTACTCATTTTTAAAAGGAAAAGATAGTTAAAACATGTAAATATATTTTCCTTCCTTTCAACTGAGATCAAATGGCTGGTGTCGGGCTTAACTCATAATTAACATACCTGGTAAACACTTTAATGATTTTAATTGCTAATAGGCAAATAAGTTACACTCAATAACTTCTAAAGGCAATATACCTATATAGCTAACTATAGATGCCTGTAGCAAAAATAAATAAATAAATAAATAAATAAGGAAATAAATAAATAAATAAGTAAGGAAATGAAAAATTAAGCTCCAACTCACTTCTCTAAAACACCAACTGTCCCCACCTCCATTTCCCTCTGCTAAGATTTTTATTTAAAAAAAAAACTAAGAGTCTCAACAACAACAACAACAAAAACCACTGCCCCACACTTTGCAAGTTTATGGTCTCAATATATGTGGCTCTAAAAATAAATATGACGTGTGCTAGGTAGTAAAATGTCTCGAGTTCATTGAGGCCACGGTAGAATTCATGTCCCTCCTGAGTATCTGCCCTGTGTATTGCTTCGATTAGTCAGATTTTCAAGGAAACCTAAAGTATTATTTGGGGAACGGGGCGGTAGTTGCTCATCTGAGCACTGTGTCCTCTTAATGCAAACCGATGTGCCTTTGTTCTGACAGTAGCAAACCATTGCTGGAAAATGAGCCACCTTCCCCGGGCTGACGCCCATTATACCACACTTGTTTGACAAGGTCACTTGCCGCAGGGATTTGTGGGGAGAGAGAACATGCAGCCTGTGGAGTTAAGAGTTTAAGCCACGGGCAACCCAGATATTTGTATTTTGGTAGGACACGTACATTAAAAAAAAAGAATTATTTGCTCATTGAGCAAAACAGGCATTTTACCTTTAACAATTTCAGAAACCTAGAATTTTAAGTACACTCATAGGCTTTCCATCGCCCTCTTTCCTTTGAATTCACATAGCAAATGTATAAAACACTGGCTCTCAAGATAACATTAAAAAGCAAACACTAATGAACACCGCAAAGTGGCCCGTCTCAGCCTTATAAGGCATATGGAGTGCACAAATTTGAGGTGGGGGGGGGACCCTCAGGCTGTGGGAGAAACACAGCTTTTCTTTCACTTTAAACTCCATCAAGAATTTTATTTGTAATTAATTTCATCAGGAGGAAGATGCAGGGGACCCCAAGGTCACACACTCCATAACTCTATTCTGTTGATTTTTACCTCTAGATTAAACTCCATTAGACTGTTTTACCCATAATCCGTCAGTGATCCGAAAGGTGGAACTGACTCTATAAAGCAAGGCTCACTTTGAATTTTCAGGTTCACGTATGATCTTTGAAAGGGCCTGAGAGTGCAAACATGACAGCCATCTCAACTGATTAAGTTCTTTCCGTACAGAGGCACACGGCAAGAGTGGAACGGCCAGCTTAGAGAGCATGGGTATGGATGGAGGACAGCAGCAATCAGGTTTTGGGGGATTTGAAAGTTTAAAAGTATGACTCTCATATTCTTAGGGGGGAAAAAAAAACGTCGCCTAGAAATCTAGCTTGTAATAGTACCAACGGAGTTTACTTCGGTTTCATTTTGTACCTCCACATAAAACTAAAAGATTCTGTACATTTTCCTCCCGACCTTGATATACAACCATCAAAGTATACCGTGAATCAACAGTAAATGTTAATACTTGATTCATGCATCACCAGAATTAAACATTATTTTCTGTAACTTCCGGGATGGGGAGGAGGTCCTCACTCTTAAGAATTTGGTGCGTCCACGTGGAGAGTGAAGAAGGGATAATGATCTCACTTGACTGTAACCTCCCTCCAAATATTATTAGAGCTACATTCACAGAATGTGCTGTCCAAACTTCCTGCATCAGTTCTGGTCTCGTGTCAAAGAAATGCCAATTGTGAAGCCGTGCTGAGGGCAGACGCTGCGTGCGTGGTCCTGTCCTTGGACCGGCCTCCCCACGGACTCGTTTGCGGCCAGACACTCTGACCTAGTGCCTAACGGTGTTTAAGGAAAATGAGATCTTTCTCACAGTGTAGTCAGGATTAACTCAACACTGTCAAAGCATTTATACAGCCTCATATTTGGAGACGTTAAAAAGGTAGGTACAACGACTGAATCTTCTTTGAATTTCCCAGTGATGACAAATAGTCATATAATAAAACAGGAGGAAGCGAATGGTAATCCCGGGTGACAGGCAGCTGTCAATCAGAGATTCAACAGTCTAGTGGCTCCCTAACTGGAGCTCACACAGGACAGATTGTCAGCCTCATTTCTATTCAGAGGCAGCCAATCACAGGGACTCATTTACATCTCTCCCCGCCCCCCTTTCCCTACAGCATGTTAACAGCAGGCGGTCCACCCATACCATCTTTGAAATAGGTAGGTGGCTCAAAATGCCTTCGGATTTCAGTCAAGGGCCCGAATTAAAAATAAACTGGAGCTTCCGTGCCGTCGTTTGTTCTGCTCAAACAGAGGAAGCAGCACGCGTGCGCGGCTCTTGTTTTAAGCGGCATTCTGCACTGTGGCCTCCCTGCAGAAATCGGCCTCCTTTAATCCCCATGCTTTCTCAGGAGCTGAGCATCACTTAAGCTCACGTCCTCGAGAACAAGTAAGACATCTTAAGTGTTTTGGATACTTGTCCTTAACTTTACGTGCGCTTACAACAAGCTGCGCACAGTGGCGTTAAAGCACACCACCAGAGGAAGAACACGTTGTTATTCTGACATTACCCTAAGGCAAGCATAAAAAAGTTGACACACATGAAAATACCCCTGTCTGGTAGACAATGTTACATACTTAATGGTACAAAATACAACACTTCCCAAAAGTATATGCCTCCAAGACACAGGGGACTACACCGGTTTAATTAGCCCCAATATCCAGTTTGGCTACTATTTGTGTGAGAAGTATCAACACAAAATTATTACTGGCAACATTCAACCATTACAGGGCAAAGACAGAGGGTTACAGCAATCCAGGCTTAAAAACTGACAACCTTTTCTTGGAAATAAAAAAAGATAACAATACTCTCTCCAGGCTTACAGAATTCCCAGGGAACTCTGGTCTCAAAAACAAATTTTACCGGGTTTACTTTGCTCTGTTTTATGGTTTTGGTTGCAACTGTGGTCTTGTACATTTCCCTTAGGACAAAACTGGTGGGTACAAACCAATTTGCATCTTAAACAAAAGGATGCTGAACTTAATTGCTAAACAATGGTTCTCACAGTGTCATCGGCTGGTGATAAATTAATACTTAAAATTCTTTCAGAAGTGAGGCCTACTGAAAGAGTTACAAATTTACAAGAGTTTCATTTATCAGCAACAGTCATTTGTGCTGACATCTGACTAAATAAATATATCTTCAAAAACAGAGATTATCTATTAGTGCATTGAGTAGGTATTATCAAAAATTAAGACATACAAAATTTACAACATAGTTTATTCAAATTAAATGTATTAATTTCTATTAAAAATTTCACAAGTAGTAAAATTAAAAACCACGAAAATGGTTTGTATTATGCCATACTAACATCAACAAAATATAGATTAATCCATTTCTGTATAACGCCAGTAAAAATTACAAGTGTGATTGTTTCATAATATTCCTTGCAAGCAAAAATAATATCAATGTCTGGTGGTCAAACATCTGTTTAATATACACAGGGCCCAGGGGTTCATCCTAGCATCTGGAAACAACCCCAAACCGAGTCAATTAAAAGGAACTTTCATTAAGGTTAAATGTGGTTAAATGATAAAATATGGTTTACATTCTTGTCTACATTTTGTGTTTCTTATTTTAAAGTAGCCTTTTGCTATTTAAAATGTTACCTTCTGAAGTCTTTTATTCTATTAGTATATACAGAGACTTTCAAGGAAAGACAGATTTAAACCTTGGTAGAGCACTAGTTATTGCTGAACTCCGGATGGCAGTGAGGGGTGCATGGAGCTGCAGAGATTGCTCAGTGACTGAGAGCAATGGATACTCTGACAGGGGACCAGGTTTGGTTCCCAGCGTCCTCTTGACTGCTTACAACCATCTAGGTAACTGCTGTGGCAGGGACCTAGAGTCCTCTCTGGTTCCCAGGGCACTTCATACGCTCTGTGTACTTACATCCAAGCAAAGCACTCATACATAGACAGACTATGAATTAGATAATTTTTGAAAAGCTGTATGAACAGGCTGAGGAGATAGCTCTGTGGTTAAGACCCCTTGCTGCCCGATCATAAAGATCAGAGATTCAGTTCCAGCGCTCACAGGGCAAGCCGAGCTTCCCACAACACAGGCAACCTGGGTCCCAAGGATCCTGTGCCAATTTCTGTCCTTCAGAATCCTACTCACACGTTTGCCCTTCTCAGGGGCACAGGTATTCCAACCATTTGTACATGTGCATGTGTGAATAACCCTTTCCCCACAAATAAATCAATAAAAGGAATCTTTTTTGAAACAAGAGTTAAGGAATTCAAGTTTTCGATTTGGATAATTAGGAACATGTAAAAGCTTTTCTACAAATCTTCAGTTTAACCAGTATTGAGTTATTTCCACCAAAACAAACAAACAAACAAAAAACCTATTCCTGCTATTCCCTACATTTTATTCTCCTGCGATGTGAGCATGAATACAGTTTATGAACAGACTGCTCGGTTGGTGTAAGTGGAATTAGCCATGAGTAGCAGGCTATCTCATGCTCAGACTTTAACTCTACACAGACCTCATGGGTGCTGTTGAATTTTTCACCGTTTCATAGAGAAGTAGAGTTTTCCTGTTTAACTTTGCTATGCATTCATATTATTCCTGCTTAAGGTATATTGACCACATGCTAAAATACATATTCAATGGCCAGCAAGGCTTCGTACTGGAGAGATCTGAATATTTAAGGAACCACAAAGGAATTAGAAATTACACTTGGCCTCATAAAGGGTTAATTTAATCTCCTTTTCGAAGAAAGCTGTCTATGTAAATAAACAGGAAGCGATCATCTAGTTACATGTGTATTATCCAATGTTAAGTCATTTCATGAATTTCCAATAAGCCAATGGCTTTGATTAATATTCTGACTCGTAGTCACCCTTTGTCTACACTATGGTGAGGATTTATACCTAGTTATAAATGACAGACTAAAATAGTCAATCTCTGCCTACGTGTCACTACTCCGTTATCCAGTTTTTATCTCCACTGTGGATTTTTCACGGCTAGGAATCAATGTAGACAGTGGGCAAGTCACTTCTAATAGAAGGAGTGGCCAATGTTAGACTGATTTATTGGGGGGGGGACGAGCAGCAGCAGCAAAATAACTAAAACAGAATGCAGGGATTTTTAGGGTTTTTTTTGTTTGTCTGGGGTTTGTTTTAATTTGTTTGTTGGTTGCTTAATTCGTTTGGTACAAGGCTTTTGAAATCAGAAAGCTCTGATCAGGCAACATATGAATTCTCCCATTCCTGATATTTGAGAAATGAACAGACTTTCTGAGCAAAACTGCAAGAAGACAAAGCTACCACCCTAACAACATCAACAAAAAGGAAAAAAAATGATTCCAACCAAGGGGTCCCTGGAGGACGGGGTGTTCCTCGCCGTGCTGGCACCCCCCCCAAACACACACACAGTCAAGCCTCAGCACTGGTGGCCCTTCTCCAGCCTGGCTAAGGGTCCAGTGTGACCATTTCCTTTTCTCTAGCTCTATCCATTTTCTGATACCTGAATCTACGGCCTTCCCAACAGCCTCTCTGCCTCCCACATGTCTGCTTACACTTCCCAAGTTCTTCCTTCTCAGTCCTCTCTCCTCACAGCAACCAAAAGACCCAAAGCCTCACCAGCAAGAAGAAATGCCAGGTCCTGGAGGCTCTGGGGATAAATATGCAAATAGCAAACCCTGGGTCACCCCATCTTATTGGTTTTGACTCAATTTCCCAGAGTCAAATAGCTACATCCTACTGTCAACAGTTAGATGATCAAAGTGCCGGCCGGTTCTCCACCAAAAGACTGCTTGAACCTGTGCTTTGGACACATCTGTTCAAATTGTGCAGGCCAGCTCATGAGTTAGTACACACTGTCTATGACACTTAGAAAATGATGTAAACACAGCTGGTAGTTCTTCCCTCGTAAAGACAATGCTCTTGTGCAAATAGGAGTGCTCCACCCCAAACACCTAGAACACATACAAAGATTAGCATTTTAAAAGACTAATAAAGAAACAAAGACTGAGTCTATATGTGAGTCCTATAAGGGGAGAGGTGATTTGAATTGGCAGGCAGCATATCAGTGATCAGAAAACGCCAAAGAAAAAAACAATCACAAACGGAACAGAAGTATTCTGAGCCACGCATCACTTCGGACATCTATATATAACGGACTTTAGTTGTATAGAGAAAGTAAAATGAGCCAGTGCCTCAAGTCAATGGGCTCCCAAACACACAGCTACACAGCTGGAGGGAGAGAAAGCCCAGCTGTGGGATGCCACAGAGTTGGGGTGCCCAAAGCTACACTACCAGTTTGTAAGAGAAAGTGATCCAATTTATCCCTTACCAAGTTGTGAGCTGAGTGAAATGGAGAGAGAAAGCCGGGACAAGGGTGTGGGGATGACAGTGACCTGTACAGGTCACCTTTGTCATAGATATGTGCCTTCCTTAGCCCTCAGAATAACTCATATCAGAGCAACAATATCAACAGTGTATATTATAATACTCAGCATATACAAGTGGCACGGAGGAACATCATCCTTTAAACATCCAAGATATACAAAAATAAAGCCAGTAACTTTTTGCGCGTGCACTCGCACGCACACACACACTGGCACATACCTAGCAAAAGTAATACTTTGTATCATCAAGTAGAATGCACTGATATGATTTTGTGTTAATTTACAATTTTATTTGTGGAGGACCACCCAGCTTTTACTTATATTGCCAATCACACTTAATAATGTGATAGCTCTGAAACTTTAAGGACCACACAGCTGGAAAGAAGCTGAAGCCATTTATGTAACACAGAGTTAGTAACGTGGGGTTCAGGATGGGGCTAGTGGCCAGGGGCTTACCTAGCAAGTGTGAGACTCTGGGTTCAATCACAAGAACAGGAGAGGGGTACAAGTGATAGTCTAATAATGATGAATAACATCTAAGCTCTTCAGAGATGTGCAAGCTAACCCTAGAACATTCTCTCAAATCAAGCACAGCTATCATATGGAGTTTTTAAACTGAATTGTTTACTCTTGAGTTTGCAATTAAGTATTTAGGTATCGTTAGCGACTGTAGCTGGTATAACCAATCCCAAGTAAGCAAATGTAGTGCCCTATCTCATGTTTTAATCTATCCATCTAAAGTCAGTAGATGAGAATAAACTAGGGGTAGTCAGACACTGATTCACGCCTAACTAAAGAGTTGCTCCCAAATACAGAATTAGACAGAAAACTCAACTCTCATGGGTCTGAGTGGTTTTTTTCTCTCATGCGTTTGCATCTCTCTCTGTCTCTGTCTGTCTCTGTGTGTGTGTATATCTTTCTTTCTCTTTCTCTCTCTTTAACTAACACACACACACACACACACACACACACACACACAGACCTACCAAGAGCTACACAGTACAGGAAGTCAAATACCCATAGGAGAAAACTCAACTTGTTTTCCTAGACACCCTAAACAACAGCCCACTCTTCAAATAGGGTTCATTAAGAAGGCCTTTGTTCAGCAATATAGCAAACACTACATGCAGTCTCCTTCATTATAAAACTTAATACACAATTTAGTAATTATTAAAGAACAATAAAAACAATTATTCCTGCCCCAAATCAAACAAGATACACAAAACACAGACTTTTTCCCTACTACTCACTTTTCATAAGTAACCACTGTTTGACACTTTATATTGTGCACAGATCTTAAGCAATTCAACTCCAAAATACAATGCTGTTTAACTGTATAATCTGTCACTGTGGATAACAATATACATTCTAGGATAAAAGGCATTTATTTGCCACTTGTGCATGCTTAGAGCTTGCTCTTGGCTAATGATTGCTAAGAATGACGTACAGGTTCCTAGCATATACAGACAAGGTCTTGGATTTGATGAACTTGTAAATACACAAAGCCTATATACTGAGATTGGGAGTATGTTATGTGCAACAAACACAATCAGTTTAACTAGCTACAAAAGTGGATCTTAACTGGACAATGAAAGATTAGCTTGCATTTTACAAAACACAAAACCTATGGTAAAAAAAAAATGTCATATTACATATTACACAAAGAACCATTTCAATAAAAAAGTTCCTGTTCTAGAAAACACATTTAACTTTTCTGTTTTGCTTTGTTTTGAAAAAAGCATCTCAGCTCTGTAGCCCAAGATGGTCTCGAATTCAAGCTTCCTGTCTCAGCCCCTTTCAAGTTTTGGTATTCCGGAAGTGAACCTCTATGCTTGCTCTAAATAGCATCATCGGAATGCCACCGAAACAACCTACATCACCCCTTATCATTTAGTTTTCGTTTTAATCATTTACATATTTTTAAATCAACATACTTGTTTCCACATAGTTAGAGAAATCTGAACATAGACAAGGTTATATTTTTCCATTTGGTCCATGGTTGTACTGTGCTAATAGGAGTCAAACACTACTCTGTAAGGCAGACTTAGACATACCAATCGACAGGTCCCACTCAAAGGGCTTATGAGGGACAAAACACTGGGGTGGGAACATGGAAGGAGCGGTTCAGCTTAGGATACAACATGGGAGGCATTCCCGTTCTGAGAAGCCTCTTAGGGACTGACAGCAATTACCACCAGAACCTGAAGGGTGACATCAGCGGAGTCCGTGCCAAGCAATGGGCACCAGACACAAGAACATGCAAGAAGACACAAGATTGTGGTAAGAACAGCGTGACTTAGAAGTCAGTCCACTCAAAAAATGAAATCTAGACCCAAATCTCAGCTCTACTAGCTAAATGGTTGTAGGGGTTCTCAACCTGTGGGTCACAAGCCCTTTAGTGAAGCTGTCTCCAAATATGTACATTATAAAGTTATGATGTAGCAACGAAAAATAATGTACGTGTGGGGGTCAGCACGACATGAGCCACTGTATTAAAGGATCACAGCATCAGGAAGCTTGAGAGCAAGTGGTTTAAATGATCTTGGCTAGAACTTAAATTACTGCATTTTGAGCCCTTTCTTCCTTAATTGATAATGAAAAAAATTCACTATTTTATGGCTATAAGCATAAAATATATGCCCTCTTTTCAGAAAGCTGGACTTAAAAAAAAAACCAAAAATCACAATTTGTATTGAAAAGTTTAATTAAATTGTTTCGAATGAACTTTCAAATACAAGTTTTCAAGGAGAGTCTGTAGCAGACTCCCTTGCCTTACCTAAGAGTGACAGAGGGTCCCCCTTGGGTCCTGTCCTGTGTAATGCCTGTGGGACGCACCACAAAGCCGACTAATAAAGGCCGCCTCACTCCCAGGTATTTCTTGGGAGAATAGAATATTGGCTCTAAACAGTAATGCTAATCTCACATTTCAGAAAGATTAGTAAGATGCAGACACTGTTTTCACATCTAGACTGGGCAGCTCCAGAGCTATCTGGTCGGGGAGATCACTCTCTATATGCGGAGACGACAGACAGACAGACAGACAGACAGACAGACAGACAGACAGCCTTGAAAGTAGACCACAGTGTTCTTTACATATGGAAACAAGGAGGGATGGACGGACGGACGGACAGACAGATTAAAAAATAGATAACACTGTGTGAGCATTCTATGCACCAAAATAAAAGGCCAAAGCATAGGTGCAAAGAAACAAAAATTTGTTAAATACTTTCAGCTTCGGTATTTTTACATCTTCCACAATTATATTTAGTTCTTTTGGTTTTTTTTGTCAATTTCTTCTTTTCCACTAGTTTACATTATTATTGCTGTTTATCATTATTTGATCACCAAAAACCTAACTACAGAATCCCATACATGGCTCACTCCTTAACTTACAATACTGAAAATGCTGGTTACTGTCAAGGCAAACTGTAAACAACTAAATTACAGAGGATTTCAGGGAAACAAATATGGTGCCAGTTTCAGACATTCAGAGGCTAAGTTGATAGGCCAGAGGCATGGAGCTAGTTCACTGTCTCTTCTGGAGCAAGGCCTGATGGTTCCCGGAGGAGAGGGGAGGGGTGCTAACCTAGGAGCGCTGTCTGCACACCAGGTCACACTGGGAAAGGATTCTTCCAAGACAATCACATCAAGGAAAATGAGGAAACCCCATTTTCCTACTTCACTGGACTGAAACTTCCATGATAAAAAGATATATAAAAAATTAAGGCACTGATCACACTACGCTTTACTAAATAGTCACAGAGTTAAAAAAAAAAAAAAAACACTAAAAAGTTTCCATTAACACCTACTGGCCAGTTCATTCTCTGGTACAATATTCCACACCAGGCAACCATAGTCCTTCTAGAGAAAAAAGAAGAAGCTTATGTCATGACTACCCCAGTGCTGCAGGAGTGAACACTGGGTATTTTCAGAGAAGAAACAGAACCTCACTAGATCCATACGTATTTGCCCAGAGCCATGCTGCAGTAGGAGCCTTACATTGCCTTTATGCACCCAAGCCCTGTCTAAGTCTCCATGCTGGACGAGCCCACTCACACCATCACCTCATTTACAGATACGATATACAGAACCAAGCCCCAAAACACATAGAGAATTACCGCTTAGGGACACTGATGACTGTTTCTGTCATATTATGGTCGGCTAAGGATGCTAAGTAAACAGTGAGGGGGATAAAGCTCAGAATGTTGAAAAATCAAACATACTTGGCACAGGGTCTCATGGTGACTTACACTGATGAAAACTTGAACTCTGGAATTTTTTAGTTCTACTCACAAAGTGGATGGCATTTTGCATCAGAAAACTGTGATTTTTAATGCGAGTCCTATCAACACTTAAGATGGCTGAAAGAAGAAAATATCTGCTGCTCTTCAGAGTAATTTAATCTTGGTTCTAAGGAACTGCAAGACTCTGAGAGGTGATTTAATACTTGTGACACATAATTCAATACATTTGGGTCAAATGTATTGACTTCTAATCTTTTCAGACAACTCCATTATTTTTTTGTTCCTAACACTAAATATATACAACTCAACTACCAGGCTTTCTGAGTGGGAAAACACACTCGTCTATTCTGCAGCAGGCTCTCTCTATATGATACCTCATTTCTTGGTTTTAATTGGGCCAATCTAAACAATTAAATTTCAATTTATACTAAATCAAATTTAAACAACAGCACAAGACT
Source organism: Tokudaia tokunoshimensis (assembly GCA_036184795.1). Taxonomy (NCBI): domain Eukaryota; kingdom Metazoa; phylum Chordata; class Mammalia; order Rodentia; family Muridae; genus Tokudaia; species Tokudaia tokunoshimensis. Next base: position 11,222,748 of record BTHU01000003.1, on the reverse strand, counting down.
GAGTTTTCCCACCAGCTGCCTCTTTGCAGCGGCGGAGCCAGCACAGCCCACTTCCAGCATCCTAAGGATCTGCCCAGTGGGGAGCCAGAGCCCTTTAGGTCTCAGTGTTGTCTCTGGTCCTCCAGTGAAGGATCTGGCCTAGTGACACAGAAGGATGGCCAAACATGGTTTAAAGAACTTTCTCCAGATTTCCAAAGACCTTTTCTGCTACAAAGCCTGCTAATCTGAGGTATGTGGTAATAATCTGCTAACGGTGGTACTTCAGAGGTTAAGGTAGTAGGCTCCAGAATTTGAAGTTGGCCTGAGGTACATGGCAATAGCATGCCTGATGGGTGGATAGATGTGTGGATGGATGGATAGGTGGATGGATGGGTAGGTGGGTGGGTGGATGGATGGATGGATGGATGGATGTGTGGGTGAGTGGGTGGGTGGATGGGTAGATGGATGGATGGATGGATGGATGGATGGATGGATGGATGGATGGATGGATGGGTGGGTGGGTGGGTGGGTGGGTGGGTGGGTGGATGGATGGATGGATGGATGGATGGATGGATGGATGGACGGACAGATGGATGAGTGGGTGAGTGGATGGATGGATGGATGGATGGATGGATGGATGGATGGATGGATGGATGGATGGATGGATGGATCGATGGATGGATCGATGGATGGATGAGTGGATGGATGGATGAGTGGGTGAGTGGGTGAGTGGATGGATGGATGGAGAAGCTACGAGTCTTTGGTGGATGGTTAGATAGATAGATAGATAGATAGATAGATAGATAGATAGATAGATAGATAGATAGATCGATCGACAAGCTAAGAGTCCTTGAACACTAACCTATACCTTGGAGATACACAGGCAAAAGCTGTGACGAGGCAAGCCCCCAGTTCCATCCAGTAATTAGTTAAAATGAGTTAGATGTCTCCCATGCTTGCAAGACCCTCTGAAAACTGAAATGAGACAGCTTCATTTCGTACACAGTAAGTCTTAAAGCTAGCTAGTCTGTATGGTTAAAGATCTGTAGCTTTAGAACCATAGACTCTAATTTTTATTTCCCGTTCACAAACCAGTTAACTCCAGCTCCGGATCACAAATTTTTCACCCGGCTTTGATGTACAGCTGGTCTTTCATACAATGAAGCGCCTCTTGACGTCACAGAATTGGTACACACTGCCACCTGGGACAGAAGTAAAATCACAGCACAAACCATATTGTATTTCCTCCAGTGCTGTGACTTAATTCCTAGAACTACTCAAGTATCCATTTCCAGGATCAGAGATGTGGGTCAGTAGTCCAATGCTTACCTAGTATGTCCAATGCTCTGGCTTTGACCGACACATATATTTCCAAAACTTATTTTCTTCATTCTCTTACACATCTGTGTCTGTATTAATTCCTTAATAGCTACAATATTCCAATAATTTCACATTTTAACCTGACATTCCCCCTTAAGCTTCAAATTTGAAAGATTTTTCCTTTTGTAAGTTGAAAAAAATTATAAGATAAAGATATTTCTAAATCAATTATTGTTTGCCATATTCAGTAACAACCAAAGAATCAACAGTCTAATGTTTAGGCAGAGTCATGAAGATGAAATCCTTCTGAAATAACCTAACTAGTGACAGAAAGGGCTGGGTCCCATGTCCATCAAACCTTCAGGGACATTTTCGAAGAGATACTGACACAATCAATAGAACATAAATTATCCTGCCCATAATATCATCAAGCTACACCTTTAACCTAGAACCTACCCAGACATCCTGACAGTTCTGATCAAGTGGTAGATGAATTCCTTCAATTGACTCAATACCCAAATCATTAACTCATTTGCATAACTAGCTATGTGATAAAACACTGATAGTTAATCATCCAATTAAAATGGCAGCAAAGTGTGCACATTTCCTAATATTGATTGAGAATTCGTCGTGAGATTTAAGAAAACAAGGCAAAGCCAGGCACCTAGAAGACGGCCACATACTTTGTGAGCCGGAGTGAAGCTGGAGTCTGAGAAGGAGAACAGTGGCGGGGAGCAAGCATGCTGACCATGCTCGGATTCTAAAGCAGAGAACACACCCTCCCAGGTTTGCTATCTGTTTAGACGTAGCGCGAGATCTGACTCCATTCCGATCCAATGTCTAAACCATGTTAACTAAGGATGCTCGAGTTAGAGCAAGCACGTAGACAGTGTGGTTTCTCAAAACACCTCCTTTGTCCTGTTACCATAGCAAACAATAAGCTCACACACCACAGGAGTATAAACATCCACCACAGGTGTGAGAGGATAATGCACAATTAACCAAAAAAAAGCTTCCCAGTTTTAATGTGTCATTTATTCTTTAAAACAGAAAAAATCAACCAAGTAGGTATTCTCCATGTGTGCAGGGAAAGGGGGAGGGGACTATTTTAAATAGTTAAAAATAATATAAATTTCTATAACTCAAAATCTCAAGCACTTTTCCTTTCTCTTTTTTAGGTTTTGTAGTCTTTGGATTTGCTTCTTCTGAAAACGTCAACAAAGTTCATAACATAACTTTCTGGTTTAAAAGAACTTCAAGTATTTAAATTCCAAACAACAAAACTGACTCACTTAAACCACATGAAAAGCTGTGTTGGGTTCTGAGAGTTGTATCTGTGTAGACACAAGGACTAAGCACTTCAAAAATGGTTAGAAATAGCACTGTTAACACAATAGTTCTTCTTCCCAGGCCAACTGGGCGCAAGGGACAAAAACAAAAAGATTATGGTAACACAGGCTTAAAAGTTCCACCATGAAACCCATCGAGGAGAAAAGAGCATTTGGCCCAAGCTATGGCAAAGCTTTGCGAACAATACAATCAATGCCCAAAGACTGATGACTACTCTTTCCCTTGAGCTCTTAGGCCACATCAGTTAAACGCAACCTTTCTCTGCAAGTTTGGCGGGTTTTTCTCTTTCATTGGCGGCATCTTCTTAATCTTCTGACTAAATATCACAAACAATCTGATGTTCAAACAAGAATGCTGCACTCTGGATGACTAATTGCATAAAGATACACATCACATTTTTATTTATTCAAACAAAAATCTTCCAGTATGTCAAGAAATGAACAGTGCATGTTATATACTCATGAACTTGGAGGGGGCATGCTTTTAAAACACCAAAGCAAGCCATAGCAATGGAGAATCCACACATCTCCTAAACTAGACAGCACACTTTAAAGACCCAGAAAAATAGCAATGAAGGCATGGACCATCGTTTCCTCTTTCAGATGCTACTTTGTACAAATTACTTTGTTCCTCCTGATGTTTTTCTTCATTTGCTATCTTTTTTTTAAAGGTACCACACTTTCACTATCCCTGACATAAACCCTTGCATTAGAGAATTTAAGAAATAAGAATGCTAACCCAAGAATCCTAGAACTGGGTAGGCAGAGGCAGGCAGATCTCTGTGAGCTTGGGACCAGCCTGGTCTACATAGAGTGTTCAGGACACCCAAGACTACAATGTGTTTCAAACAAACACAGACAGACAGACACAGACAGACAGACAGACGCAGACGCAGACACACACACACACACACACACACACACATATACACACACGGGAGAGGAGGGGAAGGGAGGGGAAGGGAGGGGACTGGAGGGAGAAGAATAGAAAGACCACTGAATCAGACACTGCCCTGCTCTGTCATCCCAAGCTGAGTCTAGAAGGTGTAACCACACTTAGGCAGAGAGCAAATACTTGATAAGAGAGTAGACTGTGTTTTGGGTAGAAGAATTTGGGGAACCCTTTGATTCTTTCCCAAAGAAGCTGTTTCTGTGGAAAAGATGTAAAGGAGTGCTCGCTCTCTGTGTTCTTAACTCTTCATACCAACCAGAACAAGTCCACTTACTAAAACCTCAATGAATGCAGGCCTTCCTGAATGAAAAAAACAGATGACTATCAGCCAATCAAACCGAGGCTCAGTGATTAATTCATGTCCCAGGGTCCCCATATCTGCCTTGTCCCTTCTTATAAGAAGTTTCACATTTAGTCCCATTATAAGTCAAAAGTATAATTTGTCAAGGCATAAGATAATGAGTATTAGTGTCTAACACAATACTTATCCTAGAGATGGTCAGTGGGCTACCTCTCCTTCCTTTCCAATGTCACTGTCATTGACCCTACGGTAGTCATTTTGATCTCTCTCTGCAGGTCCTCATGTCCCTAGCCCAGTTGACCATTCATTTTAGTTTCCTATTTGAGATAAAATGCGTTTCTGTGCACTTTCAAGGACCATTCTAAAAATATAACAGTGATTGTGTAGTTGAAAGCACTAAGTGAAGATTAACTGCTGAGTAAATACACACAAACATTTCATAATTGGTTATGACCCTTATCTTCATCTGCCATGATAAAGCTGTCACAGGTTGGGTTTTGTCTTCAAGTCTGGTGGCACTGCTGATCCAAGAGCTCACTCTCAAGCTACGCAAGGATTTCTGCATTTTTCTTCTCTTATACAGTACATTTTTAAGTTATTTACTAAGAAAGTAATATTTGCAGACTACACGATAATTTCTGAAATGTATGTGTACTACAAAGAACAAAACCTTCCTGCATACAAGCACTCCATCGATGGTGAACGCATGAGAAGACCGTGGTATTATATGATGGCTGCCACCAGAAAGAGCCATCTGTGCGCTGATAAAGGATTTCTAACATTGCGTCTGTGTGGTGCCAAAATATCTAGTCAATGCAATTAAAAAAGCAAGTTAAATAAGACGTCTGGCACCAGAGACAAAAGCATATGCTGAATGCTGTCTCTTCCATTTCCCAGCATGCTGTCTGGGGCTGTGCAGACCTGGACTGAGCAGGAGTCACGTGAGCACAGGCGTCGACCTTTACAACGGCTTCCTTCCTTTTAAACCAGGGTGGTCAACGGCCACTGTAGAGGCATCGAGAAACACGCCGAAGCAAAGAAATAAAAGAAGATGCTTATGAACTGACAAGATGGTAAAGGCACTTGCAGCCAAGCCTGTCAAACTGAACTCCATCCGTGGGACTCAGAGCAGAATAAAAGAATCTACTACTGCAAGTTGTGTTCTGACCGCTATGGCACACGAGGGCACACAGACAGACAGACACACGCACAGAAAGAGATGATAGCTAAACAGACAGACAGACAGACACACACACACACACACACACACACACACACACACTAGAGATGATAGATGACAGACAGATGAATATAATATAAAAGTGGATAGTCCTTATACAAATTTCCAAGCAATGTGAATTGTGTGTTAGTTCTGGGGATGAACGTATCTCTGCAATCATTACACAGTATTGATTTACTCTTCCTATTTCTCCTAACTATAGGTTCATTTCCTCGGCTACAAATTTGACAAAATACTTTGAACTGCATAGATCATTTGGGAATATGACCCAGGACAGTGAATATAAAACGTGTAGCCCAGTGCCTGAGATTCTCATGAGTTCAATGAGGGGTCACTGTAGCTGTAGATTTTAACTGAAAGTATAAGTCGAGAGAAAAGCTAGAACGTCATTTCTGCATACTCACATCTATTATTTAATCAAAGCAAGACTTCCAGTAAACACATTATAAATTATGGGATATTAAAGCTTTGGGAATATTTTTAATTCTGAAATTGATTATACTACTGACAAGCTAGTCTTTGCAAATCACTACAATAACTTATACTTTAATAGTATTAACTTCATTAAACTGACTCCACAAAGATCAAATTTGTTTCTCTCCATTTTCTAATTTGTTTTTGAGATGGGGTCTCCCTAGCAGCCCATGTTGGCCTTGGGTATGTTATGTGTATAGCATGGTCTTGAACTCCTGACTTTCCTGCCACCATTTCCCAAGTGTTTCACAGGTATGTGCCCTACACCCAGTTCATAAAATACTGAGATTGATCTTAATATAGCATACTAGATACACACTGTACTCGAGCTACACCTCCAGCATCCCTTTCCTATTCTCCCAGGTACAACTAGGGTGAGTTCATCATCTACCTCAATGGCTGTTGACACCTATACTTCAACATTCCAGATACAAATGATCACAGCCACCAGCCACCAGAAGAGTCTTTATCCTTCTTCAACACTCTGATTACAGACTTTTCTAAGGGGACAAACCCAGCCTGAGCATGAGAACCCATGAGCAACTAAAGACAAAAAACCCTGGCAATATATGTGGTTCTTTGAAAAATGGTCCCTTGCATTACTGAACGTTGTAAAGCTTATACATTCCTCAAGAATTTTAATTGGAAAGCAAGGGCAATTCTGTGGTTAGAGCGGATCCCGAGATGCTACATGCCATGCTGAAACAGAACTGGGAGAGATGAAACTTGAGTCAGACGACAGAGTTGAGGAGGGTAAGAAAGCCGAGTTGAGAGACAGTAAGAAGCAGGTACAAAGGGAATGTCTGAGTCTGACAATTAAGCCTCTAGACAGACTCTGGGATATAGCTGCCACTTCAGGTTTGGATTCTGCTTCACCTTTCAAACCTCACAGAGTAACTGCCATGGCTCTCTCTTCCCAACCAACAATAGAGGTGAGCGATTTATCCTCTCCCTCCTCAGCCAAGTTCCACATCTAAACCTCAAGTCTCAGCAACTGATACCTTCATATCTGGTCTCCTACTGTTCACATACCACACTGGACTTCCTCATCCAAGATGCCTTTCCCACACCACCCCCCCTCTGTCCCATGAGAAAATCCAGTCCATCTGGACATCATGCCAGGGACATGGCTTTCTCTAAAACCCTGGTTAGTAAGGTTCACCCATGCTAAGTCATGTCTATCACAGGACACCCTGACCACATGGCAGAAACCAAATAATTACCCTTTGACAGCCATTTGAATAGTCTTTTAAACATCAATTTTATTTTTAATCATTTGTAAAATGATTAAAATAAATGTAAAATATTTACCTATTTATTTATTATTTATGTGTTTGTGCATGAATGTGTCTATGTATATATGTATATGTGCACAGGCATGCCATTGTGTGTCTGTACGTGTGTATGCACACTCATGTATACATCAATGTAGGTCATAGAAAAACTTGTTGGAGTCTGTTTTTTCCATCTACCATGTACTCCAGGGATTTAACTAAGGTCATCAGGCTGAGCAGTACCTCCCAGGTCCAATATTAAATATTGTAAAAACGAAGGAATTTTGAAATTTTATAATGAAAATAAAACACAGACTCAAACTACACAACATTCACAAGTCCGCTAAGGTAGTAAATATGAACTAAAATATAACCTATCGGGCTAGAGTGATGGCGCCTGAGCTAAGAATTCTGACTGCTCCCTCCAGCAGAGGCCATGAGTCCAGTTCCCAACTCAGCACCAGAGGATCCAACATCTTTCTTTGGACTCTTCAGACATCCACACATACGTTGCTTAGACTTACTTACACGTGCACATGCAAACATAAATAAAAATAAAATGTTTTCTAAAAATATGAATCATGCCCAAGCTCGATCTACAGATAAAGACTTTCTGCCAAGACTAATGACTTGAGTTCCATCTCCTGAACCCATATGGTAAAAGGAAAGAACCAACACCTGCAGGCAGGTTGTCCTCTGTGGTATTCTCTCTCTTTCTCTCTCTCTCTCTCTCACACACACACACACACACACACACACTCAAAATGAATATTTTCAATGTCAATAACCCACTGGACTAATTAGCACCACATTTGACTGCTTTTGAAATTAACTTTTTGTTGTCCCCATGAGAAATGTCCCTAACCATAGTGTCACTGCTGAGTGCTGAGTGAAAGCACACGGGGACTAAGTCAGTACAAATGAAAAGAAATGCCAGAGTGTGCGTTGGAATGGTGAATGCTAGGAAATTTCCATCTACCATTGTGTGGTCACCGCAGTGGCTGCGAGACTCTCAAAGGTCAAGAGAAGTTACGGGAAGCCAAATAAAATGTTCATACTCTAAACACTTAGCACGTCATTATCTTCCCATAACATGGATGAGAAAAAAATGAATATATACATAATCTTTAGTGAAAATGCATCAAGAAAATGCACTGCCCACGGGATAAGCAAAAGATAGAACATACACTCTTCTAGAAAAAATATTTACATTAGTCAAGAAAGCACAATTAACCAAAGTAATTAAAGTATCATTCTGTGAGCCAAGTTGTTTAATTTCAAGAATAGTAAAGCTGTTACAAGAGCTTCAAGCATAAATTAATTTGAATAGTTCTGAGCAACCGACTGTGATATACATTCAAAGACAATAAAATTTTAAATTCTATCTTCAAATGCCATAATTATTATGTTACAAAAAATTGTCTCAAAAATTAAAAGAAGAAACCCAAAACAACTACATCATGTAGTAATTTTTTTTTCAGTAAGATCAAAAAAAAAAAGGGAAAAAACCTAGGGAAAAGCAAGATTTGCTTTCAATGTTCCTTCATTAACACTTGGTTTGCTTTCATGTTTTTTGCAATCCTTGAAATTTTCACCAGTTATCCAAATAGCTTGTAAATCAAAGTATTTTTTTTAAGATGCAAACATAAAGCCTAATTAAGCAGTCTAGTTTTCTTTAAACACCAACTCCCTCAATTATAGTCTCACTGGCATCTCAAGACCAACAAACAGGGACAATGACCTGACCGTTCTCTGCATGCCATGGAGTAAATCCCTTGAAAGTCACAATCCTCACACAGATGGGAGAGCTCTTTCAGCCCTGCTCAGAGCACCTGCACCCCTACACTACTATCCTGCAAGGCATGCCCCAAAAACACCTGGGCAAGCTGTTTAGAAAAAGATCTAGACACTGGAAGAAATGGGGAATTATTGGGGAGAGGAAAAAACCCACTATTCCTGGCACTCTCTCAACACGTGTGCGGAAGGAAGCATGCTCCAAGCCGACACCTGGTGAGGGGAACTGGTAGATGTGATGATTCCAATTTACACATTCAGCACTACGTTCTGTCTGCCTGTCAATTTGAAACAGTTTTCTATTCAGTGATAACAGATACCCCAAAAGAATGCAGCGTGGAAACGCTGACAGGAATTTTATGCACTAGCTAGACCCCCTCTTTCTGGACCAGCTGCGTTTGCCTTCCTAACTCTTGAATGGACTGACAGCTCTTCATTTGTACAATGCTGAGGGAGGGGAGCCACAAAGTTAGATGTAATATTTCAGTTCCTAATGTAAATACCAACGTTTTTTTTCTTAAGCACAGTTAAATATTATTCACTAATTTTCTCTAAAAATTCTTGGTGGGTGTAGAGTACAATACCTATCAGGTGCCCAGAGCATGAATGCTTATATTTCTAGTAAACGGAGAATATATCAATAATTTTTCTAAGATGACAGAGACCGTGAGCATAAAGAAACAAGGAAAAGACGTGAGCAGAGACGTAATGGTGAACGAGTACACACTTGCAGATGCTAAATAAAGGAGAAAAATCTTAAACGCTTCTTTATTAAGTCTGTTGATTGTTTCCTTATGCAGACAATACATTCTGATAGTGCTCCCCACACCCTCTCTTCCCTCCACTCCACACCTATCCCTTCCCCCTTACTGGTCTCTTTTGTAGATCACAACTTGTGGGTTTGCTTTGTGCTACATTTAGTCCAATCAGAGCACCCTCATGACCAGGAACTGACACTACCTATTGGAACCTGATGGAGTCATCAGTGGGAACTCAACTCCCCCTCATTCTGATTCTATATGATCATATTTTTCAAAGTATTATAAACATATAATTAAAGTAATAGTTTGTTCACGCTTCTATAAATCCCAGGAAACTTTCATATTCTTTAAATAACAAACATTTTATATTTAAATAGCAAACTAATTAACTATATTTGGAGACTATTAGTATTTATTTACACATATATTCCATATTAAGTTGATAACTCATCCTCCCTAGAATAAACTATATCCCTCTAGGTAATTACCTAGGATTATCCATTTGTCCTCAAAGTGCCATTACAACTCCCTTACATCTGTGCTATGAAAAAACTAATCTATACTTGAGCTGCTTCCAACGGGATCCAACTTTCATTTTTAGAACAGATGACTTTGTGAAATAAATAAGGGCCACAGAGGATTAAGATGTGATAGGTTGATCCTTTATCCAAGAAGCAACGGTTTCAAAGCTAAGGATCCTAGCAGAGTACCAGGTATGAGAACAAGAAAACCTAAACCCATGCTCAAGGCATTCCTGAAAGTTGCCTTTACCACCATATCGGAAGCTAGGATACCTAGCAGTTGTATAGAACACAGCTCTGTTGACACCACCGTTCTAAATCAAGTGCTTCCCTCCTCAAAATTAATAAACTTAAAAAATGTATCCAGTATGTAGCATGTATTTACCTCAACAGAAACAGTCAGAAACAACAATGTAACCCAGATATCCACTCACTAATGTTGACTATAAGAGAAAAAGAAATTCTGAATGTGTGTGTGTGTGTGTGTGTATGTGTGTAGGTGTGCACGCATGCACAGTGCCTATTGAAATTATGTTAAAATAGCAGGTTGTAAAAATTGCCCCAACAAAACCCATGTTATTATCACAAACTATAAGTAAGTACTTTAATGTCTGCAGTAAGGTCACTAAGAAAATACAAACTTCCGAGTTAGATATTTTCAGAAAGGCTGTGCAGGTCTGTATAAGACATCACAGCAAAATGTCCTTATTTGTCAGATGACAAATATGCCTACTTCCTAAAAGGAGAAAAATCACAGGACAAGATCATGAGAATTTTCAAAGAACAAGAGACAGCCACTGTTCGTCATGTCTAAACTAATGTCACTAAAACTCCTTCCAAAGCGTTTTCCCGAACCACAGAAAGCCGGCACAATGCTGAGTGCATCCCTGGACTTCCAAGAAAGAAGTTCTCTGAGCAGAGAGAAGACACCAATGCCAGCTGACTGGGTTTTGAGAAGGTTACTGTCACCTACATGATGGAAAACAAAAAAACAAAAAACTCAAACCTAACCCCTAGAGGAATGAAGCTCTGAGCTCCGAGCAGCCAGCATTTGCTACAATTCAGTTTTCCGTGCACTAACACTCACATTGGGCTGTAAAGCCCATTGACACTATCTGCAAGCCGGGCATTCTGCAGGCCTAACTGTGCTTTGAACAGAACCAAAACGGTGCTCATGAGTGCAACTGCAGGCTGCTGGATGAAACACACTTAAAATTCTACCTGGATGCTAAATCTCCTTGAATGTGTTTTGGAATCAACTAAAACACAGGAGTACATTAATCTTAGCACTATTACAAATAAAAAACATGAATAAAATACTGTCGCCAGCCTCCAAGAATTCACTGGAACATATAAAAGGAAGTAGAAGAGTTTGTCAAGTCAGAGTCTTGCAGGGTGGGAAAAGGAGCCTATAAATCACCCTGTCCAATAAAAGCAGGTCCTCGTGGCTACCGGTCAGTCTCCGTGCTCACTCACCACTCCTGGACAGTAGTTTACTACACTCCACTGTGTTGTTAGATGGATTCAGAGGATCTGGGTATTTTACTTTTTTCTTAAGCTTCCAAAAGAAACCAGTTTTCAAAAGTAACCCCATCAAAATTTAAAAAATAAATAAATAAATGACCAGCATTGTTTTGAAAGAGACATTATCTTTTGTTTTGTTTTGTTTCATTTCATTTTGTTTGAGATAGGATTTGAAGTAGCCCAGGCTAAGCTTCAAAATTCCTAACATCTCGACTGTACCTCACAATTGGTGAGACCACAGGCATGTGCCACCCTTCCAGAAAGGAAACATTAAATGGTCATTGAATTGATGATGTTAACATACAGCAGATGTTCAGAACCTAAAAGTGTGGGGAAAGGAGAGGGTAGGAGGGAGGAAAGGAGTTACCTGAATATTAGCACCACAGTAGGATCGAAATGCTAGCTCACAACTTATCCACACCAACTCCTTGAAATCAACTTGTGGTGCTGGCAAATACTTGTGAATTTCTGCTCCAACACATACATTAGTAATCAATAGGCTAGCATCTACCAATAACCAGGTCACAGAGTAGCTTTGGACCAACTGAAGGTTTCAAAAGCCTGTACGTGGAGAGTGAGAGAGTGTTTGGGAAGGGTATGTGAGAACCTGAGCTGATGTCAACCGTTTGATGTGTCCTTTAAATTGCTGCGGTATGAGGTATGTAACTCTGTAAATGAACTCTGATCGGTACTCAATTGAAATGCAATCCCAAATACAAGTGACAGAAGTCAGCCTTTCCAGTTACATATGGGAACTTCTAAAAACTACAGCCAAGGACTTAAAACCAAACATGCATAGTATCCACTGTGACAAATGTGAATGTGTCTTCTCTTCAGAGTCTTGCTACCTTATTAAAATATGTGGCCTGAAGACATATGAATACACCACTTCTGATGGAATCGGCTTTCCAAAGACCAAGGTATTATTTTAATTTAATCTTAGCTTAATTTTTTGAGCAAAATGATTAGAAATATCTGTTCACACCTTGTCAGAATTTTACAGTATTATGCTTTTTACTTGTCTTATCCATTGAACAGAAGTACTTGAAATTATATGATTCTTACATTTGCCTTAGCTGTAAATCCCTGCAGGGACACTGAACTAAAAATCTACTCACGAATGCTAGCAATAATTAGGGTCACAAATTAAGCCAAACACGAAGTTAATTCAAATAGTCAAATGCTGTCACTTAAATGGTTCCGGTTTTATCTTTGCTTAACATTTCTGAATGCGTCTAGGTGTGCCTCACCCTTCACCTCAGCATTTAGCATTCTAGTTCTAACAGAGACGGGACCGAGAGGTAAAGATGTACCACCTTGCCAACTGACTTCACACCTATCTCCAGTATTTTCTAATCACTGAAGATTTTCCACTCAATCTTCGCCATCAATTAACAGCACTGTTCAGAGAACAAAGCGAAGTCTCTGGAAGGCAAGCTTTCTAGTAAAGAGTGGGGTTGCAGGATCTGTGGCAGCCACAGTTAATGGGAGGAGAGTGAGAGCTTCTGAGAGCTATTCAGGATGTTCTATTTGCTGAAACGCTAACAACAGAGCCCAGGATTAAACAAGCTTCCTGCGGCCAGCAGAATAAAGAGAAAGAAAGACACCCACTGCCCAACCTGAAGGAGGATGGGGGAGGGGCCCTGACTTGACTTGATTACAATCACTGAGAAACACAAACTCTCTATAATTACCTCTCAGGCTTTCAAAGTACCAATTGTCTATCTTTTCATCAAGATCTGATAACTTCAGAGGGAAACTGTACAAACTATATACATCTTGCTATAAATTTAGAAGATGTTTTGAAAGTTGCTGAGTTTGCATAGCTGGGTTATTTTGTTGCAAAGCAAAGTCAATTTTAATATAGCTTTAGTGTTGTTTTGTTTTGAGGGAAGGAGGTGAGATAGAATCTTCTCCCTATGCAGCTCAGGTGAACCTCAGATTAGCCCAGAATAGTCCAAACTTGTGATCCCATGCCTCATCCTTTGCAAGCACTGAGGTTAGAGATGCCTGGCTACACTGCTCAGCAAGTTTTAATAATCCCCAATGGTATTGAACAAAGAAAATCTTGAAATAAATTCTCTTTGAAAACAGCCATTAAGTTAAACAACAGTGTACAACATATTTTGAAGTATATTTTATTCTGGAGGATATATTTTATTCCTCCAGTGGTAGGAATATCTGTCAACCAGCTGAAGCCAAATGTCACATTCTATGGGGAAGAAGCTGGGCTCAGTAATAAAAGCTTGATGAAAAGACCAACCTTCCTGGGTCTTTGCTTGTTCCATCTGTGAAGTGCAAGATTCTATACTACTAATCTCCAAGCTGCCTCTCCACATCTAAAATTCTCTAACTCTATCAACAATGAATAGAAAAATACCTAAAGTACCCATATCTAACTTTTTTTATTCCAAATTTGCTGTTTACTCTAATTCTGCCTTCCAAGAGCTCAAGAGAATATGGAAGACACATGTAATTTGCAATTTTTATTCTTATAAAGTTAACCTGTCAGTAACCTATTGTTGTCCTTGAAAGACTGAAAAAAAAGGATATTATTATCTGCTATGAAAAGAAACAAATAGAGCATCTCTGATTACATTGCCAAGGGACAATATTATATGACACTCCCCCCCGCCCCCCAAGCACATAACATTTCCTTAAGCCACTTTTCCTGACCAGTTAATGCTCAGGAACTCCATTCAGGCCAACAAACTTGCAGCCCTAACATGCCACAGAGCCAAAACTGAAGTGAAATGATCACTGTGTTATTGGGAAAAAAAAATTCCAGAATAACACAAAATAAGCTTTCTCCAAATGAGGTCGGACAAAAAACGGTGTTTCACTTTACATGACTGCTTCTTAACTGTTACTTTAAACAATAAAACAATGTATTAAGATGCTATTAAAATAATGTATCTGTGTAGGGTAAAATAAAAGTAGGGCAGACCAAGTGGGAATAGAGGGGAATATTAAGGAGAGGCCAGGCTACATGGTTGTTCAGGGATTTTTTTTTTTCAAAGCAAATCATCAGATAAAAAAGGTCATTGCCAAGCATACAAATTGGGAATAAAACGTAACAAAATATAACAAGGCTCCCTGCATCCTGAGGTACCAGCTCTTTCCTTAATAAGGGTCATAAAGCTAAGCAGGATGCTGTTCCTGTATTTCAAACACGTTGTCTGGGTTAAAAACAAATGACTAGCAATGACCGAAATCACTATCATGCAAATTCTGATTGCCTGACCATTTTAATAACCACATCTCCAGGAAACATATCTCCTCGGAGAGGCTATCAATGGCTGATACTCCGGGACACGTCAGTCATGATTCAAGCCCACCCCAGACACTGAGTGAGAATCCCAGGTCTTCAGATTCCCACGTGACTCATAGCCAATGGGCAGTAAATTCTGATACACATTGTGCTGGCTGTGATTTTTAAGGTTTTAGCATGACTTCTAAGAAATCTCAGAATCTTCCTAACTAGGTTCCTGTCTGAATCACTGGACTTGACCACTCACCACAGCCATCCAACCTTATAAACAAAACAAAAACAAACAAACAAAAACAGGGGTTTTTAAAATCTGGTGGGCTCTCCTGAAGTCGCTGGCTTGAATAAGGCAGGAACAGCACTGACTGAATCTATCTCCAGGCTGTGAACCACCCACTTCAGATCTTCACTATCTCGTATTTAAAATATTAGGACCAGAATTAGTCCTGATTTCAGAGTCTTTCAGGTTTGAGACCATTCCCAAGTCGTTAGGGCAAAAGCTACAGACAACAAAAACAGCGCATTCTACTCAAATGTTTGGATTGTCAGGAGAGGGATGGCCCACCAGTCCTGCAAAGAAAAGAATAAAAAGCAGAGGAAGATGGGGGTTGGGAGGAAGACAGGACCCGATGACTAAGTCACAAATATACCAGTTAAACAGAAACAGATGATTTCAACAGGGCACTTAGCACCTTAGAAATATGCAAGGAAATAAAAGAGAATTATACTTGGGTCTCTTTTACAGAGTAATCCCTTCCATAAAACACAACAGTATTATCCGAATCTATTTCATTCCAGGAAATTCTTTGTTAATGCTGAAGAATTTCTAAGATATGTTGTCTTTGAGCACAATTTACTACTTTAACATTATTTTTTATTTTAAATATTTAATTCAGATAGTCACAACTTTCCTCCCTATTACCTTTCTTAACAGTCTATCCACCCATCTATTGTATAAAGCCAAATCTTGATTTTTTTTTTAAGGCTCCATGCAAAAAGAAATCTCTTCAAAGCAAGGATAAATCCTTGAAAATAAAAAGTGATATTTTCTATGCTTTATTTTTCTGTTTTGTTTATAACAATTTCCATAATAATTTGGTCTTATCTTGACATAATATCAACTTTAACCACATAGAGAATTGGGCTGATATTCACTTCATTTTCCCTAACTAGCTTCAGAATTTGGGGGCTAAAGATGTAATGTGGTCCAGAGTAGAACATTGGCCTAGCATGGACAAAGCCCTGGAGTCAACCCTGAGCACTGACAAATTCCAATTAAAAATATTTAAGAACCATGGGAAAATGCAAGTGAAGAAATATGTAAGACATGGATATAAGAGGTTTTTAGCATAAAAATGGGGAAAAAACTAAAGGAAAGCAGCTATAAACCAAAGGGAGCGATGGGAAGTAAAGCAAATGTAACAAAATCAGGATAGTTATTTTGCATTTAATTGGTGTCTTAATATTTTATTACAAAATCTTCTCATTTTAAATTCGTATAGGAATGTGTCCTAGCAACATAAATATTAAACTACCAGGCAAACTAGAAAATATTTTCAAAATAAAAATGCCATTTTTAAACTACCATCAATGAATTGAAGTCATCAGAAAAGTGACCAACTGGCTAACAAAACCAAGAAGTTCACATCAAAATTTAACTGCTTAACAACTAAGTCTGCAAAAAATGTTTTTATCCCTACAAGTAGTCCCCAATTTAAAAATTCAGAAGGAAGGCCTTTATTTAATTCTGCATCACTGCTCATAAAGTATACTGACATCAGCATTCTCTTATCAACACACACCCTCTTAGAAAAGGCAATTCCATGCCCACGTCTCCAACTAGTCAGAAGTCTAGGAGTCCAGTCTTAGGAACAACTCAACACACAAGAAATAGTTCCTATAAAGGTATTTATCTAGTTAATATCTAAACAAAAAAAAAATTAAGAACAAGTGTCTGGTAAGTGAAAGTTAAAGGTTGAAGGTATACCTTTTTAAATGTATACACAATGAATTTTATAACAGCTATTTAAAGCCATTATCACTATAATGGATGCAAATGAATTTCACTTTGTTTCATACCCGATTGTGTATTTATCTATAACATCTCTATGTACATTGTAGAAAATAAAAAACAAAAATAAGATGTATCAAAAGAAAATACTATAAAAGATCCAAAGTGTAAACAACGTTACATTGTTATCATGATTCTTTTTAATTATCTTTTTTCATGAAGATGTGTAGCATTAGCAGGGAGATGCTTCTAAGAAAGATAAGCTCTCAAAGCAAGAATCATGGCAGACATGAAAGTCAAAGTCAGGAGAGCCCCATGCCGATAAGAGGGGATTATAAATGTTGTTTGTGCTTCCTGGAGCGAAGATAGGGAACTCCCTTCTCAGCTTTGCATTTTAGCCAGGAGATCCCAAGGCCGGGACTAGTATTCTCTTGGAATCACTTCTGTCAAGTTGACAAAAGGAGTTCAGAGGCAGGGTTGAAAGATGTCAGGAGATATTCACTAATCCACACTGATGTCTAATACATGTAGCCTGTATGGCTGTCATATGTCATTCTCTGTCACGCAGAGGAGGTGAAGAGAAATGAGACTGCCACAGGGTAGCAAGCATATGTTCCAGTGAGACACTCCCTTAGTAACATGGAAGATAAATCGGGTTCGCAAGGCATACCGGGGCCTCATTAATAGTTATGTTCAATCATTCCTAGTATCTTTTTCTCGGATTTTGCGACCCAACTCTATGGTAGATTTTAAAGCAAAAAAAAAAAAAAAGCACGTTGATTTAAAAATAAAGAAAGTGGCTCCTCAAAACTGAAACAAGCGAATGGTAAATAATTAACAGAATGGAAAGCCTCCAAAAGGACGGTGCTTTCAATGCTAGTGCTTCTAATAAGGTACCCTGGATATATTATTGATTGTTGCCAATGTAACAATAAAGATTATAAATGGCTAATTTGCATGTAAAAAAAATCAGTATTTCTAAAATGTACTTTGAGAAAAATCATAACATCTATAAATATTTGATAGTCTTTTCCATCTTAAAATTAAAGCTTGAAAAGTACACATAGCCAGGGTCATGAAGTGAGTGAGTTTGGGGGGGGGTAGCTGTTGTGAGGGACATACTGATTTACGACACGTTTTCAAGAGTCGTGGAAGGACTTATCAGTGAAACAAAAGACGACACGAACAATATTTTTGTCACATCAGGGAAGTAAAAATGGAATACAACAGAAAGTCAGAATTAAAGGGAAAAAAATCACGTTCTTGATTTTAGTGTCCAATTAGGAGCAGCCTACATGAGCTGTGAGAACCAATAGATTCAGTGACCCGCATAGGGGATTGGAGAGGTAGCCCTGCTCCTGCAGCAGTACCATGGGTGGGTCAGAACAGCCTGGAACTCCAACAGCTCAGGCTACCAGGGTCTCCTGCACTGACATGCACAGAGCGGAATAGGCCGACACACATACACTTAATTACAAGCAAAATAAATTTGCCAGGAGCAGTGGTGCACGCCTTTAATCCTAGCCCTTGGGAAGCAGAGATGGGTGGATCTCTGAAGGGAGTCCAGCCTGTTCTACATAAGTGAGTTCCAGGACTAGCAGATCTAGGTAGAGAGACCTTGTCTCAAAAACAAACAAATAAATAAACAAGTAAAACAAAACTAATGTGTTTTTTTAAATGACCCAAGTATACTACTAAGAAAGCTTTTCAAAGCACGTGTGCATGTGCCTAGTATTTTAATTTATGCAACTATAGGTCACATTCAGAAAAATAATATATCTTGAGCTAGAAAGTAAGTAACTCTATGCTATACATCATATTCAGATATGACCCTATCTTGTACAATTTATAAGTGGAATTGAATTTACATTTTTAAACCCTATTATCCATCATCACCTATAGAAAACTCTGCCACAGTCAAAGTACACTACACTCACAAGGCACAAGAAGGACTGTTTAAGGTGCTCTAAGAGGAGACAGAGTTAAGTGCTTGCTTTCTTAACGGGTAAAACAGCATCAGTCTGCACTAAAAATATAAATGGGGGGGGAGGTAAATGCTTTTGTTTTGAATGGATGCTAATTTGCCCAATCTCTGAGTTTAAACAATGGGGTTACATTAGCTATGCAACGATCACAGACACAATTCCTATTAATTTAATGGGAGTTATGACTTCCATTAAGTTTAATAGGAGTCATACAGCCAAACCTCCATGCACCTTGCTGGAAATTCACGTTTTAGACATCAACTAATCAAACACACTGCAATGAACAGAAGTAGGCTAGCACGCTAGGCTGCGAAATCAAACATGGCTTCCGTAAGTTGGCTAGCTCAGGAGACCCGCAGGCATTTTCTAGAAGAAAGAGAACAAGATGCCATGCTGAAAACAACAGACTGAGTCTAGGAGTGCCATGAAACTGTGCTTACCCCTAGCCGCTAGTGGGATTTGGGCAATTTAGTGTAACTATTTCAATTTTTCCCCCTCTTTTCTTAGTTTACTGGCAAAACAGATTAAGGAAACAAGACCAACAATTATGCATAAGGAGCCTGATCACCCTGATTAAAAATAAGTAAATAAAATAAAACTCAAGATGTAAACATGAACCCCAAGAAAGCAAATGGTTTTATGGACTTCTGAATCACAGCAAATAAATAAATTTTTTTTAAAAAAATCACATTTTTTTTTCCAAAATTAATTTTCAAACCTTACAATCCAGAATAGGACCATGAGTTGGTGACTGTGACTGCCTAGCCTGTGTGAGGACTTGGTACTTCTCACACTGTTATCCAAAAGCTCCTGCCCCCTCCTCCATGACAATGAGATCTCTGAAGAATCACATTCTTCCCTGATGGATACAGACTGACTGATGACTAAAAACCAGACATCAATGGTTCCCTGATTCTAGGAAGCTGACGTGTTATGTATGTGCTTATGTGCATGCAGGTTCATGGGAATGCATATCTATTAATATGTGAATTAAAGAAAAATTATTCTAGTGATCTAAACTGCTTTACTCTCGCTTCAGTTTAGCAGTGGAGAAGAATCATTTTTTCCTCACAAAGCTCAGATATATACAATAATATTCTGAAATATTATTGTACCAAAGTAACTTTACCAATTTATACTTATCCATAGCTACATATCAAAAATATCAATTTAGTCAAATAGCATTAGTGTAAAAAGCCACTTAGAAACTGGTTTTCAAATATATCCACCAGTATGTTCTGAGATTTTCTTGATTTTTACAAAAATGTGAATCACTGCCATTTGCATTTCTTACAACCTTTTTCTTTGAAGCTGCAATAAGCAACAATGTAACAATGTGACAATGTTAGTTAACTAGACTTCAGAGGTCTGAGGTCTTATGATACATTTATGACATAAAGAATTCGGCCTAAAACCCTTATCATGGGTTTTGCTGAAGAACTGCTGTTCTTTGTAACCTGACACTTGAGCGAGCCTTCATGAGTCTGAGCGAGCCTTCATGAGTCTGACTTATACTTGCCTGGGTCCCATTATATAGTATAATTTAATTCTCTAGGACATAAAAAGTCAATTTACTTTTCTTCTTACTGGTACATGATTCCACAGTGGGTGACTATGCCTATAAAAATTGGCCAAAATAATCAAAGCATGCCAGGTTCTCAACAGAACTAACCGATAA
This sequence comes from Tokudaia tokunoshimensis, assembly GCA_036184795.1. NCBI lineage: Eukaryota > Metazoa > Chordata > Mammalia > Rodentia > Muridae > Tokudaia > Tokudaia tokunoshimensis. Next base: position 11,202,317 of record BTHU01000003.1, on the reverse strand, counting down.
AAGGCAAGGGAAGCTCTACAGAAATACGAGCCAAGTAAATGGAAAGCTTAGAAAACATTTCAAAGTATGATCTTCATCCAATCACTGTTTACGCAGAGATACTACAATCTTCAAAGTATTGGCACAGGAGACTTAAGAGAGCATTGTTTCTATTTTGAAAAAAAAAATCACATGATAAACTGGTGGACAAACGGAATGCAAGCAGCTGCTAACGTTTCAAAGAATTAATTTGAGCATCTTAAATCATTCCGAGTGAGCATTGAATTTGCTTTTTTGGTACACGCAGGAAGCAGTGAGGGCACAGTGAAGTGAGTAACCCCCAGTAAGCACGAGGACCCGAATTCCAGTCCAGCACTGGGAAAACAATACCAATAACAAAAAGTACAAGAATTTGCACAAGAAATCCGTCAAAGTGCCAAGATTTGTCTAAGCACTGGTAGACCCCTCACATATCTGGAGGTACACCTCTCGTGGATACTGATACAGACCAAATCCAAAACTACATGACGCCTCCGCACTTCTTCTCAGGACAGAGCATGTCCATGGGGAACATGAAAGCCCCCCCCCCCCCCCCCGGCATGTAGAGAAGGCCATGAACGCCGGCGATGCACGGCTTGGTTGGGGCCTTCGCCGTGTTTTCATCTTTAGTGCAATGAAAACTCTTATTGTTTGGATTCTACTGAAAGGGTAAAGAACTGGCAAAAACAGGTTAAATAATGCTATGAATCCAATCCTGCCCCTGGGCTTGGCGGGCAGGTTCAGTCCACGGTACATCTCAGGGTATCTCGCACCGCAATGGCCTATTGAACACAAATGGGCTCTTGAGGCCCTCCGCCCCCCATCCTCAGCAAAGGAATACAAGCTCCTGAGTTAGAGGCCTACTGTGTGCATCTCTTAATCTCAAGAACCCACTCAGGTTCAACACCAAATAAAGAACAAAGAGGGACAAACCCAGCTAGGCTAGGCGACCTGCTCAGAGTGGTCACAAGGACGTCGGAAATGGCAAACAGCTCTCATCTCTGCGAACAGTGGCTCCAGACCTCTCCACTAAGAGCATGCTATGTAGACTGAGGGCCTGAGTTCAAACCACAGGAATCCACAGGAAAAGTGAGGCATGGCATTGTGGGGACAGAGAAAACTGGGGCTTGATGAAACCAGCCTAGCTCCTTTTTGACATCTTGAATCTAGAAAAATGAGTCTTCAGAGTGTGACAAAACAGAGTCATCTATGTTGTCTTCTGTCTTCCACACACCTAGAAGACTGCATGTTCCAGCATGCGTGTGCGGAAGCGGGAGCACACGCAAAAAATAAATAAATAAAAATAAAAACAAAAAAAAAATAAAGGAAGAAAAAGAAAAACCATGTAAGAAGAAGCTTAATGGCTGAGAGTTGGAGTTCTACTTCTGTCCCGTCGCCTGAACACCTAACTTTGATTAGTTTCTCAACAGGCATCCTCAGGTCATTATCTGATTTCTGGTAATAAAGGCGGCCAATGTCATGCAACTCTTCTGAGACAAACGCGCGTGCCGCCACCTACATGTTCTGGCGGTGTGCGCTCACAGTGGCTACTCTTCAAGCCAGCAGTGTGAGTCCCTCCCAGGCTCTTTTTTTTGCCAGTAGGAGGGAATTCCTTCAAAAGCAACGCACCCCTGGCCTGATGAGGCAAAAATGAAATTTCTCTTAAGAGCGGATATGAATCCTGACCTGAGAGGTGACGCTCGAAATAAAACGACCGTGTGTCATGAAAAAGCCTCTGCACGCCGCCCCCCACAGAGCGAAGCTACCGCGCTGGCAGAGGGCTCTCCATCTTGATTGGAAAATTTTTCATTATTGGACTAATGAGCCGTTGGTCCACACCTGGAATCTTTTTCAATGTATAAGAAACACTCAAATCTAACAGCAGGAATTCAGACAGTGTTTTTCCCAAAAAAACAGATGCAAAATTATAGACCATACATATGATTTTCACAGCAATCCAAGCCTGAGATTCCTATTATTAAACTCAGTTTCCGCCTGTTTATCATTATAGTACTAGTTATTCCAACATAATACACTTTCAGATTGCCTATCTTCACCTCTAAAGCAAAGAACTGCATCATCTCCAAATTAAATACTAGCCTGCCTGTAACTTTCAAGTGAATATATATATATGCATATGCATATATATGTATGTTCTGGATATGAAACTATTTTCAAATATTTCTAAGTATGTTAATCATTTAAATTACATTATTAAGGTGTACTAGTATATCCAGTGCAGGAACCAGGGAGAGCAGGCAGAAAACGCAACTTTAAACCAAGTAATTTGGACAATTTCTTTTAACAAAATGAAAACATTGAGCTGATTGGAAGTTTTTTACAAATACCATGGATATTGGCTTTTCTATAGCTGGTAATGTAACTAACTTTTCCCTATCATCCTATTAATATGTCAAAAAAAAAGAATACTGAAAAGTATAAGTCCAGTGCTTTATTATATTAAAATTAAAAAACTATACCATATACGCAGGTATTTCTAAAGGATGCTTTGAAGTTACTATGTTTCATGCTGGATACAAACACTGCCATGATCTCCCCGCTGGATTTTACTGGTTTGTATCTTCCAGCTTGGTCTAAAGAGCACCTGGGTGAAGATTTTTGTTTGTTTGTTTTTTAAGTGAGTAATAATGAGGTCTATAAATAACTTGTATCGAAAAATCCATTTAGAAACTAACAAATGATAGTTCTCACTATTTAAAATTAAAAAAATAATAATAATCCATGAGTGTACTTCTTTGAAAATTAGGCCTGTGATGAAAGCTACAGTCACAATTATTTATAATTTACACATTTTATAAGGAATGAGGTTATAATTCATGGTAGAAATTCTGTCTTAAGTATAGGGAAAGTTGTTATTTTTCTAAAAAAATTTTTTTCACACTGCAAAGAGTGTGGCTGGGTATTCATAAATGAGGAATTTTATTTCAGATATTGCACTAATATGACTCAGAGGACTTCAAAAACAAAGTTTAAAAGAAAAGGTTAAATTGCAAGGATTCAGGAAAAAAGAATTCAAGTTTTCTGGAATAAAGGCAACGGGTACATGTTGAGAATTATTTTATAAATTTATAATCTGATATAATATACAAAATAAGGTATCTAGAACTTTTTATACCACAAAACGTGTAATGAAAGTTATTTAGTCACAGGAAAAAAAAAAGAATTCGACACCCATTTTTAAAATAACAAAATAAGAATGTAGCCACTTTAACACAAAGCAAATGGGATCCTTCAAGTTCTCCTGGGTTTTAGAAAGAATGAATGTGTCTTACCTTCTGTATTCGGTGAGAAACTGATTATTATGATAAACCACAGACTTCGCATTCTGCAGCCAGAAGACACCATTATTGATCCCTTTAAATATTTTCTTTGTATTCCTTAATGAATCTAGTTATAAATGCCCAGCTTCATCGAACCCAGCAGTCTGCATCATTGATCCTCATATCTGAAAAAAAAAAACAAAAACAAATCAATCACTTACTTTAAGACCCTGGTATGTCGTCACAGCAAATGCATAAGTAATAAAACTTCCTTCTCTCCATTTCTTAACTATGAAATACATGCTGATCGCATATCCACAAAGGTAGCTGTGCCTACATACACAATATCTGAGACATGCTGAAAAGAGCTCCTAAAATGTGTTGACAAACATATTCATAAATGTCTGTGAGTGTGTGTGTGCGCGCCAATGTGTGTTTGTGTGTGTGTATGTGTGCATTTTCTTTCTATTAATGATAATACCTTAAGAAAGCACGGAAGCTCAGAAAATGACTTGAGAGACAATACATCCGTTTCTCTATGACATTAACCTTTTGATCAAAGAACTAGCTTTAGAATGTAGAAAATCTCTAGATAAACGTATAAATACGTGAGCATTTGTTGATCATAGTAACAGCAGTATAATTTAATATTTTGTATAATGGATTACAGAGCTAATGAGGTCATTTTTTTCTAGACAAAGGTAAATGGTTGATAATGTGTGAGTTATGTTCATTTACCACACAGATAATCAAAATACCATCCCCAACCACTATTTCCCTGCTAACTAGTCACAGAAGGAGCATTTAGCTACTGTCTCAGACAACTTCCTTTTAATGCCTTAGGTTTCCTAGCACAGCTTTCCTCTGAGTAAGGGGGAGTTAAGATGAAAGTGACATCACCAAGTCTACTGGACCTGAACATATACCCAAAGGCTGTGAGCACTGTATCTTCAAGGGCATTGGGGGATTCTTTTCTTTTCTTTTTAAGATGGCATCTAATTCTAGGTTATTCTGAAACTCAGGATCATCCTGTCCCAACCTGAGCTTTTAGGATCACAGGGACAGGCCACTGGGAGCCTTCCAGACAACTGGTCTACTTCTTTGTAGGATAGTATGAAGAGCCACAGAGCCTTACCATGCACATGAAATGAAGACAGCTCCCAAATACACCTGAACCTTCTGGTCCAACCACCCACAGTAAGGAAACCACTGTTAAAGAACCCCTCACAAGCTAGAGAGTTAGAGAAAGGACCCAAGGAGCTGAAGGGGTTTGCAGTGCCATAGGAGGAACAACAATATGAACCACCCAGTACCCTCAGAGCTCCCAGGGATTAAACCACCAACCAAACAGTATACATGGGGGAACTCATGGCTCCAGCTGTATATGTAGCAGAGAATGGCCTTGTTGGACATCAAAGGGAGGAGAGGCCCTTGGTTCTGAGAAGGTTAGATGCCCCAGTATAGGGGAATGCCAGGACAGGGAAGTGGGAGTAAGTGGATTGGTGAGCAGGGGGAGGGGAGATGGGTTAGATTTTTGGAGGGGAAACCAGGAAAGGGGACAACATTTGAAATGTAAATAAAGAATATATCTAATAATAATAATAAAAAGAACCCCTCACAAGCTACAACTGCAAAACTGGTTATGTTTGCTGTGGGCAGGACTGTGAGAATCGAACCCAAGGCCTAATATCTGCTAAGCAAGACCTCTACTACTGAGCTACCAACGCCAGTCTTAACTGAAGAGTTTTATAAAGTGGGAAGGTAAAGCCAGTTCTATTCCCTGCCTCTCTCCAATTGTACATATGACTCAAAACAGAGTCTTGCTGATTTACATCCTATCATCACTAACATGAAAAATAACAACCACCCAACATCCCCTGCTCATCAAGTATTCTGTCACATCACCGAATTCCTCCTATTTGTTAGAAGGCCCATGTACCACGTTCTATTAGCAGTTCCCTCTCTTCTGTCGTGCTGTAACTTCAATGGAAAAGTAGTCAAATTCTAAATGGTTTGAAACATAACATTCATCAAACTACAAAGGGATTATCACAGCTGTCAGCAACAAATGCAGCAAAAAGGACGTAAGAAACAAATTACTCTGAATCTACTCTCTGGCATTTGCATATAAAAATCCACAACGGTCTCAGATGAAAGGCGATTGAGACACTTCTATTATAAGGAATTGGTTTTATCATGCCTACAGGTTAAGGGATACAACTGTGTCTGTCTACGCCCCTGTATATGCACATGTACACTTCAGCCAGTATTTTAGCTCTGAAGAGATTTTTAGGTATGGCCGTGACTCGGGGAGCCCTGGGGATGAGGCGGCTCTAAGAACGTCAGCATGCATGCGCTTCACTATCAAATGAAAGGAAACAAAAACAAGGAGGCACCGTGTTTCTTCCTCCTCCGAATGCAAATGACCCAGAAAGAAGGAAGACATCAAACAATAATGAAGACAAGACACCCCTCCATATGCAGAACCAGCCAGATCACCCAGATAGTCTTCCCCAGGGTTGGTCAAAAGATAGCCTGAAGTAAACTTGTAGTTTACCCTCCTGTGGCCAAGTTCCTGACTCAAGGCTCAAAGTTATTCTACGCTAGTCAGATCAAAAGGCTCTGACAGCCAAAGGCTTGCTCATCAGCGAGCCTTTTCTCGTACTCTTCCAGCTCCTCAGTCACTTGACCAAGCAGCTGAGAGAGAGATTCAACATGTGAACGATACGCACTCATCGCTACAGCTAAAACTGAGCCAGCCTTTGGATGGCCCCGCGCGCGCGCGCAAGCAAGGAATTTTGCCTGTCCAAGTTTTCCTTCCAACGGGTTCTTTTCTCTCAGCGAGCTCTCCACACAGGCAGCCTGCCCACTTGCACCACTCTGAAACTCGTTTCCAGTTTCTTACAGCGATCCAAGATCCGTCTGTCTTTGGTCACCCACTAGTTGAAAGAGTCCTTGTTTGTGGGGAGAAAAGGAAGGAAGAAATCAAGAGCTGATGTCTGCCTTGTAGGAAACGGCTGCCAAGACAGGACAGCCTGTGAGAGGGAAAGGCAAGAGAAACCACACAACCAAGACCTCTATTGTGGTCTTTGGCCAGCACACCAACCTCAGAAGCAGATTTTACGCACTGAAATCCTATGTGCTCTTAAGGCTTGAGAATGTGAAACACACTTTACAATGCAGTCCACTTGACTGGGAGACCCAGTATAATTGACTGTTTCTGGTAAATAGAAGATTCTGGAATGAATAAAATCGTGGATTATTTTATGCAAATAAAGATGGAGTTCATCTGCCTGTGCAGCAAGGAAAAGAATATCAAATTTATTTTCCTCATTCTACGACCTATAACGAATCACTTTCACATCAAATAAAATTATTTCCAGAAGTTCATACTTTTGAGTACAATTTCTGAAAACTAAGTCAGATTTTACTGCTGTGATCCAAATTAAAAACAACCCTTCATTGAAAAAATGTTAATGAACACTGAAATACTTACACACCACAGTCAGCTAAGAATAGAATGGATAAATACATATGGTGACAGGAATCCAAAAAGCTTTGTTCCTGACGTGAACTGGAGCCTAAGGAAACTCCCAGGCATTCGTGGGGCTAGCAGACCAACCCTTCAAACTACCTGAAATGCTGGCTCAAAGCGCTGACACAGCCTGGCATGCAGCTACAGGCCTATAATCTTAACATGCTGGAGACTGAGGCAGGAGGATTACCATTTAAGGATCTCCTGGGCATAGGTAGGTAGGTACATAAATAGATAAATAGAAAGATAGATAGGTAGGTAGGTAGGCAGGCAGGCAGACAAACAGACAGGCAGATAGACAAACAGACAGGCAGATAGGCAGACAGACAGACAGACAAAAAGACAGGTGATAGATATTTAAAAAGCTGCAACCTTTAAAAAATGGAGGGGCAGGTAGTCCTCGCAAAGCAAAGTAAAACATAGAAACAGAAGCAGAAATCGGGTACTGAATATCCTTCCAACAATCAAAAGACTACTTTGAAAAATACCTCAGATTGACTACTTATTCGTGTTAGATTTTCAGGAAATTTTTTCCCAAAAACATCAGAAAGCTTAGCATAGCAAGGGTAAAGAGATGGCAATGTGATACTATGTAACAATTTATACTGTGTATCGTAAAGCTGGGGCTCCTTGCACTGGCTGCAAACTTCAAATGGACAACCTCCTAGGCTTCTGTCTCATTCTCCAAATACTAAGATTCCAGCTACTTCATCCTAACTTGCTTCTGTCAACCGCAAGCCATTGTCTCCCCTGCCTCGGCCGTAACCTCTTCAGATCTGCACATCCTATTACTCAGTCATGTAAAAAGTCAATTAATGTATCCCTTACTAGGAAGCCTTTCCCAGCTGGGGAGTGACTTCCAGGAATACGGCTCAGCACTGTGCACATCCCAACAGCCCTGGACGGTTCGGGCTCGGCTGTGGTCGGTAACCTGCTTTTTTGTTTAACAGCTGCAATAAACCTCCCTGTGCCTTAAACTGTCAGTGAAAGAGGACTTGAAAGGGAAACACCACCGGCTAGTTCTCAGTCACATTATGTGGGGTGGGCCGGAAATCACATTTACAAGGACAGAAGATGAAGGCTGAATCGCCGATATGCACCATCACTGAGCCAACAGAATTTAACATCCGTGACAATTAAAGGGAAAGGAAATAACAAAAATTTGCCAAAGCTGATGAATGAAGCCGGGTTCTCTACCAAAAGCAAGGTTACTACTACGACAAAGAATCATTTAACTCCTGAGAACACTGGATATTAAATGCAGAGAAGCCTGCAGAGAGCCAGGAGGGGAAAGAACCCGCTAAGCCTGAAGCTGACCAGAGTCTTCCTTGATACTGCATACACACTCATGCTACAGAAAATAAAGCAAGCCTGCTCTGGGCAAGCCTAACGTCAACACATTAATGTGTGTCAACTCTAAATGAAGACCAAGGATGGCTTCACAAAATCATTCTTTCTGATCTCATTTCCACCATAAAATTGTAACCGTTATCAGGCAGGGCGTCCCAGCTCAAAAATGGCGGGGGGAGGAAAAAAAAGCAGCTTTTCCATATTTTACTAACATAAATTCGTAGGAGGAAGAGACTGGCCTCCCCACATCCTCGACCCCAGTGAGTTACAGATTCATATCAACTTAGCTAAAGCTCAGTCAGGGTTTTTCAGTTTTCGAAAGTACTTTTTGTTCCATCCATTACAGGCAGGTTAGAATCAGCCCTCCTCACTCGGACTTGGGAGAATGCCAACAGCCCTGGGAGTTTCCCAACAGATCCCCAGAGTGAACCTTCAAACTCACTCATCAGAACCTTTCTCAACACCCGATGGTTCTTTGGGCTTTGAGTTTATTTTCTTCCCTTCCTAAGGACAGAATTGGAGGTGGAGATGGCAAGGCTGAAACCTTAAAACCACGTGGCCAAGCAGTAGTCCCACCCCCTCCTCGCTCCCTGTGTCTAACCCCGGGTACCAATACCCACAGTATCCACAGTACTTTCTGACCACTTTCTGCTGAGGTCCCCCGAAGAGTCATCGGTCTTACCCTTCATTGAAACCTCCTCGTTGCGAAGGAATAAATCCTCCTCTGGAGCTCAGAGGAGCAGAAGGAGTTCGGGATTCTCCCAATTGCGTCTGCCTTACGCTATCATCTAGGAGTCTTGCTGAGCCTACAAAAGAGGCTGAAACTGAGGACACCGGGCACAGTCAGGGCAGGCTGCCATCCTCCTCATTAAAACCCATCCAGTTGAAATGACAAAAACAAATAGCTGTCATTTTCAACCCAGTATGGGGGACATCTTATGACAGCACAGAAAACTTGCCACTTAAGTTCCAAATGGGAGTGGGGGTGGGGGTGGGGGCGGGGCGCCACAGCCACAGCGCTGGTGAAATTACTGCTCTGTGTACATTGGAAAGCTGACACGCACTCCTCAAACTTATATTTGAAAAAAAAAATTATTGACCAGTGCATTTTGTACTTCTTGTTAGACAGCATTTGGAGGATACTGAAAAGAGTTCTTGCTGTTACTGCTGTTTTCCTATTTGGGGAAAGGAAAAGCTATTCTGGTTGAGTGAATGACTGATTTAGGATTTTTGAAACGGGCTCAAGTAGGTCAGACTCACTGAGTAACTCAGGGTAGCCTTAAATTCCTAATCTTCCTCCCTCCACCTCCCAAAGTCTGGAATCACAGGGGTGATCTGACCCAGAAAAGCTATCTTTACTTAGGTATGCATCTATAAGCCGTTTGCATCCGTTCACACGTATGTGCTCCCACACACTCACACGTGTGTACACACAGGCTTATGTTGAGCATCTTCCTCTCTTCCCTTTACTTACAGAGGCAGGGTCCCTCACTGAACCTCTGAGTCTGTTTAGGGTTGCCAGCTCACCGATCCTGGCTGGTCCAGTCAACCAGCCTGCTCCAGGATCCCCATGGGCTCCCTGCAGAATTCTGGGATCAAAGGCATCTATCCACAGCATACACATCCCATCCCTAGCTCGGGCAGTTTTTGTTGTTGTTGTTTGTTAGCTGAATACCCACGTATGGGTACCAAGATTACAAGGAAGGTAGGACAGAGGCCCAATCAGTAATCCTTGTAAGAATACAAGCTTGCTGCTGCTAGGAGAGTCCAATCTCAGCCTCCTTTGCCATTTTTCTGAATTTACTCAGCTACTTCGTGGAAGAGCTAACACGCCCACCCAGGTTGAGAGGGAAGCTTGACCTTGACTACCACCCACCAACCATAAGCAGGTTCTCACTGAGCAACTCCTAGTTACCACGTACTGGAAAGTAAGAGAAAAACACAGATCATCCAATGGGAGATCGCCCTCCCGGTCAAAAACAAGTTACGTGAATAAACAGCCAAGACAGCCTAGCAAAATAAATACATAAACAAATAAGAATTAAGTCAAACTCGACAGACAAACTACATAGTTTAAAGTGAGAAACGTACAGGCTGTTCCAGGGCAGGAGCCAGCAGGCTGGGAAATACACCCCTAGTCTAAAGTCACAAGGTCCACTAAGGAAGTGGATCAGATAAACGTACTGCCCGTGTTCTAATATAATTTACTTTCGAATGAAAAAATGTAAACAATGCCATTTTATGATGATAAAAATGCTGGAAACCCAGAAGAATAATGAGTTTATTTTCAAAATGTTTACATGAGCAAAGCTAACATCCCTTAGGTAATGATAACTATGTATTAACTTAATTTTTAGTATTTCCAGTTGAGCTACCTTAATTTTACCCATTTATATTGCTATTTAAAGCCCTAACAATTACATGTTGTAAATTAACAAATTATTCCAGACTGATAAATCGCATGAATCAAACTACCTGGGAAGTGGCTTCTAAGTCAGAAAAACAAACATAAACGTTTTCTCCCATATAATTAGCAATGCGCCTTAATTATCATAGAAGTCAGTAGTCAAATTCCTTCTTGGCCTGTGTCTACAACCATAAGTGAAATTCCAACAACCAGGCCTGTTTTATGTAACAACACTCCATCACTGTCAGAGGTTTCTGAAAGAAGCATCCAAATGATCTTTGAAAATATAAAAAATATCTAGCGAGAGTCTAGTGTGCTCGTTCCTGCAGGTAACTCCAGTTTCCAGGAGGCTCACACAAGAAAACTACTTCATATTCAAAGACAGCTTGGGCTACTCTGTCTCAAACAACAGAGAGCCCACGAGCAAATGAACTAAAGAGAAAATAAACCTTAAAACTGCAAAAGAAAGGCTGGCGTCCAGCACCACAGGTTTACAGTAAACTAGTAAGCAGGCTAGCTCTCCCTTGGAGACTGCCATTTCATACAGCACCGTGTAAGACAGTGCTTCCTTTACACTGAAGTGGGGCATTTTAGCCTTCTACCTGCTAAATGAGGTATTTCTGTTGGCAAATGAGGAACTCTGACCTTGAATGAAATTGAAATCAAGGTTTTCTTTTTGTTTATTTCACATGCTAGTTAGTCTGGTACGTTCTAAGAGAACTGTTTGAAAAATACCCATATTGTGATTAAATTAAAACTCTATGGAGAATTAAAACATGCCAGAAAATGTCATATAGAAAATATGTAAAACCAATAATTACTAAATTCTTAGAACTTCATAGTAACAAATATATTTCATACCTAAGTGGGAAGGAAACAATAGACTTTCTGCATGGGCATCTCTTCAAGGTGTATATACTAAGATCACTTGATACCAACTTAATGGGTAATTCGAGGCTGAGATTGAGAGCACACTTAACCTGCCTCCTGGGAATTGGGACTCTTGACAAACATCTGGGTCTCTAGTTCAGCAGCTGTATAGGAGAGTAGGAGAAGTCAACCACTGTGTATTTTTCTGATTTTCCCACTTGCAGATTTTGGGTGCTAATTTCACCCTGAATAATATCAAGGAAAACATTCAAGGGCTTCCGCAATGTGACTAAACCCCTATTATATCGCAGCTACGATACCATAGTAACCTGACATGTATTCTCTACTCCACCTTTCCAGAAAACTAGACAGTCAAAATCAGCATGACAGGAGGGACTTCAGGAAAGAGCAAGCCTGTGGGGTGAGGTCCCCTTAAGTCTCCTCCTTGTGTGTATTTATCGATGTCTACAAGGAAAATCAATTTTTTTTAATTTCTAGAGAAAGGGAAGATATCAAATGTTTCTAAACAATTAAATCCGCTACCAGTATTACAAGATTCCGTTTGAGTCCAAATAAATGAGAAGAAAGAAGTGTTGTCTTCCAAAACCAGAATTAATTCCAAAGGACAATGAAGCCCTAGGATAGCCTTAGCTAAAGACTGTGATCCTATTATGAAAGTTTAAGGCAATTTCAGAAAGGAATCTGTCAACACGTATCTTTAGAACTAAATACCAACTGTGTCATTTTGAACAGTTGTTAGATAACACATTTTTAAGACTTTTTTGTTGAAAAATTTAAACATGAAGTTAGGTTAGTGGTGCCCCACCCTAACAGTTGGAAGAGGCCTGAGGTTTTGAGAAAAGTGATTTTCAAAATTAAATGTAATTTTGAAACCCTGGTAAAATGTCAGATGGCACACAGGGAACTGTAAGGCTTCGGTGTCTTACAAAAAGCACAGAGGGCTATAAAAGAACTCACAAAAACTCACTCGATGCTTCAATAACCTTCCCAGAGACTTCCACATTTGGTGAGGAATTAATATGGAATATAGTGTATATACTGTAATGACTTTTAAAACGCTTTAATTTAGAGAACTTTGAAGGGGAACTTGCTTATTGTTACCTCATTACATATAAGAAAAGAGGAAAAATGTGTTTGGGTCTGATACCTGCTATCCCAACACAAGGGATGCTGGAGAGGAGGGCCAGCCTGGACTACAGAGTGAGAGCATGGCTTGGGGGTAGGATGGGATCACAGTGGGTGCCTTTTAGTCTCTGCAGGAAGACCACACATACAGGGCCAGCCTGGACTACAGAATGAGAGCCTGGCTTGAGGGCAGCATGGGTGCATAGTGGGGCGTCTTTTGGTCTCAGCAGAAAGACCACATGTTCAGGGCCAGCCTGGAACTACAGTGAGACCCCTCCATTCCCAAAAACCAAGAAGCTGGTTTGTGAGGAAGGAGCCATGAGAGCTACTGATAGTCTAGATCTCCTGCATCTAAAGCTACATCCTATTTGCAAAGAGTAAAGCCACGAAGTCATGTGCAGGGACTCTGCAGAGTGGTAGCAAGGATCAGATAACATCATCTGTCAAGGACCAGAGAGTTAATAGTTTAGGCTGTAAGAGTCAACAGTCTCTATCACTACACAACCTCCGTGTGGTAAAGGTTAAACGATTAAGCATGGCTAGGTAACAAAGAGTCCAGCTTCATTCAGCTGGACCACCCTGCAGATGCACAAACTCTCAGCCCTGTAATGAACATGTGACGATCGGAGTCTACCTGCGTCACCTACCCCCTCAGTGGGCTGGCTTTAGAAAATCAATCTGAACATCCACCATACTGGTGAGAAAACCCCAACACTATTATACGGACAACAGACAGAGGAGTCCGTCTGCGTAGAAGCAGATCCCTCCCTAAGTACCACTCACAGTGTTGGGGACGATGTTCCAGGCAAGGGAGCAAAGGACTTTATCATGGCAATCCTACTACTTTGTCAAGCATTGCAAAATGCAAATGCCATCAAGAGAGCAACCAGAGCTTCAAAAGTAAAGAGGCTGGGAGAAGACCCTAGGAATTGCACCTTATGCATGATGGGAATGGCTGCTGGGAGAAGACCCTAGGAATTGCACCCTATGCATGATGAGAATGGCTGCTGGAAAAGTAGCTTCTAACATTGCCTGGCATTGCTGGCCCTTGGCCCGAGAGACACAGGATCTATCCCAGTTATATTGGGAAACTGCTGAAATTCTAAAGATTCTACAAGGTCGAATCACTAATATTACTCCAAATAACTATGAAGTCATAATTGGTATACAACTATTAGTTGAAAATGATTATTTCCTAAGTTCTTTAGTCCTACATCCACAAACAACCCTTATTTTTTTTTTAACAAATGTGACTTTCTGCAAAGGTGATTGCCCACTAAAACGCAATAAGCTTTAACACACAACTCATAAAAGTCACATCTCAAGCTACAACAGATATCATATAAACATAAGCGAAGACTAAACTTTTCTACAGTATTATACACAAGACAAAGATGAGAGACAGTTACAAATTTTTAATAAGAACATTATATTATGGTAGTAGTAATCTAGGTGTTTTACTGGAAGTAAAGTGGATTACTGTAAATGAAAATTTAAAATGTCCTTCCCATTTTAAAGATAACACAAAATGACTTTTTTTCATGTCTCTGGCGATAAGGATAAACTTGCCACGAGTTTAAATGGTGCCTTCGCTCTTCCCACCCAGGCTCATGAACTAATAATTCAGTGCCATTAATACAAGAAGATAAATGATAAAAAGGTTAAGGCGCATGGGCCGACCATATACACACACTTCTTTTAGCACAGTTAATACGCCCATACCAATTATAGCTAAAACTTTTAAACAGTTTCCAATAGTGTTTTTTTTTTACAATCTAAGTAGCAGCTTATACACACACAATTTCACAAGACACATTCCTAATAAATCTCCTGCTGGCCCCAAACAATCATTCTCGGGGATTAAAGCGCAACAACTGTTAGCATTAATAATGCTTTGCACGCTATGTATTTAAGGAGCCTCGATGCCACTGGCGGTCCTGGGAAAACCTTCTGGACCAGCACACTAAGTAAGGAGGAATAAGGCCTAGACCTTTAGATTGCTAACTTACACTAACAAAGGAATAAATGATCAGGAAACAGTAAAAAAGAAAACACGGTGTTTGCAATGAACTGCTGGACTCTGTTTGGACCTAGCTTACTAAATGTTAGTAGATAAGCAAGCACACTACTGACATCAGCTCGCCCTTAACGTTTAAAGCCAAAACCCCTCTGAAGCACTGTTTGAGTTTGGGAAAAGATAGAGCTGTGTTTTATAGTTGTTTGTTTTCAATTTTTATCCCAAATACATATAGTGCTGTCTCAATGCGATTTATATTTGTTTAGCAATAGGAAGCTGCAACTAGGGCCTGCAAGGATGGATGAGAATGTGCAAGGTAGAAAGACAAATTGAAAATGAAAAATTACATTAGTAAAACATCCAAACTGAGCTAAGTCCAAAAGTACTTAATCTAATACTCTGCTTGGCCAAATTTATTCACTCAATAAACTGTGACTATGTCTTTCACATTGGTGTTACTCCAAAGTTTCTATTCGTACAAGATCTCTCTTTCTTTCTACATCAAAGTGTTTTATTCAGACCTGGTAGAATTATGCCAAAGCAGCCAATCAGCAGACCCTCTTCAGTCTCCTGTCACCAACTCTGCATCGCATACTGACAGCAGGATTGGGTGAGATCATGTCAACTCTTCAGCTAAACCCTTGGAAACATTTTTAACCGCCTGTTAAAATTTTTCAGTGTTTATCTTTCTTCAAACTACGTCTCTTGAGAGTAAAACAGACCCAGTGGTAAAGGCCTGTGATCCAAGCACCCTGGCAGACTGAGGCAGGAGGATAGGAGGTTCAACACCACTCTGGGTAACAGACAACGTTCAAAGCAAGCCTGTACAACTTAAAGACCCTGTCTTAAAACAAGGGAAGAGACTGGGGTCAGTGGTGTGGCCCCTGCCCAGCAGGGGTAAGGCCATACCTCCAAGCCTGACAAAAAAACCCTTCGTGAGTACACACTTTGTAGGAGAGACTGAGCTGGGTACCACAAGCCCGTGAATGCCAGTGAGGATGAGGAGAAGAGCAGACAAGAAAGTGCTTCTGCAGTGGGTGTGTTGAAGGAGGTCAGCACTCCCAGTGCAAGGCTGCTCTTGGCTGTGTGTGTAACGGGGAGTGAGCACTTGTAGCTAACACAGCGAACGTAAGACAGATGCATCAGCTGCGGGGAAAACATCATCTTAAACCCGTTTATCTTTCATCCCACATCTAGAAGTGAAAATGGCCAGCCTCTCTGTCTTCCAGTTTGTAAAGATCTAGTCTATTCCATTCACGTCCTCCAACCACACTAGGCTTGCTGCTGTGGGCATGCCTACCACTTCTAACTCCTTTTCCTCCCTGCAACCCCTTGGCCACCTGCCCTTTGCTAGAGAACGCCATTTGCCCCTTACTCAGGCCAATCACTTGACTTTTTTCTAACTGGAACCTCTCTCTGTGAAACCTCCAACAGAAACTAGGGAACAAGGCGATTTTTAACCTTGGTATGATGTGCTTGCTCATATCAAAAAGTATCTGAAGAATCATTTTCAGAAGCTCACGAGCTAATTGTAAACAGACCTCATGGCATCCTCATCTAGCACTTCATAAAGTGCCAGATGCCATTCATAATGCCTGGGAAGGAGCAAACCCACAGTGAACACTCTGGGAGGGAAGGCAAGCGGCCGAGGAGAGGGAAGGTGAAGGAAGGAACTGAGGCGTGGGATGTTCTGTGCAGGATCAGGGGGCCGTGGGGTTCGGATGCTCACGGGTACAACAGAGACGAATTGCAGTCCAAAGTAGAAACAAATTTAGAGAGCTTGCAAAAAAGTGTATTTTTCCCCCTGGTCAGGCTTATTTTTCAACTAAATACTGAGGAGCATGCATTAAACAAAACAGAAATGAGTATCTTGTCAGAAAGATGAACGTATTGATATCATATAAGTTATCGTCTTATCATTGTCAGCATCAACAGGAGTGAGACAATCCCCTCCAGAGAAAAAATTAGAACGACTACGTCTCCTCATCTGAGGGCTGAGGAAGCAGAGAGGAGCCGAATTACGACTAAAACAACTGCAACTCCACTCCCAGCTGGAAGAGTCATCCCAAGCAACTTTAAAATATTTACTAAGAACAATAATAGTGCGCGCGCGTGCACACACACACAAACACACAAACATATGAACACACAAACACATGAACACACGAATGCACCCACACAAGCACATACACATGCACACATACACACACATATGCACACACGTACACATGCATACCCCTCACAATTTACAACAATTTAGAACTAAAGTAGGTGAAATTATATGAAGCAGCTTAATATCGAACCTTTTAGTTTTGCTTTTTAGATAAAAAACTGAAAATTGCATAAATGAACAAATTAGATACCTGTGTTGTAAGGTGCACCCAAAAAAAATCCTGATTTCGATTCTATTGCAAATCTATTAAAGTAAGCTTCAACTTCCACATATTCAATCTATGGGAAAATAACTGCTCCTATCAGTAAAGCAATCCTTTACAACTGGCATATCATTGAACAGGTGCAACATATAAGTTTTTTTTTAAAAAAAAAAAAAATAAAACAAAACTTTTATCTCCATTCTAAGTAGAACTGTGGGTCATCAATGACATAGTGCTTATCTAGCATACAAGGCCCGGGTCCATTGCTAACCCAGAATGAAGAATGAAATAAAAAATGCAAATGCGAGAACAATCAATAATCCAGTTCAGTCACCACTCATGGGCTACCCTGCTTCTGAATGACTTGGAGGTAAACGCCAGCCGTCTGTAAGGAACCCATTGGGCGTCTTCTCTGAGATGCACACACTATGGAATGTTGCCTTTCAGTCCGTGATTCACACTGACTACTGAAAAGCCATGGCTACTTTGAAATTACACCAGCGTTTGCAAGCTAATTATCTGTAATACATAAATTCAACATTGACAATAAGCCAAAGCAACTCATTTACAAAGAGACACATAGGTATTAAATATGAAATTTAACAGGTTTTAATAATTAGACTCTGCAAATGGTCTGATATGTGTGTCTGCCCTAATTTGGTTAAGAAGCGTTTCTCATGAAACACTTCTTAAACTAAACTCGAAGGCATTTATCTGGCATTTCACTAAATTAAAATCCCGAAATCCTACAGCCTTATGTATAAATTTAGACTTTATTAATACTTTAAATCAAGGCACAGCTATTATTCAGTTTCATCTAACACAATTTGCAGTAGACTTCAGCTGTGAAAGCAAGAATTCAATGAGACTCTAATCAGATTTTAATATAAGGCACTTTGGAAGGCAGGGAACCACCCTCCTGTCCCCCTCCAAAAAAAAAAACCTATCATTTCACAATTAAAAGATAAAGATAATCCACGAACTGTCACCCACTGAAGGAAAGAGCTGTGGACAAATGGCTCTTCGCATTCCAGAACATGCTCTGATGCCAAAAAAACGTGGCCACCTGTGTTAGCATCTCACATAAAAATTAAATGCCTTTGTTCCACATGCTGCTAGTTGACTCGATGGTAGCAGGCTTTGGCAACAGTCTCAGCACAGACTTACTAAAATATTATGAAAACATCTCTTTATAATGTTTTACCTCACAAACATGACAAACGTCATTTTTTAGAAAAATGACGTTGCTTTTAGTTTCTGTAACACACTAAACACAACGAAAGTCACACTTCCACACCAACAAGAATGCACAGTTCGCTCCCTTTACTTCGTGCTGATTACCTTGAATCTTGTCCCCAGCATGACTGATCCTTCCTGAAGGAAGGAGAAACAAGTCCACATCCCAGACCCTCTGACAAGATTCCCTACTGACTCTCTGTTCGAGACATTAATAGGTAGGAGGATCAGAATCCTGGGGACGATACGGAGCAAGGCATGCTGGGAGCAGGGATGCTGGAGCTACGACTGAAGGTCAGGGAGAATCCGCTTTCATGCTTTCTGTATGGCAACTCCATCCGGCATCACATCACGAGAGGGACGAGTGAAAGAAAGCATTACCTTTTATACTTAAATCCCAAGAAAGGGTTGAGCAAAGTGGTCCGACATTTTCAGGTATGGAGAGACAACAGTACTTCCTGTTCTCAGTGTTAGACCTTAATTTTCACATGGTAGTTACTGAGCTATCATCTAAGCTACCTGAACTAAGAAACCTATAATAAAAAGGGAGGGAGGAAGGAGGAAGGGAGGGGGAGATAGAGAGAGAGGTGCAGAGAGAGACAGCGGAAGACACACAGAGACTATGAATGGGGATGAGGGAGGAGGGAGAGACCTTAGACATGAGGAGAAACAAGAAAAGAAGGAAAGGAGACTCTGGCCAAAGCAAAACTGACAGAAAACAAAATCTGAAAGACGAAAACGGTTGCCAAAAGACACGGGTCACCGGGACAATGGAACCAGCATCCACCAACTTTAATCTACAGCCAAGTCAGCTATGGGAAGCATTTACTCAGGGAGATCTGAGTTTGAAAGTTCCCCTTCACAGACTGCATCACAACATACAGTGTAGAAGCAAGCCAACTTTGAGAAACGCCCAGAGCACCCAAGTTCACGTGCCTACTCTACTGTGGCCACCCCGTAGTGGTGGCAATCCTGAGCTAGCTAGTCTGTGAACCTGATTACCATTTTGACACTCAAAAGTCCTCTCCTTCTACACAAAGTACAATGATCAAACCTGCCCCCCACCCCCCACAGAAACAAAACTCAGGCTTGGGTAGAGTTCAGTGGTACAGCTTTAGCCTAGCAAGGGTGAGGCCTGCTAGGTTGAAATCCCAAGTAACTCCTGCCCAAAGGAGAACCTGAGAGGCCACTGTGAGTGATACTGCTCTGAATCGGTCCATCACTGTTGAACTGAGTACAGCCTGGATGTTGGTCAGTTAACATATGACCAAGGACCAGTCAAACTGGATACTACTGCAACCTAGGACTGGGACTGACTTCTCCGTATAACGGGCTTCTCCTCTTGCCTCTTCCTACTGAGAGCATAGGCATAAACCACCACGCAAGCTTTGAAATTCCACCACGTGTTTCTCACTCTAAGAGTACGAATGTGAGCAGAGAACACTTCCTACTTTTTAATATGTATAATTAATTAATTTATTTAATTCAATAAATATATAACCTTGGGAGTTTACGATTAAAAAAAAGAGAAAGATTAACTCAGTAAATAGAAACTGCAATGAGTTAAAAAGAAACAAATATTCAGGGGCAGAGAGATTTCTAAACTTCCTTTAAGCAAACAGACTGGTAACTAAGGAAACCTATGAATAATGACTATTAAGTTATTTATTCATAGACTTCTTAAGACAGAAAGGCCAGAACAGTGACAAGAATCTCAATGTATCTATCCTGGATAAAGTAGAAATTTTGTTTGAAATAGAGAGACTCTCACAGATCAAGTGATTGAAAAATCTAAACTTGGAGCCTAAAAACTATACAATGTCTCATTTTATAGGAACTCTCAGAAAACACACTACTTAAGCACAGAGCAGTTCACCCCCAAAAAGGAAGAAAAATCTACTTTTGCATAAATATTACATTAAAAATACACATCCTAAGATCATGGGTGTGGCTCACATGTAGAGCGCTTGCCCACCATGCGTGTCCAAGGCCTCAAATCAAGTCCTCCATCATCACAATAAATAAGTCTACCTGCGTGGTAGGTTGAGGCAAACTGGGGGCAGGGAGCATTAGTCTTATACTCTTCTAATATTATGAGAAACAGGAAAATTGCCCTCCCTATGGATGGGTCATGGCTAGAACCTTGGTCTTAGTGACTCCTCACTTCTTTATGTATTTGATTACACCCCAATTATTACAATGTCTGTCTGTTTTCCCTGCCTCTCAGCAGGACCATCATCCATCCACAGCTTCTAATTAGTTTCCATTCCTTCCAATATATTGTCTATTTCGCGGCTACACCACATCAGAAACTAGCAATTCAACGTAATATTCTCTCAACTGAGACTCTAAACAGTTATGGTCTACATAATCTGAACGGAGCAAGTTCTTCCCACATGCATCCCAAACAGGCCAAGTCCAGCTTCCTCCACTTTCTGTGGAAGTGTTGTGTGGAAATGTTTGAACGGACAGTGTTCAAACACATTCCTAGCTCAAAACAGCCTGTACTCTGCAGTCCTCCTCTAACAGGACTGAAATTTTGGTCTTTCCACCGAACATACTCTTGAACATACTCTTGGCAGTTTCCATGACTTTCCTCTATACTTCATCTTGTCACGTCCTCACAGTGTGCAAAGATTCTGTTTCTCCCCCAAACCCAGTGAGCCCAAACCTCACACAGTAGTACCTTTCTTCAGGAAGGGCCTTTAAAAATGTCTGTGCATCTGAAACAAACAGCAAATGCCTACAGATTAACTGTAGACAAGATGAAATGTATTTACTAGGGGTCTTGTTCTTGGAGAAGTTAAAACACAGTATTTTAAAAGACTTGAAGACCAATGCAAGCAAATGCATATTTTTGGTCTGGTAATTTGGGCCAACTTGGTACCAGAAATTGTGTCAAATTTTTGAACCCACATGTGCGGCCACAATAACCTCTGTGGTATTACAGGGAACCAAAAATAACATCCTCAAGGTGAAATCCAAGTCACTGCAAATACTCTGGATTATTAAAGCAAATCCCAGCCGTCTCCTGCCACTCACACAGGAACCCCATCGAAGGCAGTTGCTCCAAACTGGAAGAGTGTAGCCTACTTTGATTGCAACTGTGGTCACACATCAGTTAAGTATAAATTGCATTTTAAGAAGTCTTTGAAAATACTTCTTGGGACACCAAAATTTCCTAGTTGTGGACACATTAATAAGGTTTCTTGAAACTGGAAGAGAAAAGTCACAAGAAAATGGCAAAAGCTGAATTATTCAGGATTGGTAATATCTTGTAGCCTGAGGAAAGTAAACTGTGCAAGACAGAGGGCGGCTGACACGCTGCCAAGTGTTAGGATTTGCTCATTCAAATAGATCGCTGTGACCATCACTGAGCCTGTTATGTCCATGTGAGGTATCAGCTGAGGTATCGATAAAATTAACACTCTTACATGCAAGATGGGAAGATCTCCCATTCAGTTAAATAAGCAATCAGGATATCTGTTCTACATTTCAGAAGAACGGGCTAAGTTTCTGGTTTTAGCCCTACCTGTGAAGGATATTTGCTCTCTTCTGTTCAGTCTGTAAAGTCAACATGCATTAGACCAAAAGCGACCTGCTCTAGGTTGCTTGTGTGCATATGACACCTGGGGTCCTCAGACAACTCCAAACTTAAAATTGGGATACAGTGAACTTGTGACATCTACTAAATTTGCAACTGTTGGAAAGCATAAAAAAAATATGAAGGATCCCATTTTTAAAATCTGACTCTACCCTGCTGCACTGGTGATTTTAAAATGTTTGATTTTGCTTTTTAACACCTGTACTTCACTTTGGGCTTTGTCTGGGTTTTGTGCTAGGGACTGACCCCGGAGCCTCAGGCAGACTCAGCACACCTAATCTACACCCCTACCTCTCCTTTAAAAAAAAACAAACTATATGCTAAAATGGTGAAAAATATTAAAGCTTTCATAAGTGCTTGGTTTTAAAAGAGCCAATTTCACAAAGAGTCAACGTTTGGAGACTAATAGACCTAAAGATTCAGAGAGGCCTGGGTGCTCTGCAAAGTTACCCTCACTAAAGGGTACTAATGAACTGGTAGCTATTAGCCTGAACTTTATACTGCTCTGTGGGACTACTTTTCCTAGTATTTTCAGTTGGACTCTCTGCATCTTTAATGATTGATTCATTACAGCTCCCTACCCAAAGACCAGTGCTCCGGGTTCCATATGCTTCTTAAATCTTCGAAATTTTCTTCTTAGGAAATAAATATAAATTAATGACAACAAAATGCGGTTGCCACAAAATTTTGCCAGAGTGGTAGAGTCTGATAGAAAATGATACCTGAGGGGAAAAATTGAGCCTGGGCTCTTACAAACATGCTAATTTACAGCTTAGAAGTAAGGGACAGGATCCTGTTTGCAGCCAAGGACCAAGATGATCAACCATGCTAATCCGCAACCAGACGCACTGAAACATTTCATTTATCAAAAATCGGGATGGAAATGACCAATATAAATCAAAGGCATCAACTGCGTGTGGTACACACTCCCCACCCCAACCCTCGAGTGTAAATTAGCTTCCATGTACCTTTAAAACCACTCCAGCACTCACAGAAATTGAAGGTGGCAGACAGCACCACACACTGCACTCAAACGTACTTTAAAGAGCTTCAATGGAAACTTCTATATCTTTTCAGAAAACAAAAACAAAAATTTTTATTTTTCAGGTTGACAAAGGCCTTTCACAGTTTACAATGAGTAAGTATCATACTTAGCACTAAGGGAAACCTTTCACAAGAGTTTAATAATGCCAAACAGAAGGGGTTGGGGGAGAGACAACTTCTCCTGTAGTAACCAGGGAGGACTTGAGAACCTCTGAAGTCACACAAGAACAATGTGCATGTCACCTGCATAAAACCGTAATCAGTTATGCCCTGCTAGTAGTCAGTTAAAGCACATTTTACTCTTTGGGGGGATGGTGTCAAATAGCAGAAATTACTTACGAAAGGAAAGCTATTTTTCGGATTTATGACTTTTATTTTTGTATGTGTGCAAGGCTAATTGGTTTGTGTGCATGCAGGTGCCCTGGAAGCCCAGAGGCATGAGGGCCCTGCACCTGGTGCTATAGCAACCCTGATCTCCTAAAGTGCGTTCTGAGAACCAAGGGAAGCCAAAGCCAAGTCCTCTGCAAGAGCTGAACACTCTTCACCTCCAAGGCACTTCTCCAACCCCCAGAAAAAAAATGTTTTAGAGGAAGAATAAAACCATCAGCTATTCAATAGGATATAAAGAATATCAATTTATCAAAAAGCCATTTTGACTAAATAAAAAAAAAAGTTATTCTGTATGAGGATATATACTCAAAGTGTTAAAGCAATGTATAAAATGCTTTCAAAATGTTAATAGTGAATGCCGAAGTGTTCTGATGCTAATGGGCCAGTTTTAAGTGCATAAATGGCTAAAGGAACTAGACCAAGTTATTCTTTACAAACAGACAATATTGCTTAATAAAATATTCTAATACTGTGCCTCTAGTTTATTTTTTTAATTCAACACTAACGTCATGGCGAAATCTGCCCGAAACTGCCCCTCTGATTGTCATAAAATTAACACGCCACAGTGAGAAAGAGACCACAGTGCATGGACCCTATTACATTTTCAATATTGTTTTTTTTGTTGCTGTTGTTTTTGCTTGCCTTGGCTTTTTCACAACAGGGTTCTCACTCTGTAGCCCAGGCTGGCCTCAAAGTCGTGGCAATTCTCCAGCCTCAGCCTTGCCATTCTTAAAATTCTTCAAATATTTAAGCAATACATGTACTATAAATTATTTAGTTAACTACTGTTTTAAACAGCTCAAATTTCTAATTCCCTGGGATTTCAAGACTATGCAAAGTATTAAAAATCAATCCCAAATATTTTGAAATGTGCAGTATTTAAAAGTGAGCTCTGGGTCACCGAGAAGGATCTGAAGGTCACTGCATTTACTGCCATCCATGATGACATTAGTTAGATTTCCAGAACCCCCACTGTGTAAGAAAAGGACCCCATCTTGAAGGTTAACCATGTACCCCTCTACATGTGTGCTAGGGTGCTTGCACGCATGCGTACGCATGAAGACACACACACACACAAAATATGTTTTAAAAAAGTTGTTGGAGTAGTAAGATACTTAAGGTTTGTTCTTGTGAGTTTTTATGTAATAGTAACTGAAACAAATTAAGTCTGTTCTCATATAGTGTTTCCATTTACAGGTTCCTAGAAATCTTAAATAAACTACATCCACTACATCCAACTATTTTGCCATAAACATCTGCAATATAATAAAATATAAATGTGCTTTTACAAATATAATAATGAGCAATTTCTTTGCAGTGGGTCCAGAATTCATCAGTTTCCAAGCCATCAGATGGGCGCACTGGACGACCATGCATCTAAAACCCAACCGCATAAACACTATGCTCATTAAGAACTGTGCCACCCCATTTATATAAATCCTATGTCATCATAATTCCATAAAATATTTTATAAGCAATAATCAAGGTAAAATTTTTATGGAGGTTATAATCAGAGAAAAGTGGTTTTAGAATGTATTGCTAATATCTTAATGTGTTGCAGCTGCTATCCTAAACCCCCTAGGTAAAGCAAAGACCGTCTCCAAATAATTCAAATAATTTCAGTGGGCCAGGTATTAATGCTTCACACCAGTTTGTTACTACTAAGAGATCTCAACGGCTTTGTCTTATTGCCCACATAGGTCCTAAAATGACTGCAGAAGGACTTTCTTTGAATCTGGGCTAATCTTTTACTGAGGGACCTGACATAAGGAATAGGACCCTCTGCTTTGATTTATATTTTGTCCAAATAAAGATGGCTTAAAAATCAGGCATGATTTAAGGAGCAATAAATACAAATTAATTCTTTGAAACTATAACATGAAATTCTATTATTAAAGAATTTTACTGCATTTTATTTTCTTTCTTAAATGAATCAAAAACAGTAGTCTCACCAATCACATTTACACAAAAACACTTAAGCCACACAGACATTAAAAGAGAGTTAGACATAAAACAGTGTTTATATTTTTGAATATTTGATATTTCCTTAAATGTGTTCGATTTTATATAAAGGCAAAACTAAAATGCTTCAATGAACGGAGGAAAAATGTGAAATTTTCAACTTCATTATTTAAAAATGTACAAATCTGATATTCTATGACCTTAACCTGTCCACTGTTTCGTTCAAGCTTGAATTGATAGTATTATATGAGTTCCATAAAAATCTAACAAAGTACACATCAATAAAAAGTATTCTTTACACCTTTGTTAGGCTTAAATTTGAGAAAAATGTGTGAAGACAGACAAAAGGAATTCTTTTTGAAACAATTTGAAAATAACAGTTTTGCTACTTTATCGTTAAAAAATCGTTAACTTTTAAAGCTTAGAGACATGAGAGAATTTTAAATATTTGTCTTTTTCCTTTTTCTCACATAGCTATGAAAACATCCAGATTCATAACTTATCATTCCTGGTTCCCTGTCCCCACTAGCAAGTCTGTAATTACTAGTTAAGAGTTTGTTTTCTGCCCCTATGTGAAGTACTTGATATAGTACTTGACTCATGATTTAAGGATGACTAAAACCACGTATTTTTAAAAAATAAATATCCTCCAAATTTTATAATCCTTTATTAAGTTACTTCAATAGCATGTTCATTCATTACTTACTTGCAAGTGTTATTCTTAAGTATAGAGTCTATTCACAATATATCTTATTTAAAAAATAAACAGTCTGCTCAAATAAATGTAGGACCAATACATACATTATTTACTCTTAAATCATAAATTTGCAAATGAGCATGAAATACTATATCTCAAATTGATAATTCTTCAAGAATATATGATAAGATTATCTGAGAATTTACAAAGACTGTCGGGGATGCTTCAAATTGAAAAAGCAGCCATCCACTTGTTCTATAATCGTCCCCAGCATGGTTAGCGACCGGTAGTATTTCTAACAGTTTTGAAAACATTTTGCAGTGGACTCAGATTTCATTAAGCTGAGGAGGGAAAGCATCACTGAAATAAATGTCCTACGTTTAAATTTAAGACAATACAAGTAGCACTTACCCTAGCTGTGCCTTTCCAATAACATCACAGAAGTTATGCCCTCTGTGACAGCCCCCGCGCCTCGCCTCACAGTTTTTCTGGAATGAATTCTGCAGTAACCCTTACCTCGCTGTGAAGGAAGCTGAGGCACTGGCTGGGAGAGGGTGATGACGAACTATACTGGTGGGCTCCACTTCCCCACTGCCTACCGGATGAGAAATGTCCCTGCGTGGCATTATTTAAGACAATGACACGAACTTGGCAGTAAGGAATGCCTATCAAGAACGCTATTGAGGAGGAGGACGCGGTGCTTGTGTGAAGCGCAGCCCCGTAATCCTATTGAAGAATAATTGCTGTTGCTAACAGTCTCACCCTGTTATGAGAATGCTCCAGAGCCCTGCCACAGACTTGTTGAGATAGCGCAGAGTGTAATACTGACACAAAAGCCCATGTCAGTGCCAAGAATCTCTCTATTACACACACCATTTTTCTCACCTGCAGGGGGATGTTCTGTATACCAGCAACAATCTGACTCCTCGCATTAGGTACAGATTAGCTAATGAAATAATATATTCAATACAGTGTTTCATTAAGAACCAGAGCCCTTTAAAATATGAACTAAGTATGTTTGTCACACCAATTTGACAAGGGAAAGAGACTATTACATCTCCCTTCAAGAATACGTAAAGTGGGTAACCCTTTTTGCATATCCGTAACAAGCAATTTCTCAAATATTACTTCACCAAAATGTAAAAACAAACACTGGCATCTTCAACAGAATGGGGTACCGTTAAGCAAATGTATGCAGGCAGGCGACATAAAACAACGGGAATGACCTGCGTGCTTACTGCCGTGATTGTCAAAATGCCCACGTCTAGAATTAAAATAGTTCTACATATTGAGCTGAGAAGGTCTGAAGAATTCCATGGGCACTGTTAATGAAAAGAGTAGCTTTCAACCACGCCCTACCTGTGTGGCCTGCATTCATGGTCTTCTGAGTTATCAATGGTGCCCTCATCCCTTCCTGTAAGGTCCTCACTGATAGTCTCCCTGCGTGTCACTCAACCGAGATGCTCACTATGACAAGACTTCAATCTGAAGTGACTAAGTCTTTGTTTCTGGAACGAGAACACAGCCATCTAATTTAATCTTTTGAGGAAGGGCTCGGGAAAGAGATACAATGTGCTACTTTGTGTTTATTGTTTAATAATATTTTACATAACCTGGGAATACCCCTAAAACATTGTCATCTCTTAATGGCCATAGTTACTAGTCACCTTTCAAATGTGTTCTTTCCTACAGGTTCAGCAGAAATAAAATAAAACCTCAAAATGAATCTGATGTGTTTAATCTTACTATTTTTCTAATTATTTGCACTAATTCGAGGCACTTGTGTTTATAAAACACTTGTGTTTTATAAATACAGGAAATGATAAGTATTGAGCTACAAAATTTCACTGGAATTTGACTAACCTCAAAATACCTTGCTTTCTAACCACCATTTACTCACACACACACACACAAAGAAATTATGTCATTAACATAATTTTCAAAGGGTAAATTATCACTGCGATGTGCCCTGACTTGCTTATCTCGTATACAAGCTCCCTCTGCAGGTAATAACAAGGGTTGGCAAAAATATTTGCAAAGGCTAAATACTACTACCTACCCTGTTCTCTCTCATTTGAGTAAGAGGATGCTTCCTGAAACTTTGTAATTGACAAACAATCATTGTATTCCCTGCCCTGGCCCGGCTTGGCAGCATGCCTAAACTTATCAGAGTCACCCAGGAGCTATTCATATCACGAGGGGAAAAACAAAACCAGAAAACCTTGTTTATACTGACAGAGCCTGAAATGACAGGCACCCAAAAGGGCCCAACCCAATTCACCATGTGAACATAGCAGGCAATGGGGGTGGGAGGTTGGGCGAGTGGGGGGTCACCTGAGATCAACTGACAGGGGAAAGACAAAATCAAAGTGTGAAATGAGCACACCTTACACTTTATCTTAATATTTCTCTCTGGAATCCCAAAACTGTAGAGAGTTATTTATTTTTCAAAACAAAAATTTATTAATTCACCAAAAAAAATGAAAATTAAAAAAAACAAAACAAAACGAAAAGCACTCTTGACGTTGTAAATGCCCTTTCCTCTGCTGTTGGATTTGTTTTAGAGTTCTTTTTAATCAGCCTTTACCCAAGAACCTCTATTGCTAACCGGCCTTTCCCTGGTTCATATAAAGGAGGATTCACTTCTGCCAACAGCACACAACAGGAAAGGGTGGGGAGCAATTTCAAAGTCTTGGGGACAATGTGTTAACCCAAAAATTGCTAAGAAGACAAATATTTGATGCCTTCATTCAGATTTCTCCTTTCCATCACCCACACCACCCCTTCCCAATATGTAAATAATGACTAGAAACTGAAGCCGAATCTAACCTGCTTTGCCTTACATTAACTGATAAGCTTACAAGCACTATTTTCTTTTTAACTCTTGTTTTGTTAGTCTTGGCTTGATTTTCTGATATGAGAACTCCCTATTGATCTCCAGCTCATGGCAATTCTCCTGCCTCAGCCTCCTATGTCCTGGGATTGCATCTTGAATCACCGTGCCCCACAAAAGAGATGCTTTCAGAAGTAAATAAATAAAAAACCCATTGTGAATGTGCAAATAAAAGTTATAGGATGTGAGTATGGTTCAGACACTTGCCTGTTCAGGGCTCCAGTTTTCAACCTCAGACTGCAAAACTTTCAAAAATACAAACAGGGATTAATTTTCATGCTAATGGAAGAAACATCACAGAGACAAAAGTTCTATTTCATTAGATTCCTCTCTGGCCCCCAGGAAACAATAAAATAAGGCGAAGGCATTTTAAAATGGAGGATGTAACACTATGTAAACTGCCTCTTGTGTGCACTGTGGGTAGCACAGCACTCAACAGAAAAAGCAAAGGGTGTTACCATTCCTCGCCTATTAAAGCAACCAGAAAAAGTGCAACTAGCCAGGTATTTTCTTCCCAACAGAAGCCTAGGGTATTTTAACTCAAGTCTACAATTTCTATTTGTCGATACAATGAAGTAATTTTGTATCATATCCATCTTTTTAAACTTACAGAGCCTATCAGTCTCCCTGTGCCTTGTGTCAATTCACAGGAAGCTTCCAGCAAGGGCTCGGCAACAGCTAGAACACAGGACCAGAACACAGCACTACCAAAGCCACAAGAAAACTGAAGACTTTAGGAACTAAAACAACTTTAAGAATCCAAAAAATGAGGAGGACAATAGGGAGAGCACTCCTTAGTAGCAACTACAAGGCCTGGGCTCAATTCCTAGCACCTAGGGAAGGAAGGGGGCGGAAATTAGTGGAGAAAAGGATGTGTAAGAAAAGTAATTTCAAATCAATAAATAACCACAGCACCGAGCACTAAAAGACAGATGCTTTTAATGCAGAAGACTGAAATTTTCCTGTGGAAGGTATGTGTGGAATGAAAAAAAAAAGAAAAAAGAAAAAGAAAATAAATGTTGCTTTTAAGCGAAGACAGAAAAATCATTTTTAACAGCTCTTCACTACGTAAGTGGAAGCTGAGAACTGATTACGTCATGGTATTCTACAGAAAATAAACACAAAGTATCGAGTTTATCAACATTGTGTCATGGTTCAGCCATCTTATGGGAAACTGGGATCGTGGTTCTTCAGTTTAGGAGAATAATTAAAATTGAAGCTTATTTTCCAAACAACAACAACAAAAATCTCCTTAGCTGGGTTATCAGCCTCTAAGGGAAAAAGTCACCTAGTCCCCCACACACACACACCAGCTGACTGCCATTTTGACAGTAGTTGGGGTTAGACTATTCTGCTATCCAATGCCTGAGTAGAGTCAGAGGTATAGACGCGTTATGGTCCAAAGGCCAAGAACACCTTTGAGGGCAGAGAACTGAGCTAGTTGGATCATTTCAAAAGAGATGCACCAAGCAGCCAAACCCAGTCTGGATTTTAAACTTGCATTAATTTCTAACCTAAAACTACCCAGAAGTACCATCGTGTCAAGAGGATCAGAATATAAATTGTTTGCTCCGTGTAGATGACTGGCAAAGAATGGGGCTAAACAGTAGGCTTTGATGGCTAAACCATGCCTTTTTAATTATTTATTAGACTGTCCTGGCCCATCTTTTTGTCACTACTGTGCTAAAAATTTCATTGTGCATATCAGAAAAGGACACGGGCTCTATATGCTTTTGTTCTGACAAAATAATATTGGTTTGATTTGATGGGCTGTCTAAGGTTAAGCAACTATCTCACCAGCTCCCACCATCCTTCACAGCCAAGGATTAATGCTCTCTTCTATCTCCATTTCATTTTTTCTACTATAGGATAATTAAAAAAAAAAACAGGGTTATTTAATATATTCTGGAATAGAATTAAAACTTGGTCACTGACTTTGGGGGTGCTTCTCCAGCCTGCTTCTCAACCCTACAATTCTAATTTTATGAAGTAACAGATCCACCACTTTAAAGAGGCTTCAAGGGGGTTCAGGTTTTATGGTACCCCACCCCCACCCAGCCTTATGTGGGCTTCTTTTAAAGAAACTAATTGCAGTGCCGAAATTCAGAAACGGATGTGCGGTACCGTGTCTGCCTTTTAATGTTTGTAAGATGCTCCTCACAGATTGGGGCAAGAAAAACATCAATGGCATAACCAACTGGGACCCGTTTTTGTCCCAGGTTTTCATGCCCTGCCCTGATTAATGCCTTGCTCTGCAGAGGGAGACATTACATCTGGGCTAAGACAGACCTAAATTTTACCCTCAGGCAGAAATCTGATTTAAACATCTCTATTTAAAGTGACATTTGTCCTCCTGCTTTCAACTGGTTTCCCTAGAAATTCCAGGAAGTTGACTTCATGACCTAAAAACAGCCCGGTGGCTTTGGAGCAGCCCTTGTGATTGTGACTATTCCTGCAACCGGGTGACGCTTCGAGGCAGAATGAATCAAGGTGGTCATAAAACAGGTGCCTAGCTATCTGCACCACTTTATTGTGCTAAGAATTTAAGATAGAGGATTCCATATAACTCTAGTGTTGGTGATAAAAAAAAAAAAAGAAATCCTGAAATGTTCCTGAGGCTGCTAACTGGCCGCCCTTTGCGATGGAGGGAGTTTCTTCAGATTCCTAAAAACAGGCATAGCATTTCACAACACTGATTCGAAATATTAACTGATCAAAGAGTCTAAGAAAGCAACCTCTACGAGAAAGAACACCCAAATGCACGGTTTCTCAAATGCTATGCAACAACTTCCATGAAAACGAGAATAGAAAGAGAAAAGAAAAAGAGATACATTAAAAAAGAATTAACCCAGTAAGCAAACACATGCGTATTACAAGAGGAGCCAACGCCCTTGCACTGCTGGGTGGCTTTTGGTATTAGCAATTTCGACACTGCTGGCAAGTTTCTGCTAACCAAGGTAATCTAATTTCTGTTGCTTTTCAACCCAAATTGATTTTTTTTTTCTTTTAGCTGTTCTGGTAATTGAACAAATTTATACAAGTGTGATGGCATTTTACTTACTACCACAATGCATAAAATCCTCTATGAAGACAAACAGTATGGCTTCATAGGGCTGTATTTTTGTTGTAATTAAACAAATTGTATCTGAATGTGCTTTGTGTTTTCCAGACATTTCCAAAGCATCTCCCATAACTGCACTCTATTTTGAAGGTATTATGAGTTCAGTTCCTTAAACTGATTCCCCCCCCCCCCAGGGAGTATTTGCTTATCAAATTTAAAAAAAAAAAAAGGTTACTATGGAAGGAAGGCAAGGGGAGAAATAATAAGCTTTCAAAACTTATTGAATTAAAATTTGTTTTAGAAATATTCAGATTTCTGCATTTAATCCATCAGACCAATGACCTAAGAATATTGATATTTTTAAAAAGTATTTTTAGCTGTTTGGACCTTTCTATTCTTGTGGCCCATAACTTGCCTAAAAGTGACTACTTACATCAAAATTACATTAAGAAATTTCTCTAGTATAGAACATACGCTTAAGGAAACCTACACATCAGACTCCAGTGCCTAACTGATATCTAATAGGGTCTACTTACTCCCCGTTCATGACCACTCAGGTCAGTAAACTACATGTTATGATTCACAGTACCTAATCCCAGTAATTAGCCATCTATCTTTATATTAAACAAACCATTTCCTTAAACTCTTCTTAAAGTTTTTTTTTTTTTGTTTTTTTTGTTTTTTTTTTTTAAAGTCAGTTCTTCACCCAATCTTTGAGAGCATCTCAGGCAACTGAAGATTTTACAGAATAGTCTCAGTCTATTTTTCTGATAAGATCACTCTAATTACAGTAATCTAATGATTAAGTGCTTTTTCAACCTTTAATCAAGAATTATTTGCAGAGATGAGTATTTGGGTAGGCCTGAAGAACTAGTGTTATGTAACAGAAAGGCTAACCAACCTACGATTTTCATCTAGCTTTCAAGTAGAAATGTTTTAATCTTTGCTCAAAATAGTTCCAAAACAGTTGAGGCAGTGTGAGCTAGTAAATAAAAATAAAAAAAAATAAAAAAAAACTCACCAAAATATCTACAGGAATCCAAGCCCTTTTTATGCTCAGCTACAAACGTTGCTTTTTTTAGTACTTCATCAAAACCTTCAATTTAGATAAGCATACTTGTAAACAGCCTTCCTCCATAAAAAACACACCTTATTTCTAGCACACATTACCTACAAAATTGTGGTTTTGTTTTACAAGAATCTACCCGGATAAAAAGCAGGCAGGTATCAAATGATCCTTCAAGACCCAGAAGCAGATAGAAAGAGTCAGGATCACACACAGTGTAAGCTTCTTGCAGGGAAATTTCTAAAAGTAGCTCTTTGCAGGCTGCCCAGCCCTTCTGTGTTCAAAACTACTTGATTCTTAACCAAAACCCCCCTAACCCGGGTTCTAATTATCAACACTTAGGTAAGTGATAAAGGTTTTGTTAAAATTGAACCAGAGTCTTCAGAGGTGGGTGCAGGTGAGTGAAGACCACATACTGTAATAAATCTATAATGCTACTTCTACTCCCAACTACATCTGTTAATAAACCATTGTTTAAATAATTCTTCGCAAAAGTTAGGTCAAATAAATATTTTTACAGAAAGCAGAGCAGTAACATTTTATTCCTGGGGTTTGCAGCTGGATGGCCCCTCTGACCTTCACCTTCACATCTCTGTCAGTCTTCCCAGACCCCACGTTACTTAAGGACGATAAATTATGACCTTAAATTTGTTAAGAAAGCACACAGAGCGCCAGTACTGATCAAAGTCCTAACCCTAAGTAAGTCTTGGTTTTGAAGTGCTCCACCCCCTGCATGTCTTGAGAAACTCCCAGCAGCCTGGTGCTTCTGCTGATGGTGGAAACGACCAGCAGTAAAAACTCCAAGTGCCCATCTTAAATTAGGACTCTCGGTGCTGCATGGGAGACCTATGTATTCATATTCGTTTTTATGACATTCGGAAGTTCTGCCGGGTGCTTTGATGTTTCTCCACTAATAAAGCAGAGGGAAAAGCCTGGAAAACAAAAGTTATTTACTGGAAATTCTCATGTCAAAACTTGAAGTAATTGGTTTGGTCTAGCCCACATGATTCAATATTCCGAATTCCCTAACTACCTGCTCCCAGGGCTATCTGCATTTCTAAATTTGCTTTCTGTTGCCAACACATACTAACATAGTGAGTGAAAATGTCAGCTCAAGTGCTTTAACGGCACATTAGTTTTTCTTTAAGTAGCCCAATTTTGTCATCGAAAAGTGGAGAAATCTTATTTTCACTGCATTTTACACCTTTAGAGATTTGTCAAATCCAAGATCATATGAAACGAAGAACAATGCTTTCAGAGCAATTTTTGAATGATCACTAATAGCTCTCAAGAATGGTGTGTTTTCTCCATACTACTTTGCACTCAAAGCAGATGAGTTATCGGAAATTGGGGTACAGGAGTCACAATTGCAACCAATGACAGCCCCCCCAAAACCACAGTACTTTGGCTAGTGAACAATGCTGATTAAAAAAAAAGCTATCATAAAATGATCACTGGGTGAAGCTCTCCATTGGAAAGGCACTAAAAAACTCATCTTGATCTGAAAACAATTACCACCCCATTAAACAAAAGACTAAAATATTTAAGCAATTAATGGTGGTGGGGTTTCCATTCTTAAACTGGTACATGAGAATTTATTTCCACTATTAGAAACTAGGACTCCTAACCATTAGTAAAAAAAAAAAATCCTTCCTCCAAGATAAGAATGTCAATTCCTGGTCAAAAACAAATATCACTGGTAAACCAGAGATTGAGGGTGGGGGGAACTTACAATTTTCAATCATTGTTTGTCTTTAAAAATCAGTTTTGAAAACCTAATGTGAAATAAATACAAGTAGTTTTCCCCCAGAGAAAAGAGTTCTCTCTTGACCTCTCTGCCCTCCACAAATGCCCCACAGACTAGTTTCTTATTTCTTTCTTCATTCAAGTTCTGAGCTGCTAAAAGAAATTCAGACAACATAGTGCTCTACAGATGGGAGGAAATAAATAATCAAATAAACTAGGTGTTCTTATTGAAAAACAATTTTATGCTTAACAAAAAGATGTCTAGTGTTTGACCAACTTTTAAAAACTAAAACAAAATTGTATCTAAATAGAATTACCTCTATTTAAATACAAGTCATAAAATTTGTCTGTCACTGAGAAATGTTTTCCAAGCTGATACTCGTTTCAGAAGTTCTGTTAATAAAGCTCACGTGGGCTTTTAATTTTCAACATGATCTACTTCCTTTTTCTTCTCTATTAATTTAGCAAGTATATAAAAAGTTTCTGATGTGTAGCAATAAGTGTCTTATCACAGAATAGCTATTGTTGCATAGGCTAATTGGACGGCCTTCTAATTATAATAATAGAGCAAAGTGCGTTAGGTTTTAGAGAAAAAACGTTAGGTTACACAGTAAGGCTTTCTCAGTGTTCCACGAAGGGCACCCCAAAAGACAGGCAACAGAAACTATCCTAAAACAAAAGGTCACCGTTTTCCTAGGAACAAACCATTTATCAATAGAAAATAATTGTCTCGCCATCTGCAAGGGCTCCAGAGCAACAGACAATGTTTTGTGGCTCACATAATTACAGAACAGTCAAAGTTCGGCAGCACAGCCTGATTCCTCCCTCCAGCTTGCACCCTTTACAATTCCCATTGCCCTTTGGGCCTCGGCTTGGAAGCAAAAGGAAGACAGGCTGCAGTTTTCTCAATTGAGCTAAAGCTAAGAAACCTTTGATATGCTAATAGCCCCCTTCAAACGGTAAGAATTCACACTTGCATTAATTCAAACAATTTGTGCAGCATGTGAAATGGCACCTCTTTTAGAGCGGAGCAACAAAAGGGGAGATGCGAGCTGTCTGAAGGCACTCAACAACAGAGCATGCGTTTCTGGGGATTCCATCACGCACCAGTTTACTGGACGGTGGAGGGAGGGAAGACAAAGTTCGAAAGCACACCTGAACTTAGGCAGATTTTCTTAGAAGGAGTCTCTAAGGATACTCAGTCAGCATCAAAGGACACTACATTTATAGTTACCTTTGGCTAGGCTCGAGGCAGTTCTAACTTGATGCTTCACGTTCAACCTTGATGCTTTCACGGTCACCCCCCAAAAACTTCTTTATCTCTGTGGACGAATTAGTGCCTCGCGCCTGCTTCTTAAGGTTACCGGCCAAGGACCCTGACTTAGCAAGCGAATTCCCAGCAGGCCATCATTGATCAAACGGGCGTGCCTCTCTTCAAGGTTGGAGCGTCAATTTGGAGGGGCAGGCTCAAGACTTAAGACTGCAGAGGGAGAAATGAATGAACCAACTACTGGGAACGCGACGCCTCTGGAGATGGGGAATCAGCAAAGGGATCGAGCACCGGGAAAATGCAGAAGATAAATCAGCGGGGCAAGCGGGGAGGTGGGAGGGGGGGCTCCTTGGAAACCTGGAAACCTGGTCTTTGTAACAGCAACCATCTGGTTGGTGCTGAGGCTCAGGCGCGCCCAGGCTGCGTGGAGAAGCTGCGAAGCAGCCTGACACCTTTCGTGAAGCAGGAGGAAAACATTTCCTCCATCTGAATCTGGGAAAGTACGGTTTGTATCTGGAGGAACGGAATAAAGGGGCCAGGAAAGGGGCAAGGGGAGAAAAGAGGAAAGGAGGGAGGAGGAGGAGGAGTCCCCACACGCCAGGGAAGGGCTATCTATGATGGGCAGCGCAGAACGCTGCTTTTAGAGGACAGGCTGGACCGAGGGCTCCAAAACACCCAGGAAGACGCACGAGCCTCGGCCTCTGCTTGCAGATAGTCCCGCACTCGCTAAGGCCTCCAGCGCTTTCTTCTAACCCAACCCCTGCAGTTCAACAAAGAGAAAAAAACTTTGCTGGTCCCAAGTGCAGGAGTCCTGCATTCTAGGGACCCCTCGCTGTGGATCTTCCCCGTCCGTGGGTCAGAGAGTCTCGGATCCAGAAACCCACGCCCGCGACCCCAAGGGTCCCCCTCGCCTCGCGCTCCTCCCACGACTCCTTCTCCCGGCTGCTTTCAACCTGAGGCTCGCACTAGACCCAGCAGGATCCCCACCCCAAAGGCAGACCGGAGCCCACGCCCCTTAACTTCTGCTGCAGGCCCAGCGCGGCCCGCTGCTGCCCTCTCACTGCGGGTCCGGGAGCTTCTCTGCCCTGGCTCTGGCCCGCCGTGTCCCAGGGCCCCGCCACCCTGTGGCTCTGTTGCCCCGCTCCCCTGCCCCGGCAGCCCACCGCCCCTGATCGCTGCCAGCCTCTGAACCGGCGCGGCCACATCTGGCTGTGCTTCGCTCGCGTCCTCGCCTCTCGGCACCACCTGACCAACAAGCAACGGCCGCCGCAACAACTCCTCCAAGCCCTCCCCCACCGCCCCCTTCCCAGGGACTCGCTCCCAGCGACAACCCACGGACTAGTCCCCGCCGAGCCAGGGACCCAACACCTGGAGCGGGACAACCCCGAGTGCGCACTGGACAGTCCTCTCCCCAGCTCTGCTGCGTGAAGAACCAAGGGCACCTTCCGGTCCCTGTTAAGATTTTTAAGAAATGCCCCCCGCCCCGCTCCCTAAAAAAAAGAGCAAGGTTAGGCTGGAGCTGGCTCGCAAACCTGAGCCCCCGCCTTCTCGGTCCCCAGCAACCAGCCTGATTCCCGAGAGCGTGACAATAGCCGCACGCGGCCCGGCTAGCGGGCTGCACCGCACAGAGTTCTGCGGATCGATGTCGGCGGGAAGGGCTGCGCACGAGTGGCCAGCGCGGGTCCGTCCGCGCGCCACGGCCAACCTCCGAGCCGTCAGCCCCATCGGGAGGTGCCCAGCAAACAGGTCTCCGAAGCCAGCACAGAGGCACATTGTTGGCGCTTACCTCGGTGAGCGAGCGCGCCCCGGGGGAGGGCCAATCTGGCGCGGGGAGCCGCGCGGGGACACGGGCGCGAGAGAAGGGCCGAGGCGACCGGCGCGGGGTGCTCCTGCCGGCTGAGCGCGCGCGGGGAGGCGGCGGCTGGCGGCCCGGACACGGCACCGCGCGGCTCTTCGGCGTGTCCTCCGGCGCGAGTCTCCACCGCCGTCAGCCGCCGAGTCCAGCCAAGCAGCCCAGCGGCCCGGGCGGCTGCCGGGGGGCTAAGTCAACATCTTCCCGCAGTTTCCCACAAGGCGCTCCGCGACACCGGGGGCTCTGCCTACCGCCGCACGCTCCCTCCGGAGCCGTAAAACAAAAACAAAAAAAAAATCAAAATTCAAAACCAAAAGATGCGGGGATGAGAGAGCAAGGCTGGCGGAGGCGCGCCGACTCCGGAGTCCCCGAGCCGCGGCGGGAGCACCGCCGCCAGGGAGCGAGGCCAAGTCCGTCAGTCTGTCCGGAGGAGCCCGGAGCGCGCGGGCAGCGCCGGCAGGACCTGCATCCGGCGCACGCGCCGCCCCTGCGGCCTGGGGCACGACTCTGCCGCCGGCCCTTCCTCACATGTCGGGGCTCCCGGCCCGGGGGGCGGGAGAGGGGGCGCTCCGCGGACGCAGGAGGTGAGTTACTCGGGTTCGGGGAAAGCCGCGAGCAAGGAGGAGCCGCGCCGCTGCACAGCCGCGGAGGGAGACCGGTCCCCTCAACAATCGCCAAGAATCCTCCGGTAAGCTCCCGATGGCGCTCGGGCACCTCTGCGTGCGGGTGCGCGCGCGTGTGTGAGTGAGTGTGTGTGTGTGCAGAGTGTGTGTGTGTGTGTGTGTGTGTGTGTGTGTGTGTGTGTGTGTGAGCCGGGAGAGAGTGAGGGCTAGAGGAGAGCAAGGAGAGCAGAGAGCGAGAGGCGGGGAGCCCGAAGTCCTGACACGGACTCAGCTAGGGCTGAACTGGAGTCACCTCCTGCCTCCTCCTCCTCCTCCTCCTCCTCCTCCTCCTCCTCCTCCTCCTCCTCGTCGTCGTCAGTCCCCACCCCCAGCCCCCTCAGCCCAGGACTGCTAATCATATAAACATATGAGCGCGGACCGCGGCGCAGCATCCGTCTCTCCCTCCCTGGTTTGCCAGCCAAGGGGCTAGTGCAAACTCCGAAGAAGACAGGCAGCGGAGTACAAAACGCGGAGCACATAATCTAGAACTCATTGCGCCCAATGGCCATTTTCCACTCCACTGGAGCAGCTGCGGCAGCGGGGCGCCCGAGCGCAGGGAAGGAGCAGGAGGAGGAGCAAAGGGGGACACTTACAAGCGATCTAGCCTTTCGGGTGGCGCTGGCGACGGCCGAGCAGCCGCCCCAAGACTGGCCGACCCGGGCTCGGCCCGGTGGGGCGGCCGCAGGGCTTTCCGGGAGGCGCTGGTGGCGGTGGCGGCGGGGGACGCGCGCACGGCCGCGGAACGCGCCCCAGAGGCGCCCGCGCGGGCTCGCGCCCCTCCTCTGCTCCCCCTAACAATCGGCCGGCGTACCTTTCCCCAACACCCCAGCCTGGTTTCGGGGTTCCAGCATTCACCCTCTGCACCCCGCCCCCTCCCCTCCCGTCCTCTTTCCCGAACTCCACTCGCAGCGCGCCCGCTGCACGCTCTGCAGACCGGGCGCACACACGCACTTTCCAAACATCGCCTTTATTTCGGGATCCCGGTGCAGGGGATCCGGGAGAGATCGCGTTCCGGCCCCCGGGGACCGGGCTTGGGGCCTGCAGTTGAGACCCCGCTCCCTCTGCCCCTCTGCCCCTCCAGGCCCAGGAGCTCCCTCCTAGCTAGGACTGCGCCCAGGCGCTCGGAATGCGTGTTGTACCCACCCCAGTCTCCAGGTTTTCTCTGCTCCGCGTGCCCCGAGCCGAAGGCCCCGAAACTTTAAGTTTCCGCAGCCCTCCTTTTGTGTGACTGCTCGCTGGAGAAAGGAGGTCTGTTCGCCGCGGCTGCCTCCGTCCGGCGGCGGCGCGCAGGGGACGCTCCAGGGCTAAGGCGTCTTTGATACCTGAGATTTCCGGCGCGCTCGTTAACGAAAGTTACATTTTTTTTTAATTGCGATGACTTTTTCTTTGTAGTTACATAGAGCTAGCTAAACTTTGACTTTATTGACTATATTTCACAAGAGCGTTCTGTTTGTTTTTGATTAAACTCACCAGGATATACAACGGAAGGAAAGGAGACTGCAAGGCTTTGCTTGCTAGAACACTCACAGTCCTCTTAGGTCTGTTTCCCTCGTTTCCTTATATTGAAACCTCCCTTGTCCTCTCCTAACATTTCTTTGCCCCTCACTGCTGACAGTGTCAGCAAACGACAGAAACAAGCTGAAAAGGCAAGACCACAACAGTATTATGCTAGGAGAAAATAAATAGATAAACGTTTAAAAACTAGGTAAACGTCTACTGCCCGGGAGGTAAATAAATACATATAATCTGTATTTTTGTTTAAATTATATAAGACTTCTGAGCAGAAAGCAGTAGTTTCTCAACGTGTTCCTAAACTAGCAAGTGAGCTAATGAATGCAGCCATTTGCCTGAGAGGCTAATTCTCCCAGGTTTGAGACGCCTAGAGAAGTGGGAGAAACTTGAGCAGCTTTGCTTTCAGAAACAATATGTACTTTTTGTTACTGCGGGTAAGCTGCAGTCACCACACTTCGGAAATCATTCCAAACAATGTTATTAAAATGTCAACAGGAGATTGCTCCTCTGAAGACTCGAAGGTTCTGAATATCAATTAGCATTTGCATTTTGTCACAAAGCCAAATATTTGCAGCACTAAAATCATTCAAATACTGGTCAAATGGGTTCTTGACTGGAGAAAACCCGAAGTTAAATGTGCATGTATCCAAATCACTGACACAGTACCATCCCAGACTAGAAAGAGATTCTCCTGTGACCCCGTTTCTTCTACTGGATGAAGGGTGCTGATAAAATGGGGGGAGGGGGTACCTGCCAGTACCTGTGCTTTAAAGGACAGACACTCTTCACTTGGAATTTCTTATACCATCCATGCAGAGTTAAAATAGCTTGGAAAATACACACCTTTGCAGGGCTTCTGCAAAGCATTACAGTGTGGTTAGGTTTTCCGCTAGTCAGAAGCTATCCGAGGCATTGATCCACCTAGGAAAGTTAGGTCAGCCTACCTAAAGTGGCTGAAAAGAAGGCAGACAAATGCTTCTCAGACATCAAAGAGCCTTAATATCACATTCTCCTCTTTTAAAAAATGTTTTATTTGTGAGTGTAAAACACAGTATGTCAAATTACTAATAATTTGCATTTGCCAAAAAAAAATTTAGCCAGTTCTTTTGTTCGGTTTTCATTCATCTGGCCTGATTCACAGGAAGCCCCAGTGAGTGCACAGACCCGTCTAATCCTATTTTCTTTGGGGAAGCAAAACTTAGCCTGAAGTTTTTATTTAGTGAGCTTAGTGAGTAATCAATAGACATTTTTGCCTGAATTAAGCTGGCCATATGTTGGCTCGTTTATTTAATTCTCTCAGAAAGAATCTCTCAAAGAAACCACTGTCTACATTTCGTAGGTCTGATACTCTTTGATGCCCAGGACATAAAGAGAGTCACTCTCCACTGTGTTTCTAAGGAGACAACATCACACACACACACACACACACACACACACACACACACACACGCACACACACACAAACACACACTTAAAAGCAGGAAAACTTTCCAAAAGAAAGTTAACACTCTAGGGAATATAAAATGACCCATAAGAATTTCCATTCTTGATTCAGTAGGGTATGTATTTTCTACAGCTCAAAAGTTCAGAATGTTTTTGCCCTAAGAATGTTTACTTGCTATGCTACACACACACACACACACACACACACACACACACACACACACACCTAGCAATGTTTCTTCTCTAAGATGTCTTAAATATTTAGGAATTTTAATCTTTCTTCTGTATATATCATAAGAAAGAATTGGCAAGAACAATCAATTTAATTGAAATGTTCAAGATGAAACTGTTAGCCAGAGCCCTGACATTGAAAGGGAATAGTCATGTGATACACTCCACAGAGCATGCTAACATCCAGAAAACATAATGTACCTGATTCTTCATGACTATTCAAAACACAGTCTATAGCAGTGCAGGTGTTATGGTAGTAGAAAAACGTGAGTGAGGTGTTAGTGTCTACAGATATGAGCAGGACCAGGAAGACTGGAGCCTGTTACTCCTTCCTCAAATCCAATGGATGCAACTACTCAATTTATATTATTATTTAGATAACGGCAAAATCATTGACTTCCCCATCATTCTCGCTAATTGTTTTTGTTTTTAATAGATTCTACAAAGGACAAAGAAACACCCATTTCCATTTGTTTTATGTTAAATCAACATCTAACCACTCATGGTGATTTCATTCAAAGCAAACAGAAGGAACTCATTAGCTCATGTGGTGGGAGAGATTGATGGGCTTCAAATGTCTTACCATACATGTTTTCCCAACTGTAGAAACGCATGTTTTTAATTTAAACAACCTCAAGAAACTAGAGATTATTCAATTCAATAGGTTCGTGTATTTCTGATACCAAAATCAGGTTAAACTTTCAAAGCTATTTGCCATCCATGTATCTTTGTTTACAGGGAAGCGATCAGGTACTTGTCAAAATAGAAGTCTGAATAGTAACAGTTTAGGTAACAAGCTAATGGATCTGAAGAAATATGAAGATGGTCATAGTGGCAAAATATTGTGATTGGTATAACCCAGAGTAGATCTAGCTGGCGGCTTCTTCATTGTCCTGTTGGAGCAAACTTGAATATAAATAAACTAAATCTAAGAGGGGTCGCACAGGGCTTCAATGGAAAGGATGCTGGTACTTGCCTGTGGGTGAAGCAACCTGGTGACTCTGAACTACACTGCTGAAGAGATCTCAGAGGGAGAGTTGGATCTCTCATAAAGAACACATTTTTACCTCAGAAGTTAAAAAAAAAAAGTATGGAATGAACCAGGCATACTGGTGACACCTTTAATACCAGCACTTGCAAGGCAGAGGCAGTCAGATCTCTGTGAGTTCAAGGCCAGCATAGTCTACAAGGTAATTCCCAGGACAGCCAGAGCTATATAGTAAGATCTTTGTCTCAAAAGAGAACAAAATAAACAAACAAAAAAGTATGTAAAACTAGTCCACTTTCTATTTCCAAACCAGGAGAAAATTAGTTAGATTATAGCGTAAATTTAAGCTTGGTCCTTTTTCTTGATCGCACTAGTTAACAGTTGGTGAAGAAGGTGGAACTCCTGCTCTAGAAAGCCATCTACCATCACCCTCTAGAGCCGCTCAAAACAGTGAGAGCCACAGATTTAAGTAGAGCTGGTTGAAAGTTGCTACCTTTTCCCCCTGCCTTGCCACGCATGGAGCTAAAATGAAATCAAAACTCATTTTCCATGAGAACAGAAACATATGAAAGCATTTGGCAAAGCCAATAAGTTTTTAATTATTCTCTCAGCTCTCTGGGCTCAGTAAAGTTTGTCCAAGAAGGCCAAATCTTACCTAAGAGGATGTGATACAGCCTCAACATTCAGAATAGTAAAAGGAAGAATATAAATATGATTATGGTATACTATGCTTAATGATATTACTTAGAAGATATAATCATATGCATTTTAAGACCATTATTTTATAATTATTAGTTTAAAAAGAATCCACCCATATAAGTGACTGCATGAGTTTTTCTACATACATCAAGTGTTTAAATATGCATAACTATCTCTAAAGGATTATCCAATTTTTATACCATTACAATTAAGATACTTGAAGATCTTGAAAGCAAGAGAATTAAAAATGATAGCCCTCAGATTCATTGTTCTACTGAGTTTCTCATAAGTCAAAGTCCTTCTTTTCCATAGATTGTTCCCATAACTCTTGTTAATCTCTGCACCGTGAGGATTTTCTCTAATTGGGTGTTATAGATCTTCCTCTATCAATGTTTCTGTCAAACCGGGACTGATAACTGCACTGTTTTTACAAAGCTCTCTGTCCTAACTTACAGTCATTATTTTGTTCATGATACATACCCTCAAGCATCTTTCCTTGTTAATGTGTATGGCTAGAGATGAACATTCTTCCATTCTTTTTAACGCATGTAAACCTTACCACGTCAACCATGAAGATGAAATTTCTCTGAGTTTCTTTAAAATTCTCAAAGCTAAACTGAGATGCCAGTCTCTGCATGTACCATTCCTCCTAAATCATCCTGCATCTATCACTTGGGTGCAGAACAGAAGCAAACAGATGTTAACTGTGGCAGCAGCTCCAAGCTGAACATCAGCCTCACAGAATCCTCGCAATGGGACTTTCCATGGCACAGCGGATATGACTTTGTCTCCTCAAATCGCTGCCCACCGCAGTATAACCAAAGTTGCTAAAGACTCCAAGAGTCAGAATAAAAACACATAGATGCCCCCCGTAAGTTATAGAATGTCAAAGGTCTCATTCTATCATTTTCTGGTGTTTTCAGATTAAAACTAAGTTCTCTTAGCTGTCCAACATGAAATATAGTTGTTTAAATAGCCTTAATATTTTTAAATAAATAGTAAGCTGGATTTTGTGTTTAAAAACACTTTGTGGTTTAAATTATGAAATA
Organism: Tokudaia tokunoshimensis; assembly: GCA_036184795.1. Taxonomy (NCBI): domain Eukaryota; kingdom Metazoa; phylum Chordata; class Mammalia; order Rodentia; family Muridae; genus Tokudaia; species Tokudaia tokunoshimensis. Next base: position 11,157,913 of record BTHU01000003.1, on the reverse strand, counting down.
TGAGACTTTATACTTTGGCTTTTTTGATCCTCTCATTATTTCCATTAGCTTTTACTGATATTTTCCATTGTTTTATCTTCTTATCTGTATAACTATGTTAGTTTTCAACCAGGATTTCATGCAGCCCAGACCAGTGTGGAGCTGGTGATAGCCCCACACTTCTGATCCTCCAGCTCCTGTGTGCAGGAGTTACATTGTATAATCATGTCCAACATATGCAGTGCTGGGCCTGGAACCCAGGGTCTGCTGAGGAATACGCAAGCGCTCGCCCAGCTGAGCTGCAAGGCCAGCACTACTTACAATTCTTTGAAAACACTTAATTGTTTAGTCGATTTTGGTAAAACACAAATCTGAGCATGTGAGAAGCAGAATAGCAATTTACAAAGTAAAGTGCTATATGGATTCTTCATAATATCGTGCAGTTTACTGATAAGATACTAAAATGTCCCCGTCTTTCCACAATAATTTAAATAATTCCATTGAATTATCACCCCACTGTAACTCTTTGCAGTTCACCACGAAGGCCCTAGACTGCACAGTGACGTCATCGCCACATGCCGTTGTGATACATAAAATTATAGTAGATTAGAATTAATATCTCTCTGAAACTAACACTCAGATTTAGAATCATATTAAAATATCATTTGTATCTCAAAAGAGTGCTGAAATGGCATGGTAACGATGATATTTTGTTGTGTGGGTATTTTTAAGTATTTTGATTTTTAAAAATCACCAAATGTTTGGATTTTTGTTTTTGTTTTTTGTTTTGTTTTGTTTTGTTTTCTTGCTTTAGATTAGAAAATAAAACACTATTATAACACGTGCGACCACTGCGCATTATAAAGATGCTGTTGCACTGTTGTATGAAGAAATGCTCTTGGGATGCTTCTGTGTGTCTCTCTAAGTCATCTACCCTCTAATTCAATTGTCCTTCCAACCAAAATCACAGATCAGAGCAGAACTAAAATGGACTGTTGGTGTGCCAAGCGTTCCCCCACCTTCTCTGTGGGGATGTAATTATGGCACCAACTTAATTGCTAGTGTGTCCTTACTACTTGAATTAATGGCTCCAATGCAAACCATGTATTTTAAATTGTTCAGACAATATAGAACGAAGTGCAAAAAGAAACCAATTTCCTGTTTGTTATCTAATGGTAATTGAAACACAATAATTCATTATGATGCTGGGTTATTATTGCATGTGAAGTGACAAGTCTCAAAGATAAAGGTGGTAGATAATAATAAGAAAGGAAACATTTCTAAAAATAAAATCAGAGAGAAGTTGACTACTCACTAGCTATGAAATATAAATGGACAAGGAACCCAAGATTGAGACTTGTTTGTAATTATTATGAATCCCAAGGAAAATATTACTCTTTGGATGATTCTGTGTGTTTCTCCAAGTGTAGGCATACAATGAACAAATCTATATGTAGGCAAATAAAGAGAAATCTGAGAAATACCTGAAATAATGAATTTTGACATTTTCATGCCATTATTCAATGCGTGCTTTCTAATGCCCTACTGTAAAATGATTTTAAAGTTTATTTACTTAGATACATATATGTGTGTATGCATACCAAGATAGTTTATACAGGCATAGATTCGAGATTGTAAGGATAGCATATGCTTATATACAGAAAAAATTATTAATGTCAAAAGTAGATACTGAATTAAAGTTTAGAAAACTATCTTTAACTTCTTGAGTAAATATATAGGCTTTCAAAAACCAGTTATAAAATACTGTCCCTTAAAATGGAACCAAGTTTATCTTTGCTTAAATTTTCCAGTTAATGAACGGAAATGTTTAAATATTCTATAGATTATTAACATCTACAAAACTGAACCAAATGCAAGTCTTAATATACCATTAAATTTATGATACACATAGAAGCCTTACATAGAGCTGACGGAGGGCTGGGGATGCTAATTTGCTCTAGATTTATAATAACCTGATCTGGGTTTTGTAAGTACCGAAACCCTTTAAACAAAATTAGAAAGCTGTTGTGCTTTGTGTGATTAAAGATGCAATTCCCGTTGGGGTAATGAGAAAAGTTAGAACATGTTTCTTTCTTTATGGATGCTTCTATAATAAACAAGACCTCCATACATTATATATTTTTGTTACTATGATTTCCTTGTTTTTAATTATAAAATAAACCAATTGAATTTCAGTGGAGTCTCAAATTGAAACTATGCCAAAATTGAGCTGAAGAATGTGCACTGAACTTCATAAAAATCCTGAAAATTGTTCCCAGGGTCTTAGGGTCTTATTGTGAAAACACTAGTTCATGATTTTCTAGAGTAAAATATTGTTCTGATTTAGACCCATGCAGAAGAAAGTCCTGCAGGTCTGATACACTTTAAACCTACACAGTGACATGCATAAAACTGTTCATGAGTAATGATTGCTAGATTCACATAAATTACAAACAGAGGAAAAAAACAGTCTCTTTTATCTCTTACACAAATAACATTTGCAGCACTATTTAGAGGTTCACTTGGTAAATTGTAACACATCAGCTTCTAAGCCTTAAATCTATGAGTGCTTTGCTTTAAGTAATGGGAACACTTTTTCCTTTAAAAAAACAGTCAGAAAATGTTAATACAAACATCAATATAAGCATATATGTCTATATTAGTGTGTATACAAAATAAGTGCATGCAAAAGTATTAATTCATTAAAAGTTTATCTCTCATAAAACCTTTATTAGCCCTTGAAGACTTTGCCACTTCATATAAAATGATTTATCTTTTGAATAACAAGGTTCCATTAATCTGTTTGACAAAGGAATTTTTAAATCATTTAAATAATTTATTTGGATGAATTATTTAAGTTCTGTAAAATATATATGTGAACATGTATATGTATATATCTATATCTATATATTTGTGTTCTAAAATAATATTGTTGAGAAAATACAGCAAAGGGTTCAGATGGCCTGTCCTTGACCAGTGTGGCTTGGTGTGGCTGCCACAGAGGAGGTCTTTGATCATCCACTGTTGGCCCAGGACCCCTGTTAGAGGGACATTTGTGCTCCGTTTGGCAGCGCACGGTGATTTCATGTCAGAGAAACGTACACACTATTTTCTATATTCATTTTCAATTTTGCGTTTTTGCTGAAATTGTAGGCTGACATAATTTTCAACATGTAAGGATAATAAAGGCAATTATTGAGCCGTCACAGAAAACTGATTTTCTCCGTGTGCTGCTGTAGGTGCTACTGAAGAGTGGAAAACACAGCCCCTCCCCAGAGAAATAAGTTGTCTGTACAAACAGATCTTCCTGGAGGAGTAGTAAGAACAGACACCAGCCAGCAGAGCGGACAGCACACAAAGCCATCGGACACAAGCCGTCCCAGACTGTGCTCAACATGCATGCTACTTAGACATTCTCCCTGTCCACTATTTCTTCATAGATTATTCACAGAATTCTTCTCAACTAACTCTTGATATTTTTCCTCTGAAGATGTGGTTTGTTGTTTTTTTTTTAATCTTCACAAATAATGCAAACAATAATTCCACAAATTTGGCAAAGTTACAAAAATTTATAACAGCTTCTACTCGATTTTAATTTTAAGCATATTCAAGGAAGTCAGCTTTTGTTCAAGACTCTCCTGTGCCAAACTTATTTGTTCTTTTCTGCCAGCGAGGTCCCTGCTCTGGGACACTCCACCAGGCTCAATTGCGGTTTTATTTGTTTGTTTCCTTTTATAGGACAGTCTTCTCTCTGTTATCCTGGTTTGAGGTGAGTTCATTTCATTTTCAATTCTGTTTTGGAGCACAAACCTCTCAATGCATACTCTTGGCTTCCACTTGTCAGAGAGGTCTTAATTTTATACATAGATTGCACGGCACATAGATTGTGGTATTTGGTAAACTTGCAAGCGCCCGTCTCTCGTTTATGGAAAGCCCACCTGTATCACTTGACGCTTCACACATGTTATCTGCTATGCTCGCAGACTGAGAAGGACTCAGAAGGTAGTAAGTTGGTACAATCATGAAAAGCCCTTGACCTAGCAAAGTGGGATGATGACATCTAGGTGTGACTATAGTCTCTAAAGAAGTTGTAATTTTTAAAGCATATGTTTCTAAATTATGAAGAAGAGAGAGAGAGTAGGAGAGAAATTCCCCCTCTGGAAGCCCTTCTCTGCCCCCACTGCCCTTCTGTCCACATCCCGGGATGGAACCTGCAGTCTCCTGAGGGCTGGACCAGCTCCCGCTGAACCACATCCTCTGCCCGTGCACATTTCATAGACTTGGCTCTAAACTCTACATGATGTAGGAAGTCGTAGGATTATCTGCCACTCACAATAGCCTGATGTGCTGAGGTCGTTTGGAAATGTCACATGTCCTCTGAGAACAGTGGCTGTCGCAGTCTTCAGCAGCTGCTGTTGCTGCTTATGGAATAAATAGGAGTCAAGATGCTATCAATATGGACTTCCTACTCTACCCTTCAGGGCAGCATCAAGGTTATATTGTCCATCCATATATGACAGCACTTTAGCTGACATAGCCAATTAGAAGTAAAATGACCCAGAAATCTTCCAAGAAAACATTTATTACCATATAAGCAAGCATACATGCCATTGTTACTTATTAACAAATGGAATACATTTACTTAAATTAGCTTGATTTCCTCCGTCCACTGAAATATTTTTGTAAGCTATTTGTAAATTTCACATATTGGTGACTGCAATCAAAATTTGAGTGATTTCCAAAAATTAACTTAATAAAAATGTTGTATTTGGATGCATATGTTCTTTTTTAGTGAAAAACAGTTTTTAGTAATATCACAAATAAGGGCCATTTGTTGAAGGGGTTTCTAGCTTTTGCGATAAATGATTTTATTGTTTATGTGCATATATACATATGTGTGTACATGCATGTGTGTGTATGCAGAAGCATGTGCTTGTGCACGTGCGTGTATTTATTGACATTTGTACCAAGTTCAGCAAAGTTGAAATGGTGGTGGCCTTACCACTTCAAAAAGAGCATCCTTTCTCCCTGAACCATCCTGTCCCATCAAGACACAGGAGATCCCCAGATATTGTAGTCACTGGGACTTTCCACAGTCTCTGTTTCTAACCTCAGCATTCAGGATTTGTTGAAAAGCAAAACATTTTGGACACATTATACATTATGCTAAAACACATCATACTCCATCTTGGCTCATTGTGACTTACTAATTTGTCAAGGTCAGAAACCTTACATCCAAGAACCAGAAATGCATTTTTTTTAAACATTTTTGCTGGGGTTTTTTTTTTTTTTGTTTTGTTTTATTTTGTTTTTTGGCTTGCCAAATGACCACAATTTGTATTAATATTATCTTAAAGAGCAAATCAATCAATGGAAATTTCCAGAGAAGTAGACATTGTGCAGTTACTTTTCGTGCTGGTTTTGTTTCCATTCTTATTTTACATTCTAGGTTTTTTTTTTTGTTTTGTTTTTTTTATGGAATTCTCTGGGAACACAGTGGAATATTAGTTCATAGTGTCAAGAAAACCGTACTGACTCTCCCTGTACCTGTCTTTGATGATTGGGAGTGTTGGGTCTTTGAGCATCGTTGTGAAAGCCACATTTAACATTGCCTGCTACCCATTTCTGCTGTACTACTGTAATTTGTTCTCCACCACAAGAGTTCCTTAGATGGTGCAGGTGTATTAGCAGCATCCCTCAGATGTTACACACAGCTAGGGCATAACAAGGCTAGCCAACAAATGCAGCTTGTTGGCCCCATAGATAGTAGATCAAATAGTCTTTTGCTTTTTAATCTGTTATTTGTCAACTTAAAACTGAGATTTGGGGGGCTGGGAATGTAGCTCAAGGGCGGAACACTGACCTGTGATGTGTCAGGTCCTAGTTTGGGGCAGGGGCAATTAAGAGGTTATGTATTTCTAGCTTCTGGGGGTTGAGGCCAGGGTACCTGAGAGCATGGAATATTCTTAACCTCACAGCAACCTAGAGTACGGGGGTTTTCTTGGTAAACACACATGCAGGCACCAACTTACAGCATTCTCCATGAATCCCATTGCGTCCCGCAGACCTAGCAAAGCGTCTCCTGCCATGAGTCACCCAGTTTCTGCAAGTGTCTCACGTTCTCAGAACGGAAGTGCATCTTGACCCATGTCTCTATTCTGTGGAAAGTGGGAAATCGGAGCACCAGGACTGTATGGGAGCTAGGGAGAAGGTAAGGGGCTTGCAGTGCAGGCATGAGAGCCTGCGTGGATCTCCCAGAATGCATGGAATGGCTTGCATAGCAGTGTGTGTTTGTAATCCCAGTGCGGGAGAGGCAGAGACAGGAGGGACCCTGCTTAGCTTTGCTGGCCCGCTGTTCGAGCCAAGTTGGCAAGCTTCACATTCACGGAGCCACTGTCTCCAAGAGCAAGGAGGAGGAGGACCGTTAAGAGCACTGGCCTTGACCTTTGGCCTCTATCCACATGTGAGCTTGCACACACATGCACACACACACACATACACACACACAGTTACACACATACATTTGAGTAGATATGTACACATAAGCACACAAGGAGTTTACTTTTGACCCACTTTCCTTTCATGCATTTCCTTTTTCTTCCAGGAACCAAAGAGCCTCTTACCTATGTGCTTTGGTAGACACTCCTTTATATTCTGAGCAAACTTGTGACTTGCAGGTCCCCGTATAAGACATGCAGAAATGCACTGAATAGGAGGAAAGGTATTTTCGTGTGTTCAAAGTGTTGCCATGACACTAGCACATTTGTTACTCCCAATTCATCTGTAAATCGTCCTGCTTACTGATTGACTCGAGTTCTCAGGCCTCTGTTTTCTCCTCTCCCGTTTAAATGGAAATCATTACAAATACTTTCCTGTTTGGAAACCGATATTGGCATCTATGATTATGTTGACCTAGTCTAAAGTAAATTGACCAAGAGTGATGGCTCCCTCGTCTAAATCCCAGGACTCAGGACACTCAGACAGAAGGACAAAGGAGTGTTCAAGACCAGCCTTCTCTACACAGTCAGTTCAAGGCAAGCCTAGATAGCTTCAAAAATCTGGACTGGGGAGAGAGCAAAATGCTTACTGAGCAAGTGTATTCGGACTTCAGATTAACGAGGCGCAGCAGAGCCAGTCGGTAGTCCCCAAGCTTCCACAGTGACATGGGAAGTGGAGAGAAGAAACTGGAGGGCTAGCCTGATCTATAAAGTGCTGAGGACTGGGAGACAAGGATCAAACAAGGAGGATGATGAGAATGAGCAGTCATGGTTGTTCTCAGATTCCTATATGTCTGTCTGTCTGTCTGTCTCTCTCTCTCTCTGTCTCTGTCTCTGTCTCTCTCTCTCTCTGTCTCTCTCTCTCTCTCTCTCTCTCTCTCTCTCTCTCTCTCTCTCTCTCTCTCTCTCACACACACACACACACACACACACACACACACACACACATTTAATGTTTAATTTATCAAGACCCTGCCTCAAAAGAAATACTTCTTTCTTTTCATCAGACAAGGCTCTTAAAAATGACATTAATAAAATTAAACTTCCATTAATAATAGTGCCTATTTTCTAAGTTTTTTTCAGCTTATTTCCATTAATCTGACAAACTGAAAAAAATAACATATAAAAGTCTGTAAATTGAACGAGGTATTAGACCATGTTCTTAAGAGAAATAGAAGGAAAGAAACCTGTTCTCCTCTGTCGTTTATAGCTCTCAACAGAATATGTATTTTTAAAAAGTAAAATTTCTTCTCCTTATGCTTCCTAACAAGCCAATGAACCTACACCTGGCGGAATCCATCATGCTCCCTTCTTATTTAAATTCTACAATTTAGTTTGGTCTGGATTTGGTAAACACCATTTGAAGTCATTTGCTCTGCAGAAGTTTGAGAAACATGACAATCGCGTTGTGTGGTTTCACCCTTTCAAAGAAGCCACAGATGCTGTTTTTCCAAATAAAACTTAAATGGAAGATTCATCAGTTTTGCTCACTAACCTTGAAAAGGATCTATAGGAAAAAAAATCCAAAAATAGTCTCATAATATGAAGTGCGTGTTTACTTACCCTTGGCTAACGTTAATTTTAGACTTTTGTTCATGTTCGTTGTTTGTGAGGGGGCATCTTACTGTGCAGCCCTGGCTGCCCTGGAACTTGCCACCCACTCTGGAGTGCTGAGGTTAAAGGTATCCACCATCATACACACCTTCCTGCTCAGCCCTAAGATCCATCTCCCTCTCCCCTCCCTTCCCTTCCCAGTCCTTTTCCCTCCTTCTCCCCCCTCCCTTCTCCCCCGTCTTCTCTCCCCTCCCCACCTCTCTCCAAGAGTCTTGTGCAGGCTGTGTGTTCTAACACTGAGCCAAGTTTGCCTTCCAACTTTCTAAGAGCAACAGAAAGGGGAAGGCTCTTAAGAGAGTGCCAATAATGAGAAGAAATAAAAACCCTAGTGAGCCCAGGAAGAACTCACTGAATCCAAAGATGAATCCAAAGCTGTCCAGTTACTCCTCCTTCATCCCTGGCCCTCACATCCTAGGGTCTTCCTCTGCCCTCTCCTCTCAACAGTAAGTAGTTTCAATCCAGGGTTGCCGCTCCCACGGAGACATCTTTCCTTCCCTACTCTAATGCACCTCCCCAATGAAGAGTTGAACCTTTTTAAAGTGAAATCACCTCAGGCATCAACCATGCCCCCCCATTCTAATAAAAATTCTTATAAGGAAGGGTCTCACAGTCTCTGATAAGTACTGAAGAAGGATAATGAAAAGTCTCCTGTGGAATGTTCCAGGTTTCCAAAATCAATTCTAGTGATGCATTATAGGGCAGAAGATGGAACTGCATCATTCGTGAACCAACTTTCCCTTCCAGACAAAACAATCAACTCAGGAGAGAAAGACCTCAGGCCAACTGGGCATAACTAAAATATAGTATTAGTTAGCAGGTGGGTTCCAAATGCAGAAACTAGTTTATAATTAATTTTTTGAAAGTCTAGTCATGCTCTATAGTTACAAAACCAATCCTGATTGGAGTCTGTTCCCCTGTTGGCATATATAGAGATAACGTAATAGGCTAGATTTCTTGGCTACTTGGAGATATTTTTTTGTGGGGAATCCCACTTTGTGGATTTAGTTGGGGTGGAAGTCATGGGCAGGTCAAGGGAGGAACACTAGCCAAGCACCACCTCAGTATCGGATGCTGACATTCCAAGGTTCCTTTCTATCAGGGCTGGAGTTGTGCCAGTAGCTGCCTGGTAGTTTAGAACCTGCATCTCTTTCAACTACTGATATCCAAGTCCAAGCACATGAGCTATGCATTATTAAATACTTTCTTGTCTTCTCAATTTTAATCTTCCTCCAGGAGTACTGGGGAGTAGGAGGGACCAGCGTGGGACCCCTGGCTTGATCTCTGTCTGTTCCTTCAAATCCTGCCTGTAGTAGGTATTCTTGCCTGGAACAGTTTGTTTTTAGATCCAAGAGAGCCCTGGGTTTCCCATCACCACCTTCCATGGAAATGTGTAGACTGTAAGTATAAGTTCTTTAGAAAAGTGAGCTAGAGTTTTTTAAGAATATGTGTTTCAGCCTTGGCAGTGGCTTCGCTGGCAGTTGTGTGGCCCAGAGGGAACCAGACGCAGAGAAAAGTCAAGCCAGGTATGTGGTGGCTGCCTGCACCTGCTACTGATGTACCCCACTGCCTGGATCCAAGTCCTGCGCACTGGGCTAGAATAATGTGGAAATGGCAGGTGTGCATGGGGTATCTGCCTGCCCATCAGCGCTGTGATAAATCGGGAAAATAATGACATAGAAAAGTTAACTTGCCCAACCATAAACAAAATATTAGAAGCTGCGTCTTTGAGACTGTGTAAGCGTATGTTCCGGCTGGGCTCAGGTCTCATTTCCGTTTTCCAAAAAGCAGCCTTACACAGCCGCCTAATCTGTCAATTAGAAGCAAGCGTGTTTGCTGTGATTCAGGCGGGACGACATCAGCTGCACCCTTCTCATCCTCGCTAAGGCTCCTGCAGTACCGGCATGCGTGCAGTTTGACCTGCTCTTCAGAGAGGAAAACCCTGTGACCTACAAAATGCTGTAGCTTCAGCCGTCTGTGTTCTTCGCCTTGGTGAATAATTCACTCAACAAACATGCTTTGTAGCTATTGAGTGCTAGACTCAAGGAATACAAAAAAAAAAAATAAATAGTGTCTGTCATGAGGAAGCTCGGAGGGAGGCGAGGAAAACGGGGAAAATATAAATCCAAGAAAGCAGGCCCTCCTGTGACGGGATCCTTCGGTCAGGTCCTTCCACCCAAGAGAGATGGGAAAAGTAAAGTCTGAAGGCAAGAGAGGTCCTGTCATGCATCTCTTGAGAAATGCAGAGGGAAGTAACACCTGGTCTCAGGTATCCCGAAACCTAGGGAATGCAGCCCAGCCCACAGTTTGTTGTAAATCTATAGGAGCGTAAACATGTCTCGGTACAGAGCAGAATTCAAAATGTAAATCGCTTCAATAAAAAGGAAAACTTCCATAGAAACCGACAGGTTAAGCTATTAAAAGTATCTCCATTGGAACACCACCCTGCAGAACCATGATTAAACTCCTATTATCTCTGTCCCCTTTCCCGGGCTCTTTCAGATACATGGGTAGACATTGAGATTTCCACTCCACTGAAGTAGAAGCAAGCCTCCCAGCTATTCGTAGAGAATAATAAGGTGTGAATGAAATGTACCTGCCTAAGAAGGGGGCTGTCTACCAGTTGTAATGAGCTGTGATGTTATCCCCAGTGAGCTATGTGTGAGACCCTAGGCAAGTCAATTAACCTTTTCTGGCTACAATTTGCTCATCGGTAAAATTAGAGGTTTTCGGACCTTTCATTCCCAAGGGCTCTTCAGTCGAGAGGGTTCGCCGCATCATCACCTTGAGAGGGCACTCAGCTGAGTGTGAGGCTCGAGCAGCCTCAGAATCAACCTGCCATTCCCAACCTTACAGTTGTTCCATGGGCATATTATAGCTAGAGGGAACCTTCCTGATTTCTTGGGCACAGTTTCATCGCATAAACAATTTAATTTGTGTGAGTGTATGTTCATGTATGTATGTGGAGACCAGAGGTCAACCTTGAGTTTCACCTTGTTTGTTGAGACAGGGTCCTTCTCTGACCTGGGACTCTTCAATAATAGCTTGACTCCCAGCAAGCCTCAAGGCACTGGGATTGAGTGCCTGACTCCATCCCTGATTCTTTTGCATAGGTTAAAAACAGCTGACTCAGGACCTCAGGCAAACACGTTATAACTGAAGTATTAACCCAATAAATATTAATTGATTTTTAGGCCTCTATTTTGATTATAATTAGGCCAAGCAGATTGGAAGGTTGGCAAATAGGCCTTACTAGTTGGGAGCTGTGAACCTGCATGTACCTTCACTGACCCATGATGGAGAGGCACATTCTAAGTGAATGTAATTGACAGGCCCAGACATGATAGGGATTTAGGACTGTACTGTGGCCTTTCTGGCCAGCAGAGGTAAGAGATTCTTTTCTCCTACAGACCACAAAATTGATACAGCAGCAACACATCTTGGCAATGGGGATTTTAGTCTCCAGGTATCTGCAGAAACTTGAATTCCTTGGAAAGCAAAACACTCACAATTTCTTGACCAGCCTTGCTGATAATTTCATTTCCCAGAAGGCAGAGTAAGCATTAAGGAGACTCCTGCTCAGGACCCAATTCTGACAGAAAGCAGTAGGTAAAGTAGAAATGATTGGAACCTTGGGGGAAAGCAGCCATGCAGGCTCGGAGTTTGATTTAAACAGTGTTCTGCCTATGCAAACACAAATGGTTCTAATGAGCAGGAAAACGGGGAGGAAATGAAAGAAACCAGCATGCCACACGGGGACTCGCTGACAGCCTCTGAATCTCAAGCAGCATGTGCAAGAATGGGAAGAGGGCACGTAAGACGGGCACAGAAGGAAGCAGGGCGGAGGAAGGCTGCGCGGACCAATAAGCCCTCAGCAAGATTAAAGCGCAGAATGGGCCGGGGCTCCTGGAGGATGCTGGGAAGAAGCAAAAACACTGTTCCTTGGCACGGAATCAGGGGAAGGAGCAACCAAGGAACGGGCCCACATTTTGAAGTGGAAGACAAATTCATTCATGAGAATTCTCCTATGCGTCTTCCCATTAGGTCCTCCACCTCGCGGCGGCTCTCGAGTCGCCTCCTCGGTAGAGGACCTTCGCCACCTTTGGAAAACAGTTCTCCCTGATATCTTTGACCCTTTGACTTTTCGGTCTCGTGGCTGCTGGTGTCATTATCTTACACACTGAAATATTTGCCTTCTGCCTTGGAATTTAAGCTCCGCAAGGAAAGGGATCGCTGTTCTGACTAATGCACGTCTAGGGCCTTGCGCGTAACAAGCACTACTCAGTGGACATGAGCTCGGTGAACGGAGTCAATACCATGAGACGAGCTTTCTAAACAGAGAAATCCATGAAGGTAATGTACACCTTACACGGAACATAGACGACATTATTGCTGTCTATTACGCTGGCAAGTATTATAAGTAAGTACTTATGTGCTCTAATTACCATACTGACCCTAGGAATCTTGTAATATTCCTGAGTTACTTCTCCATAAGCATTCAACTTCAGAGGTTCACACAGCTAACATGTGAGCCAAGAGAGTTAAGGACAGGTCTCAGTATAGAACTTATGTACTCCGCCCGAGGAGCTGACCGACTAAGCTGTGTGCATGTCTCTTGATCTCTATGAATCATTACCAGATCCCTTCTCAATGATAGGGTGAAAAGTGAGATTGACTGCCTTTATCAAGTCGGGCTTGTCAGGAGGCACAGGGAAGAATATTCCCGATGTTAGAAAACAAAACAAAACATGACAAAACAAAAAAAGAACGTGCAGAGCCCGAGAATTTAGGTCTGAGACAGGGGTGTTATTTTAGGGACAATGGCTAAGTTACACTTATATAAACATGAGAAACACTGCGATCATTTTATGAGATTAAAAGTCAGAAAAACTATTCCACTGAAAAAGAATGAGCTATTTTGTTTGAGTTCATATATCATTTCCTGAAAAACACAGTAAACAATTTAGCTTTGCAATGGGTACAGATGTGCGGATTTTGGCAAGACATTTGAAGTCTTTCTATCCTTGTGAACTGGGTGGAGAAGTTCAGATTTAGGGATAATTTTGTAGGATGTTTTTATAACTAATTGGAGTGCCCCAATCTCAGTGTTAATGAAATGGCATCCACCTAGAGAAAGGTTTCAAATTGATACCACAAGGCCTTTTGTCCTTCTCCTTGTCTGATGTGAACACATTTGTCAGTCAGTGACTGAGATAAAGCAAGAGGGAAACATGGCTGTCAAAAACGGGTTACATGAGAAAAGGAAGATGCATTAGATTACGAAATCAGGGATATAAATGTTCTCAACAACTGAAAGATGCATAAAATTTAATAATATATAATTTGGTTAGAGTAATTGTGTGGGCCTGCCTTGGGACTAAAACACCAACTGCCTAAATTTGGTTTGAAGTCTATGTGACTTAGCAACAGTACTCCTGGGGGAAGAGGAGAGAGCCTTGCTTGGCAGTGAGCCACGGGCGTGACGGTTGCGAACAACAAAACAGAAGTAGTTGAGACTGTGTGATAAATTTAGAGCGTTCATAAAGTAATGGAGGGTATAGTTAGTCCAGGTCGCTTTCTGTTGATTAGACTGCCTTGCAGCGTTTAAAGGACGGTACCAGTGAAAGATGCAAAAACCCCAGGATCTAGCAGATAGAGTGGTAAAGAGACCTAGCTGCCTCCTGTGAGAAAAGACTGAAAGAGTTGGGAAAAAACAATTACGCTTAATCATTTTATCTTAATAGTGTAATGATTTTAATCACTATCGAGGATTTACTATTTTCTAGATGCCGTGTTAACCATTTCGCTTTAATTAATGCTCATAACTATCCTAGGACGTGAGTTCAGAACTATTTTTATATTCAAGGGTACAGAGTGATTTTAGGTGATGAATGCTAACAGACATTAAAGCTTAAATTTTAACCCGCTATCTATTCAGTCCTTAAATCATATTTTTCTCATCACATGCAAACTAATCACCCTTTATATAGGCCCAGATATTAAGTATATACGTGTATTTATGTATGTCATATCATAAAATTATGTGCAATAACAGAAAATCAAAATAATATGCAGAAATAGAGAGACTGCATATTAAAAATAGGCATATCAAAGTTTTAGCAACAGTTATACTAAGGTACTGAGAAAAATCACCTTCTTTTGTTAATTTCTGTCGATTTTAGAAAACTTTTTTACTAAGCTTATCTTGATTTTGTAAAACTCCCACCTGCAGCTTTTGAATTAAAAAAAATAATTACTTTGTCAAAGAGGAATTAGTTTATTTTAAATGCCCCCAAAGAAGTTGTATTAAGATTAAGACACCTAAAAGCATTATAAGAAATTATTAATTTCTTTGAGACGGGCCTCTTGTAACCCATATTCCCCTTAACCTCGCTGCAGAGCTGAAGACGGCCAGGGAATGCTTGCCCTCCTGTTTTCCAGGTTGAATGCACCCCAGCTCCTTTATGCAACGCTGGAGGCTGAACCCAGGCTTCATGCCTTCGAGGTAAGTGTCCTCCCAGCCGAGACACATCCCCAGTTCTAGAGGCAGTATCTTGATAACATAAGCCATGCATTCCTTTCTCAGGAGATGCTGACAAAAAGTCTGGGAGCAGCTCGGCATCATTTGATTCCGTCCAGATTACAATTTATAAAGTTCAGAGTGTTCAAAATACGAGCCAGGAAAAAATAAAAGAGTAAGTCAAAGCATAATTGTTGAATATTTCGTTTTGTACGGAGACCTTTCAGACTGCACGTAGATTTAGTAAAATAATTCTCTACTGAACTCAAGAGACACTCAGGATTGGGGGAGCACATAGTTCTTCACTTCTACAGCAGGCTGTTTGCACAGGACGCAGGGATGGGCAGCAGTACACATAAACCTGCCATCCTCACTTGCAATCAAGTCCCAGGTGGCCCCTGGCTCCTGGGATCTATGTGCAAGTGGTACCCTTCGGAAGTGACATTTGACATGACCTTGTGTCCTATGCACACCTTCGTCTCTATGCAAGTTCCCACACATGCCGTTCCCACCTTCTTAGTTTCTAAATAGATAGCCAAATAAGCATATTTATTTATATATTGTTATGGATCCTGAACTTAAGAGTCTCACAACATTTGTGAGCAAGCACTCAAACACTGAGTCCCACTTTAAACACACACACACACACACACACACACACAACTAAGACTTGTATTGTCTACGTCAAAACTTCTATAAACACAAGAGGGATATCTTCTTTTTATTTATATTTCCCTAGATTATATAACATTTAAAATACTAGGCTCAAAACAAATATTTAGTGACTTAATTTAGCAGATAGGTACAACAAGCTTTTGTTTTTGAATCTAAGGATGATCAACAGGACTGTCTTTGATTTTACACAGAGTGAAGTTGAGTGTATCATGATTGTATTATTTGTTGCTCTTCTTTTCTTTTTAAATTTAATTATTTATTTATGTGAGTACACTGTCACTCTCTTCAGACACACCAGAAAAGGGCACTGGATCCCATTACAGATGGTTGTGAGCCACTCTGTGGTTGCTGGGATTTGAACTCAGGACCTCTGGAAGAGCAGTCAGTGCTCTTAAATGCTGAGCCATCTCTCTAAGCCCTCTTGTTCCTCTTCTCTATAATCCCACATTCTTGAGTAGATAATAAAACCTATTTCTCATCTCATTAAACCAGGTATCACATCTTTCGAGTGCCTGTGAGTCCAAAATTTAAGGCAGAAACAGGAGAGCTGAGTTCAAGGTCACCTTAGACCAGCAATCGAGTCGCAGGCCAACGCTGGATAAATCAGATCCCATTTCAGCATTGATCAATCGATTACCCCAAACACACAGCTCTAGTTGGTAACCATGGACAACAGACTGCAGCTGGGTAAATAGTGCAGAGCTGGTTTTGCTGCCAACGATCCAGGGAGTTTACTAGAAAACTATGGGTGCTTTCATCAGAATGGAGAAACTCGGAGTTTAGCTAAAACACTTCAGGTATGAAGAACAAAAACTAAGGCAGTCATCTTGAAAGGGGAGGAGCTTCGAGCACGTTTGGAAAGTTCTATACCCACTTAAGCTGCATCATCAGCCGCACATTGTTATTGTAACGTATTGGTTTCTTGTTTAAGCTAAACAGAAAAATGGCTTTTTAGCTATTGTTTATTTGTTGCTGCTGAGTTTTGCCATGGTAGCACTCAGCACAGAACATTGTCCAGGTTCAGCCTCTCCATCACTGGAATCACAGATCTATGTGCCACCTCATCCCACCCAGACAGCACTTCCTTTTGATTCAAAAGGTACGATTTAGGGACTAATGTGAACTGTGTATTTTCTCCTCTCAGACTGGGATTACAGCTCAAGGTCATGGGCACTTTGAACCCACAGGATTGGCCACTGAGCTGTATTCATTGGACTCCAAGGTCCAGGGGTTAAAACCCATGATGCTAATTGTGTCCCTTCTGGGGATGGCCTTCTTTGTTGATGGACATCGCTGCTCTCCCCATCACAGCAAGTCACGCCCACCCCACTCAGTGCCTCGAGGCTAGAGGTGTTTCAGTACTCAGCAACCTTCTGGGAGAAACATTAGTCCTTAAATCAGTACAGCGAGGGGATCTGGTGACTCCCAATTGTCGTGAAAGATGAAAACTTAAAGCTAGTAACTCAGTGTAACGTGTGCTCAAAACATCTCTCACCTAATGGGGAAATATCTGAAGTCTTTGCTTTAAAAGTCAAGACAAGGCAGCTATTGCCACACAGTACCGGGATGGGGGTTGAACTAGGGTAGCATACATAAAGATGAGGGAAAAACGGTTGAACAGAAGATGCTCTTCTTCTATCTGGAGAAAAGTATAAAAATTAATAGAAACAGGTTTACTGACTACAAATTATTAAGAAGTTACATTTGAATGTTAAGAGGGAATCATTAGACACTATTATATCAACAAGTAAAGAGTCTGAAAGATATAATTGAAAAATTCTTTGTAAGAAAGTAAATGTAGGTTTAGTAAATATAGGTTAAAAATAAAAGCTTTCTAAAGAACATTACAATGTTTGGACATGAGGGCAGATACCTCCAATCTCAGCATCATGGTTGCTGGAATCAGGGTTCTCATGTGTTTGAGGCCAACACAGGCTATATATGAACCCGTAACTCAGAAAAGAAGCAAGGAGGGAGAGAAGGGAAGGAGAGAAAGAAGGAGGGAAAGAGGGAGGGAGGGAAGAAGGGAGACGGGTTATCAACAACATAAATACTTGGGACATAAAACATATGGATGGAATGGAGCAGTACAGATCATATAGAGATTATTTTCTTTTATCTTAACCTGTAGATTCTATAATCCAATCAAACTGATAATTTTAATCTGACCACAATGTGTGTGTGTGTGTGTGTGTGTGTGTGTGTGTGTAGGTCAGAGGATAGCTTCTAGTTGGATTTCTCCTTTCTACTATGTGGGTCCCAGGAAAGGATTTGATTCCATCTAACAGGCTTTGGGGCAATCTCCTTTTTCTACTGAGCCATCTTCCCTTTTTCAGTTTGTTTTCGTGTCCATAGAAGAAGGCAGGAAACAAGCTCTTTCTAAAATCTACTTATAAGCGAAAAAGACACGGTAGCCAAGGTACCTCAGGGAAGAAGGAGACACACTACTTACCAGAGAGCTCAAAAAGTTATTATACAGGTACAATAACTTAGCAGTGTGACATTGGCAGAGGAACAGACAAATTGACCAATAGAGCCAAACAGGGAACCAAACGTTAGATGGAAAATGTGTGGACATTTGATTTACGAAAGGCTAGCTTTGACAAATCATCCGGGAAAAGAACAAACCATTACAAACACAGCACAGAGGCCATAATTTCCTATTTTTCAAAACATATTTCCACCTCAGACATGAAAGTTGACTTCAAATGGATTAGATACTCAGATACAGAAAGCAAAATGCTAAGACACTTAGAAGACAGAGGAACATTTTCTGAACTCAGATGTCAAAGGGAAAAGTAGAAAAAGCGATTGTGCAGAGTGAACACTAATGAAGAACTCATATCCAATGTGTCCCTGAAAGGCAACAATAACTGAAAAAAAAAAAGCAAAAATAGCAACAACAGCATACCTCACAAACAAACAAACAAAATGCATTTATTGCCAGATTAAAATAACAGATTAGTAATAATCCACTTACAAATCAGTCAGTCAAGGATCATTTATGTTTAGAAGAGAAACAAGAAACCCTATTGCCAATAAGACAACTGCCTCAGTAATCAAGGGATAGAAAATTCAAATCATGAAGAGTTTTCATTATCTCATCAGCAATTTCATTGAAAATACCACGCCACACCATCCCTAACAGTATTAAGTGCTCACTAGGTTCCCAAACACTTGAAGCCTGACCTGGACTTTGAATCTACATGACAGCCATGAGATAGTGAATGACATTGGGGTCCTCATACCTGGGGAGCTGTCATTTCCCACCTAAGTAGCTTTTGTAGAGCAGACTCTCAGCTTCACAATATTGACCTTTCAGACAAGGTGGTTCTGTGCAGGGACTTCACTTTGCCTTTAAGGATGTTTAGCATTGTCCCTAAGGGCTATTTTATATGACTGTGGTATCTATTGGCATACCCCAGTGTAGCAAGCAAAAAAAAAGAAAAATGCTGTGTGCATCACCAAATATTCTCCGGAGGAAAACAAACTCATCTCAGGCTTAGAACCGTCCCCCTCGAGAGACCTTTGTGTGTATCTGCTTTAGATCTATACTTTCTATCTTGTTCATGAAATGACTATTTATGATAGTTCTAGTGAAAAATGAAAGGGGAACACGGGAAGCAGTATAGATGCTTAGAGTATAATGGAATATTATGCAACAGTGTACATGGTTATGTGATGTAAAGGGTCAAAAATATATTATTGTGTGAATAATTAGAGACAGATATTATTCTCTTATGTTACAAAATGAATAAATATGTTGAGGTACAAATAGATAAAGTAAAGCTATTTGGGGGGAAGAACAAGTCATAACAGTGCTTTAGATAAGCAAGAGATATAAGGGGGTGGGCTACAGATAATGTCTAGCTGTGATTGAAGGGTGGGATTAAGTGTAACTGACAGACACAGGGATGATGTCAGAGGTCATCGTAGTTCTTGACCCCACCCCACTCCTGGCTGGCATTGTGTGTGTGTTTGTATGATATGGGTGTACGGGTTCAGGTGTACACGTGTCTTGACTTGTGTAGGAGTCAGTGGGCACGTTTCAGCAGTTTGTTCCCTTGTTCCACTACAGGCTCTGGGGATGGAAATTGGGTTGCCCTTTCAACTAGAAAGATGAGTTGTTTTATCTGTGAGTTCTTTATCTGCTGAGCCATCTTGCCAGTCCCCTATAATTCTTAACTACTTACTATTTTTTTTTCAAGTTTCAAGTCCACAAATACTTTAAACTCTACAAGCTATATAATGTATTTGTTGGCAGATGAGGCGAGCGTTTGTGTAGATTTAGTAGGCTGTTTGTATATTTGAACAACTCAAAGCAATTATAAATTATTTTGGAAGCTAATTTAGGACAGCATACAGGGAAGTTCCAATGCAGCCAGTCATCCAGCCAGCCTGACTTCTAAAGCAATGGTTACTATTGTGGAGTGGAGTAATGCACTTCTAATCCCAGCACTCAGGATTAGTGCAAAGGCAGTTGGGTCTCTGAGTTTGAGGCCTGCATGGTGTATGGAACAAGTCTTGGGACAGTCAGGACTACAAAGAGAAACCCTGTCTTGAAAAACCAAAACCAAACCAACCCAGCAAACAAAAAATAGTGACTACAAACAGTTAGCCTCATTGGCTTTAATGGCAAAATTACTGTTTGGCTAATAGGGATACATATATTTTTCTGTGAAATGAAAATTGATTGATAAGGAGATTAGGCGACCGTGGAAAAGGAGAGAAGTGGCCTTCTCAGCCTTCCCTTTGCTTCTTTCCTACTCTCAGACACATGCAGCCCCTCAGCAGGTAAACAATGCTTTATTGTATCTTTTCATGTCCTCTTGCCTCAGCCTCCAAAGTGCTAGGACTATAGATGGGTGCCGCCTTGTCCAGCCAGACCTTCCCAACCTCAAAAATATTCTCACACTTCCTTGACTTACGGCAAGGGTCGGGGGTAGGTGATTCACTAACGTTATTTCGGCCACAGTAACATTCTCTCAGATTCGTTACTTGTTTTGATACTGAATTTTTCTTTTCATCCCACACCATAAGCAGGCTTTCCCACAAGGGCTTCTGGTCCTGAGAGGAAAACTTGCTTGGTGTGTGGGATGCCCTGGGCTTGATGCTCAGCCCCACACAAGTAAAACTAAAGTTGCAAAGATATCCATAGCCTTTGTAAAAGCTTAGTGCAGAACCCAGGCCTTTGCATAGGTTCCTTCAAGTGTTCTGAGCAAAACTCCAAACCTGACAGTGGTTTCCACAAGGGAAACTGCACGCTGCGTTAAAGATGGAGATTAGTTTCTGTTGAAGTTGGTCTACCGATCTAATGGGCTGAAGTCTTTCATCTTCCTGTCCAGCCTTTCCTTCTTGTAAGCATTTTCTGTTACCATTAAACAGTAAAACACCACACTCTAATCCACTAGGCACCAATGTGAAATCGCAGAACATGCCTGAATACAGGGAACAACGCATTTGTACCAGAATTAAAATGGTTTTTAAAAGAGTAGTTTTCATCACTTTAGATACTTGAAAAATATGTGTTGCCTAATTAATATTCATTTATATTTTAGTTCCTCCTGGAGTTAAATATATATTTAAGTTTATGTGGTTTCAGTTTCTCCTGAAGTTAAATATATATATTTAATTTGATATGAATATTCTAGTTGTAAGTTTGGCATAGAGAAATGTTTTTCAATTATATCTGTATATATTTTTATTTAATACTAGACATATTCTTTTAAATAGTTTATTATTCAAGTAATGCTTTTCTTTTGTGAAAAATAATATATATTTATTACAGGAAATTCAGAAAATGAAATATGAAAAGTATTTATTGAGTCATATTCCTAACAGTCTGTGGAGCCTCTGAGTCTTTTCCCCAAACCCACAAGATATTATCAATCTGTTTATCAATTCTGAGCACATCACATGTATACTGTTCATTCTCTACCTGCTTCCTCACACCTTCTGATGATTAATTATTTCAAAGTGATATTTTTCTTCTGTGGAAATTTCCTTGCTTTCATAGATAATGCTCTAGAATCTCAGAGCAGGGCCTCACAGAATAAATACTAACTTGCTAAAAACTGTTTCTCACTGGCGCTTCTAACTCGGTAAGATTCGTCTGTTTATTATTTAGAGTGTACAGAGGTCATGATCAAGACCAGAGTGAAATGGCTTGCTGGGTCATAAAGCCATGAAGACAGTCGAACCACACATTTGAATAAAGTCCTGCAGAAGCCAGTGGAAGTTGTGATAGATGGTTTAGAAAAAATACACATTTTAAAATTCACAGAAGCTTCAAAGCCCTGGTCAGACACGTATTCCAACCCATTTTTCTGTAATGGTAAAAATCCAAAGGACTCTCTTCGGCCAATTCTCAGTATGTATCACAGGTATGTGTTCTCTCTCTGCGTGCAGAGCACAAAACGTGTTTATTTCTGCCTCGGCGTATATTTTAAAATAAATTACCCCAGGAAACAAATTGTTGAATACACTGTGTTCAACTATGATCCAACAAAGGAGGTAAGACCTTCTTTCCTTTCAAAGAGCCCATATCATATTTGGAGAGAGAAGTGGGAGGCTCAGAGGATTTAAAAGCAGCACTGGGCTCTCTTCAGACCCTCCTCTAGAGTTAGTGAGCAGGGTCCCCCTTCATCATGTCTCCATGCCTCTTGCTTTTGCTCAGGATTTCAAATGTAGGAAGAGTTCTGTACTTACCATTCTGGGAAAGATGAAATTCATCACCAAACCATAAATGCCCTGGAAAGCAAAGAAAATATTATTTATTATACTTTCATCTCCAGAAGACCCGACTGCCAAGTGATTATATCAGTAGCAGGTCAAATGGAAACATGACTCAGAGGGCCACGGGTTCTTGAACACAGAGGACTTGTGGACAGGGCTGCCTCAGGATTGAGTGTTTCCCTATGTTAGCTGCTTTCAGGTACATAATGCAGGATTTTATTTTCTCAAAATAAATGCTACGGAGGTGAGAAAAGAGTCAATATATATTCTCCACGCTGTCATTTCACTCAGAAGGATGAATATAGAGGAGACAGTGATACTTAAAATTCAGGGAAAACTTGGGGGTATGTTCCTGTTTGCTGCTATCCACATAATGACCATGATTTCTGTTTAAATATAAATAGTTTCTAATTGTAAAACTGACCTTAAAAACCGCATGTAGAAACTAAGGAATGGAGAAGATTGAAGCAAATTTCATTTGTTTGATACTTCTTATTGATTAACCATAAGGCTCTCAATATATTACAGGATAAAGGTTAGAGAAAATTTGCTTTCTGTAAACCTGCTTCCCAACCCCCCTACCGCCCCCGCCCCCCCCCCCCCCACACTCCTGGAAACACTAGAGAGCAAACGCAGGAGCTATATCCATGGGTTTCCAGCTGCATAGGTTGACTCTCCAATTTACTATGTTCTTTAACTTTTCTCTTCTTTTCTTTAAGACAGGGTGTCTCTATGTAGCCTTAGATATCCTGGTACTTGCACTGTAGAACAGGTTGGGCTGTCTGCCTCTACCTTTGAAGTACTGGAAATAAAGGTATCCACCATCACTGCCTGGCTATAGTTTCTAATAGACATTTACTTTTATGTATGTTTGTTTGACTGATTTTGCTTTTAACACAAAATATTTTTTCCTTGTGTTAATATGTATAAAGATATCAGAATATGAACAAATATGCTGTGTCACATCCTAATAAGTTTAGTAAATTTTCTTTTGCTTTTTTTGTCTCTTTTAAGTGTTAGAAACATAATTTAAGGAAAATATACAGAGTTCCTGTTTTTTGAAATTACACTGTGGCTAAGGGGAATGGAAATGACAACATAAAAATAAAAGAAATTTGCTGGAATCTGCTAGATACCAATGTTCCAGATCTTACAATGTTTTCTACAGAAGTAGTGACTAAGTAAATAATACTAGTCTTAAAATGATTATTCCTTAAAATATAATTTTTCTGGAAATAAAGACTAAAATTTCAAATATAGATTCTAGAGTTTATAGTTTTAAAAGTCCTTTGGCTAGAAAAAAAATTAAAATTGATAGATGCCTGTTGTATTTGTATTTCCACAAACACCTAGAATTGTTTTAGATTTATAAAACCTTTGCTTCCCTAATTATTGTTTTATATATCATGCTTCACTAGATACCCATTTTAATACATGTTTTATTCTTGAATAAAAATTTGTATTCTGTCACTACTCACAAATTTTCCTGATTAAAAAAAAAATGAAGAAAAAATTTGTGATCTTATCCTTTTTATCTAATCATTAATGTTCGTAGTCCAGCTCAAAACTTTACATTTATTAGGTGGTTTACTGCATCCCCAGAAATTATATTTAGAAAAGCATTACTGTGTTATAAAAAAAAAAGCATTATATGTGTTCCTCATTCACATTAGATTATTAACGGAAGTTTTTGATATCACTACTCAAAGTTGTAGTTTCTAAACTTCCATTTGTCAGGCATCTTTAAGCTCCTGGAGAGGGCAGCACGCTCTAGATATCATTGAGTCCTAAGCTTGGATGTGACAGCCTTGGTGTGACTGCACGGCTTTATATTTTTTAAGAACTAGCAGGGAGAAACTGGATCTATTTCATAGACATCTGCTCCCATGACCCAGTGAACCAGAGGGACAGTCTGCGCCGTCGCACACCAAGGTCAAAGCTCCATTTGCTTATTTAAAAGGAACATTCAAATTAGCTCGTGTTTAGGAGAGGAACATGAAAATGCTAGCAGGAGATGTTGCGTTTGGAATATGTTTTATCTTAAGGCCCCGGATAACTTCTACTGCCAAAGCGTTCGCTCTCAGGCCTACTAAAGGGTTAGATTTAATTACCTCACTTCTTGAACACTTCATCTCAATTGCTATGGCAACATTCGCTTGCCTCTGCGGCAACTTTAATCAGATGCTTCCATTTTGTTTTTTCTAGGAGCCCAAACTGTACAGTCAAATTTATAAGAAGTTCTGGTGAATCTGATAACGCAACTTATGGTTTAGCGTGTCTTGCCTTCATGCACACATACAAATATTCCCAGAGAGGTTTGAAGGTGTAAGACAACTGTGGGACTTGAGGCTCGGGCCTTCCTACTCTGTTTATTTGGTTTCATTTCATTTTTCTTTCACTTATCCTTCCTCATTCTTTTCTCTCCCTGGTCTGTCATCTCTAGCCAGTCAGCGCTCTAAGTAGGAAAGAGAATGAGAAGAAGAAACAGCTTCCAGGATTGACATGGCAGCCCTCCAGAAGAGTCTGATGCATCATTTGCCTCCTCCTGGACCACACTCTGGATTGCCACGTCATGGATCCCCTCCTTTATTTCTCAAATACAGGAACGAGAGGGAAATAATTAAGGACTGAACAATCTGAAAGGTGTAAAATATCAGATTCAAATAGACGGCTCAGCATGAAGAAAGAAGTCATGTTCCAGGTAGCGTGATGGTTTCAATGAGAAAGAACAGCACAGTGTGTTAACCTCCGAGTGCCCCTTGAGTGACCATGCACCATCAACATAGTCATGCAAATTGCTGGCATTTTGCAGAAGATTAGAAAAACTTTAACAAGTAGGTATTTATAAACAGTACTCAGAGGGTCTTCAGTTTAATTCGATATCGTGTAATAATTTACTTTAAATTGGATTTAAGAAGCAAAGTGATCTAAGAACTTCCCGACAATTTTAGAGGCCACTACACTTCAGCTTTAGATAAATAGTGTTTTTTTCTTGAAGTTGTGATAAGACTCTGACAAAATTATTTCAGTGGCCAGCCATCATATTTTAGCATGCATTTACAAACATCATTTAGTAGTAGCTACTGAAACTTCCACTAGTGGAAGCAGCCAAAAAGACGCTGGCTGTCACTTCATTCCCTAGTTTGCTGTTTGAACAGCAGTTTCTAGGTGGCATCTTATGCATTGCAAACGACTAAGGCAACCAAGGCTTGAACATAAAAGACCATTTAAAAAGTGCTCTTCTGAACTTTTAGCTTTAATTGAGCTCCATATTAGCAGGTTATCAAAATGTCATTACTGAAAAGTTAAATTCTCATTAATGATAAAGTACAGAAGCTAGATAACTCCAGAAGCTAAGGGAAGACCAGGTGCTTAATTAAAAAGAGAAACCTAGAAGCCGAGATAAGTACAGATGCTGTCTTCAGATATTTGAAGGACTTCTTATGTAGGGCACATAGGGAGTGTCTGGCAAAACTGCCAAGTGGGAGAGGCAAAGAAGTGGACTTCATCTCTGTAGAAGGAAAACTCTAAAACAATGAGTGTTGCTTAAATAGCATCTTGACCAAAAAACACCAAGTTCCCCATTTAGACTTTTTCCACAACTATTCACTTGGTAACTAATTTCTCTTGCTTGAATTCTGGGAGAGCAAGTCTGTAGGACACCTGTTAGAGCTACTCCAGGATCCAGGTCAGGAGGTGCAGGGAGTCACTTCTTAGTGCATTTTTTTTCTTTATGGAAACCTAGCATGGATGCTCAAAGAGCACCCTGGAAATCCTGGTCTGGACAAACAGGGAATGAGAAAAACAAGCGTGGAGAGTTCTATCAAGCCTCCAAGGACATGCAAATTGGTTCTAATTGGCTTCTCTCCAAGAACCTTTGGAGTCACCAAGGGATGAAGAAAGGCGAAGATTGAGTTCCCCCCTTGGTCTTGACTTGGCTTTTCCAGCTGGGGTGCTGCCATGTGTTGCCTCTGTGTACGTTAGACTTCTTCTCCGGATGAAAGGAAGATTTTTGGCACTATCCACAAACTCTACATTCACTTAAACAATAATTGCTCAATTAAGACAAGCAGAAGCTTTTCTTCTGTGTCCAGAGAAATTAAAAGTCGAAGAGAAAATTACACACCTCATAGGAATACTCGTCTTTGGCATGATTGTTCTCTAAGATAAAAGGAAGTTGTAGCTAATTTAGAGATTATAAATATAAAGAAGTTGATGATTCTTGAGTCAAAATGATCTCTGTTCCTCATACAACATTCGATCCTGTCAAGTTCCAGTTTACATTAATTGGAAGTAGTATTTTCATTGTTTGGTTTTGAAGTTTCCTGGGGTGACACACCTTCACATCAC
Organism: Tokudaia tokunoshimensis; assembly: GCA_036184795.1. Lineage (NCBI taxonomy): Eukaryota > Metazoa > Chordata > Mammalia > Rodentia > Muridae > Tokudaia > Tokudaia tokunoshimensis. The sequence goes on along the minus strand of BTHU01000003.1, from coordinate 11,131,546 downwards.
ACCGAAGGAAGGAACTGCCAAAAGGTCTTGCATACTACTGTGTAAGCTTGCTGTGTTCATATGCTGTGCCAGAGAAGGTGATCTCTGACAAGGGGCTGCTCGCCAGATGTGTGCCATGATACCTACAGAGCTGACCCTGCAACTGCCAGAAAGAACTTTTCTCTGGCCATAAAAAGCAATACAGACTGCTGTCTACTTATTAATTATTTTACCTCCTTTGTCCTTCCTGGTCTGTTCTCATCAAACCTTGGCATTAGGGTATGCTGGCAAGGTTTCTCCTGCTGGGATGTTGCTAACCAAATGGCCCTGAAACTTGCCTCCAAAAGGCTCACCTGTAAAAGCTTTTACAAGCCAACCCCATTTGGTTGGCCGGGATCCAGCAGCCTCCGCTGAACACAAACATAAACTACAGAGAAGCAGATACTTCCATGGCACCCCGGAGGAACTTTTTGATCCCCAAATGTCCTTGTGTGTCTTGAAGACCAGGAGAGGAGAGCTACATTGGCGCAATGGTTTTTCCATTTGTAAACCTGGTCCCCTGACCCCAGACCAAAACTGGCTCCAAATAACAAGCATTTATTTGATGTCTATCATGTTTAAACTTTAAGGAGCCAGAAAAGGACAGACAGGAGCTATTTTTAGTGGTGATGTTTGTTATATTATATATTGCTGGCATATTATAAAACTGAAGACCCTCAAAAGATAACATTGACATGAAACAATGTTATGAAGAATTCAATGTCTTTTTCCCCCCTATTTCATACCACAAAATGCTCTCATATAATTCAACAATGCTAACCTCATTTAGTTTCAATAATAAGGTGGGGGGACACACATGGTGTGACGTAGTCCAATATGGCTCCATACCCTTCCTTCGCCTACATGGACCTCTTACCTGTAAAAGGTTAAGGCCTCTCAATGAAGCCATCAGAGCCCCGACCGTGAGCTGACTGAATGGAGGAAAAGCCTGGTTTGGGGGTTGCAGTGTGCTCTGTGCAGCAGTGCTGATAATAATAAACATTTAGAAAGTGCTCGGTCAATGCATAAGGAATGAGAAGTTACTAAAATGAATGCAACAGCATGGCCCAAATCCAAGGCATGTTTAGTCAGAACAGTGTCATTTGAAATGATCTTAATTTTTTTTCCACAAAGTTATGGGGCTTTTCACTCACAGGAAAGATTTGACTAGTGGGTATGAAGGAGGCAGAATTAAGAGCATCAGCAGATTGCTTGGGGTACCCCCCAAATTAGTGAAAAGATCTAATTCTGCAGATGGAGGATTGAACCTAAAACCTTGTGCATACTACATGGTCTCCCTAGCACTGAGCTAGGCTGCCAACTCAGCTTCTCCTTGAAGAAGCCACGGTTTGTGATTTTTGTGTGGCTTAGACTAATGTGGGTTGTAGAGAAGTGTTTCTCTAAATTAACTTCCATTTCAACCCTCCCCACCTCGTTAAAGCGAAGACTCCAGTTTAATAGGTTTGGGGGACAAACGTGATTACCTGCTTTTTAACAAGTTTCCGGTGGCGGTAGCACTGATGCCACACTTGGAATGGGAATACTATAGAGATACTGGAAGCTGGTCAGCATCCTTCAGACTAGAGGGTGACTGCTTTGTCTAGCCATCAAGGCAAGATGCAAACTAGCTCCAAGGAGATGAGTCTGTTACCATCGGAGAGTCAGCTGAGGAAGAGGGGGAGTGAATAGAGGACACCCAGCTGAGAGGCCGCCTCTGCTCTCTCTGCATTCTTTCACAGCCTTGGTGCCCAGCTCCTGCTTATAGATTGTCTTCTAGACACGGTCAGTTTGAAAGCAGGTTCTCAGTGCAGTGGGCCTAGTGACTTTGAAAACAAGTGAAATTTAGGGGAAAACGTGGCGAATTCATGAATGCTTTTCCCTTCCTTTCTACCTGGAAAAATGCACCCATTTCCAAAAACCCTGCGATTTTAGCTCTTCTCTTCCCATCCTATGCAGATGTAATTATGTCCTTCTATGCATCTCTCAAACTCTGAAACTACTATATCATAACGATGACAGTAATAACAATTAGCAAGATGGTACGACTTGTGTTCCGAGTGTTCATTAACACTGTCAGGCAAATTGGTAAAAAAAAAAAATTATAATTAAATCTGTGCAGCAATACTATGAGAAATGTAACTGAAACTGTCTCCATTTATACGGATGAGTATAAAAATAAAGCAATACTCGTGTGTGAATTTTTTGCCTGGTACATACTAAGTAAATACATTTATCAGAAAAATGATCAAATGTTTTCTACACCACAGATTTCTCTTGCAGCTTTTGCTTGACTTTTTTTTTCTTGCTTTGTTTCTTATCTCTAATAATTATAACTATGACTAGCAATTAGTGCTTCCTGTGCCTTGGGTACCACTGTAAGAAATTTGCATGTGTTGTTCATTTAATGCTCATAATAATCCTTTAATTTAAGGTGTTATTATTATATATGAGGAAAATGAGGCATAAAGAAGCTAAATAATATGTCTAAGTTTCTATATCTATAGCAGGAGAGTTAGAACCAATTAAATTGTATTACTGATGATCATCCAACTTCTAGATTTAAAAATGTAGACTTCTGGGTACTTTTTAAAATAAACAACATCAAGTCATAGAATTAGCAAAAAGTTAATTTGGGGGTGGGGCGATAATGCTGTTGGTAAAGTATTTGTGTAAGTCTTACCATGAGTTTGATTACTGGACCCACAAAAAGATGGAAGGAGACACCTGTACCATAAAATCACCTTCTGACAACCAAACGTGTGTGCCCACGTACACACAGAACATATAGAAACAATAGTAGTGAAGATATGTTTAAGTTAATTTTTCTTCCACATTAAAAAAAGATGTTTGAGAAGACACTGCTATCTCCTGGCTCCACAGGACACACCACATCTAGCTAGTCTGGGGATGGAATCTTTTCTAAAACAGTCAAATAGACCAAGTCCTTGTGGTCCTTGCATTTCTCTAGCTATCCTTCAAATCCCTTTCAGGGCAACTCAGGAATAAAGAGTATCATTCCTTCCAACATGGAATGGCATATTGAAACGATAGTCTCTTTTATGAATTTTTGCCTTAGGGGAAAGACAATCTCTCTGATACTTTTTTAGTAACAGGAACCTTCTAATTACCCCACATAGAACTTGGGTTACTCTCATTTTTAAATACGTGTTATTTATGTTTATTTTATGCGCCTGGGTATTTTGCCTGCATATATACCTGTGCATCATGTGTGTGCCTGATACCCATGGAGGCTGGATGAGCTTCAGATCCCCCTGGAACTATAGTTACAGATTGTTTCAAGTGCCCTGTGAGTTGAACCCAGCTCTCTGAAAGAACAGTCAGCATTCTTCCAAGCCTTTCGACCTAAAAGTTTAATATATAAATCCGAGCTGGCAAACTAGATCTCAAAATCTCTGAGATGATGTGATTCTTTTTTAAGTTGGGCTTTAAAGATGGTGGCTTTCTGCAAGTAACAAAACACCACTGAGCTCAGTAGTCTAAGGGCATGATCAGCCTTGGTACATGCATTCACATGTTAAGATATGGGCTATGTTTGTCCCAAAGCCAACTTTACTGAATGTAGTTAACACCTTTAGCTCTACCATAGGGTCCTCCTTGCTGGCTTGTGTCTGCTACAATTCCCTTAAAAAGTTTACACAGGCAGGGAACCTTTTATTAACCAGGTCTCATCATATTCTTCATCTTGGTGTGGCAGCGGGTATCACAGTGTATAGTTAAGACTGCCCTTAAAGTTGTAGGCTCAAGTAACTCTGTTCCGACAGCCCTCCAGTTGCTAGGATTGCAAGCATGTACCACCTCACTGGGCATAGATTTAACACTTCCAAAGAGTATGAGTTATTTTGTAAGATGCCTGTTTGTTAGGATGGGTGGTCTTCAAATTCTTATTTCACATTTATTTATGCATTGTCTCCTGGGGTTAGGCATGCCACGGAGCGCATAAGGACTTCAGAAGAAAACTGGATGGAGTCAGTTCTCACCTTCTGCCATGTGGGTCTCAGGGATCAAACCCAGGTCATGAAGTTCGTCAACAGGCTCCATTACCTGCCAACCCACTCATCAGTTTCCAATTTGCTTTCTCATCAGATTCAGGTCATCAAGTCTTTGTGGGAAATTGTTATAGTGGTTCATTGTTCTATATCCTATTGGGTGGTGCATTACTTGTGATATTAATATTTATCCCGTGATTAAAATAATCACTGTAAAATGGCTCTTTCTCATTTTATAAGCATCTTCAGAGCAGAACATTATGCTGTATTTATTTATAATAGCATTAACTCATGGATGTTCATCTCATTTAATGAGCTATAATCTGCTATGCCAGAACATTCTAATACTCCTGAATGTGAACCCACCCCAAGACATTGGAATTGTGTCATGTAACTGAAGGGAGGGAGGCAGACAGATTAGGATTCTAGAAGTCAACTTTTTGTTAGGAAACTTACTGACAGAGTGTAGAAGATAGAAATACCAAGTAGTCCTTGACATTTGAGTCACAAAGAGGGGCATGCATATTGTTTAGGACAAAGTTGGTTTCATTTAAGTCTTAATGTACCTGATTTATCTTAAGCTAAAAGTTCTTTTAGAGTTCCATCCATTTCTGGCATCAGAGTCCAACTGTAAAAGTCCCCACAACAACCTAATAATAGTATCATCCACTTGCTGTTCACCAGAAAACTGAGAGGGTGACCCTAGATAGTCGCAGTGGCTGGGCCTCATACTGTTTGCAGTTGTGTCTAGCTGAATTTGTGTATCTCTCACTGTTATGACTCATTTGGTACTTCAAATCACCCCAAATATGATCACAGTCATTCTTTCTAACATGACTTTTTTCTTCAGTGTGTTCCTGAAATCTTGCACAAACATCTATGTTTTGACACAACACAATATTACAGGCTGGTTTTATATTTTATTTTTTCACACCACGTTCTCATAATCAGCCCTTTCTCTGAGGAGTTACCATTGTTTTTTTTTTCCGTTAGGAATGGTGATTAGAAATAATGTGTGAGAGGGGAGTGTGTCCAGTGCCTGAGGGCAGTCTTCTCAGGACCCAGAAATAAGGAACACAGTGTAAAAATCCATCCGTCTATCGACATACTCAGATCTATATTTTATTTCTCATGTATTTACAAAATATTGAGATCCCCATCTCCAAACCAGTCTTATGGGGACCCACATGGCCTCTAATTTCATTTTTATTGCTCCTTTCTTTGACACTGAGAGTCTGTCTTCCATTATGTTTAATGTAGTACACTCGTTGGTCAATCACCTTGAGTTGAGGCAATACATCTTCTTGCTACTGAACACTCCCAGTCCCACCACAATGCTTCCTTAATCCTATCAGGGCTTCAAGAGACTGCTCAGTTTCTAGGTTCATTCCCATACCACCTACACATACCCTTTTCTCCACTACCACCTTGTAAGCTAGGACTGACTTATTCAGGAAAGAAATAGATGAACAGAGAGAACAGGAAGGGGAACAGAAGAAGGAAAAGAGAGCAAAGAAGAAGACGTGCATTGAAAAATCACATCCCCACAGTGTGACTCAAATCCCAAAGTTATAGTAATTTTTTATTTTCTATTTTTATCTGAGGAACTAAAAACAAAATAATCCTCCTTTAACTAAGTACACTTCACATACTTGACTGATATTTATTGAGTGCCTACTCCGTGGTAGTATAATAAGTTTTAGTAAAAACCCCAATTAACTGCAGTTATCAATTAATCAATATATTTTACTTACTGACTTTTCAGGGAAATTGGCCAATTATAAGAAACCACATTGAGACTGACGATTTATTCAAAATAAGGTCACTCCCGAAGCCAGCATGGATTTTGCTCTAATTTGTATGACATATATCATTCTATGCAATGATATAAATTGTAGAATTATGAAGCTCAGAAAGAATATTAAACTCAATCGCAACTGAAACATCAGGGTCTGACTGTAGATATCCTAGAAACCTTTGCAACAAACACAGCTTTATACAATTAAAAATAAAGAATAAAAATGTTATCCCCCTTCATGTGGATTCTAGCTTATTCATTAATGAATATGGAATATTTATATGTTTCAAGTGGTAATCAAGAAAATAAATCCCTAGCTGGTCAGGATGGGTGGGTGGTACCTATAATTGAGGAACTTGGAGGTAGAGGCAGAAGGACCAAGAGTTCAAGGTCAGCCTCAACTACTGAGTTTAGAGCAGCTTACATGACCTGAGAGTCTCAAAGAAAGATTTTTGTTTTGTTTTACTTTAAGACAAATGATGAGGTTACTGTCCTGCAACAGGGAAAAACAATAAACATACAACATATGGAATTTTATGATGTCAAAAGTGCTAAAAAGCAGGGCTGGAGAGGTAGATGGCTCAGTGGTTGGGAGCATACGCTGTCTCGCAGAGGACCTGAGTTTGACTCCCACTTCCAACATTGGGCAGCTCACAGCTGTCTGCAACTGCAGCTGCCAGGGTTCTGGTACCTCTGGCTTCCATGGGCACCAGTACTGACACGCATACCCCCAGATGAATACATCCATGTGTAATTAGTATTTTAAAATTTAAATATTGAGAAATGCAAAGAAAAGATGAAGAATGTCTGGGGACCAGAGTGTGAAGAATTAAAGGGTGCTGTTTTCAATAAAAGTTTGATTTGGTTTTCTTATAATTACCACTCTCCAAGAATCTCTACTAAAAAAGATCTCATATTTATGCATTGTTTTCCTTTAATATACTTGAGTTGGTTTTGTAACAAACTACCAGAGGTCAAAATTATGTTGGGGGCCAGAGAGATGTCTTACTGTTTGAGAACTTGCTGTTCTAGCTAGCAGAGGATGGGAGTTCAAATCCCAGCATCCACATCAGGCAGTTTACAAGCATCTGTAATTCCAGCTACAAAGGGTCCAACAACACAAACATGTGCATACACATATCACATGTACACAATCACACACATAACACATACATAAAATAAAATAAATTTTATTTTATGGGACACTTAGCAATCAAAATGGTAAACTGAGGAAGAAAGAACGGGAGGAAATGGCATTGGGAAAGCAGTACCTACAGATTCATAAACTTATGAGGGAAGTTTTTATATTGCTTTTTAAACATAACTTGTCTTTATTGTTTTTAAAGAAGTGTCTTGTGGTGGTTGAATTCTAAATTGAGCAGAACGCTGGGAGCTCATCTATCTTGGAAGAAGAATCAATGAGAAACAAAGCCATGGAGACAGACACACGGACAAAGTGGAGTGGAGACACTGAAAGAGGAGGACGGCCTCCCTGTCCTGAGCTGTGCACAGTCTACTCGGCTTCACTCACGGACACACCGTCACCAGTCCCATAATTTGCCAATTTGCCTCAGAAACTTTTCTGTTTTGTTAAAGTAAAAGTCATATTTCTTAGCTTAATTGTTGTGTGTCTATCCCAGTGATGGCACCATAAACTTAAAGAGTCGCTCTGACTACTTAAGAAAGTGGAGTTGACAGAATGCTAGGAGTCACTCTTTGTTCCATATAGAAAAGAAAAATCATCAGATACAGAATTTTCAGATAGGGCTTGAGCCCCTCCTAGACCTTAGCTGTTTCCTCTTCCTCTTCCTCTTCCCCCTCCTCTTCCTTTCCTTCTCCTCCTCCTTCTCCTCCTCCCCTTCCTCCTTCCTCCTCCTCCTCTTCTTTCTTCTTCTTCTTCTTCTTCTTCTTCTTCTTCTTCTTCTTCTTCTTCTTCTTCTTCTTCTTCTTCTTCTTCTTCTTCTTCTGTAAAATGGAACCATCTCTGCCTCTGTCTAAAGTCACAATTTAGAAAAATCTCTCAGGCCTAAACAAAGCAAAAACCACTCCACAGGGGATCTCTGTTCCTTTGAGTTTCTGTATGTACATACTTCCTATCTTTTGCCTCTCACTCTCCCCCCCCCAACAGCCCATACATATAATATTGAAAGAGAAACTGTTTTGTAGTCAAACTATTCATCATTAGAATTTCTGTCACTGACAATATCACGCTGTCCCTTTTTGATCATTTTGAAGGTGCAGTAATCCCTTAAAGTGAAGACACTTCAGAAACAATAGAATCAAGAAACAAGCATCATACTTTTTCCCTTTTGCTATGTGCCTCTGAAATACTAAGTTCAAAGCCAGACATATCTTTTGGTTTTTGTTTGTGTGTTTGGTTTGCTTTTTGAGGTGGGGTTTCTTTATGTAGCCCTGCCTGTCCTGGAAATCATTTTGAAGACCAGGTTGGTCTTGAACTCAGATATCCACCTCTCTCTGCCTCCTGAATGCTGGGACCAAATTTTGTAGAATAAAATTGTGGTACTTTTAACCTTTGTCATAGATTTATTTATTTTTCTCGTGTGTGTGTGTGTGTGTGTGTGTGTGTGTGTGTGTGTGTGTGTGTGTGTGTATGAGAGAGAGAAACAGAGACAGAGAAAAACAGAGAGAAGGGAGAGATGTGGAGACAGTCTTGTACATTTCAGGCAGTACTATATCACTGAGTGGATTATATCATCACTGAGTGGACTATATTACTGAGTGGACTATATCACTAAGTATACTATATCACTGAGTGGACTATATCACTGAGTGGACAATATCATCACTGAGTGGACTATATCACTGAGTGGACTATATCACTAAGTATACTATATCGCTGAGTGGACTGTATCACTGAGCTACACTCCCAGCACTATATTTTTACTTCTTAAATAAATGATCAAGTCCAACTTTTGAACTGGACTACTAATTTTCACAGAAAAGAGTAGCCAGAATACTGTTGTAATGTTTAAATTATCAGGACAATTGTATCCAATAGTGTTGTTTAGTTAATTACTATCCTTGACTTTAAATAGCACACTAATTCACAGGAAAACCCCTTCCACAATATACATACTGTCATCATATGTTCATTTTCAAACGCTTCTTGTAGAATATAGAGTAAACAGTTTTGAGCCGCTTAGTTTCTAACTTGTTGCCTTTGAATTATTTGATATCTCGTGCCTTTAATATGAATACATTGTTCTTTTACTATATGCAAATTCAATATAAACACAACCCACACAAATTTGCAAAAATACATATCCAATGGTAAGAAACTTAAATATGTTATTTTAGAAATAAAATCCAAGGGCTGGGGAGATGGCTCAGTCAGGAAAGTGCTTGCTGTGCAGCATGAGGACCTGAGTTCGAATCATCTGAAGAATGGTTAGGCAGGAGTGCCAGTGTGCCTGCAGCCTTGGGGCTGAGGGGGAGGAGACAGGAGATCCCCCCGGCTCACTAGTCTTGCCAGACTAGCCAATTCCTGAGCTCTGGGCTTAGTTTGAAACTGTCTCAAAAACTAAAGTAGAAACCAGTAGAGGGAGAGAACTGACATCAATCCCCGAGCCTCCACATGCGCATGTGCATACACTCAAATACATGCTTATATGTACAGTACACACATGTACAAAAATTTAAAGCTATAAAAATCAAAATTAAAACATTTCTGCAAAATAATTATTACATATATGGAACTGAACTATCATTCCATGTTTATGTATACACCCAAAGTTACATTACGAGTCTGGGGTATGTGGGTCAGTGGGAGAGTATGTACCTAGTATGTGCAAAAGACTGTGTTTAACTTTTTCCGCTTACATGATTACTATGCCATGAAACCCCTCTCTGCTTTGATGAACCTCAGCTTCAAGCCATATTTGAGGTAAACAAAGTCACAAAGTATTTCTTCAGACCTCACATATAGAACTAGCCGGCTACATGCAGGGGGTGGTTGTACAGAGAAGCAGTACAGAGACCCCACACCCTCTACCCTTGAACCCCCAGCCTGAGCTAGAATGTACAAACAGGAGCAGCCTAAACAACACAACACAGCAAAGTTGGACACTGGCTGAGGAGGAGATGCTTGTCAAGCCGCCTCCTCCCCCATCCCAAGCTAAATCCATAAACATCATTTGTGGATTTTTGCTATACATTTATATCTAAAGAAAGAAAACCTGACACCCATCAGTGACACTGTGAGGATGACGTGAAGCGTCACTGGAAGGATGACATCATCAGAGAGGGTACCACAAGCTAAGCTCTGCTTGGAGTGCTACTCATGGCCATGGAAGACGGCAGACAGCAGCAGGACTGGAACACGGGAACTTGCCGTTTCTGTAGGTGACAATTACTAGAGCCAAGTTGTGCTCTAACTTTACAGTACTGACTCTTCCCTTTTGTAAGTGAAGAAACTTAGTGATCCGGATGAGGAAGAACATGGCTTTTCATCTTATATAAGAATGTATGTTGGTGCTAAAGAAAGAATAAGACCTCTTCAAAAAAGTACCCAACTACTTGCTTCTTCAGAGACAGATATTAAGGAAGGTAATATCTCCAAGTGGGGGCTGGAGCTGTAGCTCAGCAGTTAAGAACACATATTGCTCGTGTAGAGAACCAGAGTTTAGATCCCAGCACCTCGGACAGGTGGCACACAACAACCTGTAACACTACCTTCATGGGATCAGATGCCCTCTTCTGGCCCCCACTGGTAAACACACACACACACACACACACACACACACACATGCACACTTGTCACAAGCTTTTCCCTGTCCGATTACTTTAGGGCAGCAGGAGGCCTGTGATTGGACAGGGAAAAAGGGAGGCGGAGCTAAGAGTTACAGAGACAGAGATCATCTCAGGGGAGAAAGGAGAAAGGAAGATGGAGGCAGACGTGAACCAGCGTGGCTTTAACCAGCCACAGGTAGTTATGATATCATAAGGTTAGAAAAACTGGGATAAAGCTTTTATCTTTATCAATTGGCTCTGAAATTATTGTATTGGCTTCTTGTAAATTGAGAATTTATTGATACATAAATCTGATTGGTTAATTATAAGGTTCAAGAGTTTTGCTTTACTTAGTTACTGGATTGTGGGGCTGCTGATGGAGGAAAGGGAACTAGCAGCTCCAGGGACAAGGGAGCCAGACACTGGGGGGGGAGGGGGGGCTAACAGTGGCAGAAGCACGGGAAGGCTGCTGGCCCCACCAGGAGTTGGCAGGCTGAGAGAAGCAGGAGCTTGGAGAATTGGGGGATTCATTTTTTCATGCAGCACACACTCACTCATGCATACTTCAAAAGTAAAATAAAAAATAATATTGAGATAGTTTAACTTGAACTTTTTAAGTTGTATTGACATATTAGTTGTACTGGCTGATTTTGTGTGTCAACTTGACACAGGCTGGAGTTATCACAGAGAAAGAAGTTTCAGTTGGGGAAGTGCCTCCATGAGATCCAACTGTGTGACATTTTCTCAATTAGTGATCAAGGGGGGAGGGCCCCTTGTGGGTGGTACCACCTCTGGGCTGGTAGTCTTGCGTTCTATAAGAGAGTAGGCTGAGCAAGCCAGGGGAAGCAAGCCAGTAAGGAACATCCCTCTATGGCCTCTGCATCAGCTCCTGCTTCCTGATCTACTTGAGTTCCAATCCTGAGTTCCTTTTGTGATGAACAGCAATGCAGAAGTGTAAGCTGAATAAACCCTTTCCTCCCCAACTTGTTTCTTGGTCATGATGTTTGTGCAGGAATAGAAACCCTGACAAAGACATTAGTTAACTTTTTGTGTCCTTATAAAGAAGTTACCTCAAAACGGCAATCAACAAATTGGGAAACGATCTTTACCAACCCTATATCCGACAGAGGGCTACTATCCAATATATACAAAGAACTCAAGAAGTTAGACTCCAGAAAGCCAAATAACCCTATTAAAAAATGGGGTACAGAGCTAAACAAAGAATTTTCACCTGAAGAATATCGAATGGCTGAGAAGCACCTAAAGAAATGTTCAACATCCTTAGCCATTAGGAAAATGCAAATAAAAACAACCCTGAGATTTCACCTTACGCCAGTCAGAATGGCTAAGATCAAAAACTCAGGAGACAGCAGGTGTTGGCGAGGATATGGAGAAAGAGGAACACTCCTCCACTGCTGGTGGGAATGCAAGCTGGTACAACCACTCTGGAAATCAGTCTGGCTGTTCCTCAGAAAACTGGGCATGATACTTCCGAAGGACCCTGTTATACCACTACTGGGCATATACCCAGAGGACTCCCTGGCATGCAGTAAGGACACATGCTCCACTATGTTCATAGCAGCCTTATTTATAATAGCCAGAAGCTGGAAAGAACCCAGATGTCCCTCAGTGGAGGAATGGATACAGGAAATGTGGTATATTTACACAATGGAATACTAATCAGCAATTAAAAACAATGAATTCATGACATTCTTAGGCAAATGGGTGGAACTGGAAAATATCATCCTAAGTGAGGTAACCCAATCACAAAAGAACACACATGGTATGCAGTCACTGGTAAGTGAATATTAGCCCAGAAGCTTGGAATACCCAAGACACAATTCACATATTAATTGATTCCCAAGAAGAAGGAAGGAGAGGCCCCTGGTACTGGAAAGACTCGATGCAGCAGTGTAGGGGAATACCAGGACAGAGAAGTGGGAGGGGGTTGACTGGGGAACAGGGGGAGGGAAAGGGCTTATGGGACTTTCGGGAAGGGGAGAACCTGGAAAGGGGATGTCATTTGGAATATAAATAAAGAATATAGAAAATAAATTTAAAAAAAAAAAGAAGTCACCTTTATGAATCTTTCCTAGTCCCTTGATGAACATTTCCTCCCTCATGAGAGAGGATTGCCAGGAATAATTCTTAGAATTACCAGGACAGAAGGCTGAAGCCTTCTGATACCCTCTAAGATGACCCTCACCTGAAATGTCAGAGTGGTTTGCAGTGACCCATCTTTGCGTTTTCCTATCCACTCTATCCTAAATGAAAAAGACCCTGGAATTGTTTGGTTTGCAAGTTATTTCCTTCTTTGGGAAAGATTATGTATAAGGGCCAATGGGAATAAAATTTAAAGACCCAAGAAATATGACATCTCTCAGGGACTTTGTGAATATATTGTTCAGATATAATTGCATGTGGTTTTATTTGTGCTGGAACCAGAGACAGGTTAGGAAATTACATCAGGAGACAGAGCAACCTAAGAAGGGACATCTGCTTGTTGTAGTCTGCTCTTGTCTCTTCCCACCAACCTCTCAGGCTCTCTCCTGGTAAGCTGTGCCCCGGCTTCTGTGTTGAAATCTTTTCTTTGATCGAAGCATAGTGTTGGGGACTCTGAGACATGTTCACTTGGAGCCTGTTTGCTACACTGCAGTAAGGAACGAGAGAAGATATCCAGCTCTAGAGTAGAGTCAACAAACAACCATGAGGCACACACTGTCTTTCCACTGAAGCACTCAATACTATCACAGGGCCTGTGAGATGGCTCAGTGGCAAACGTGCTTGTAATGCAAGCCTGAGGACCTGAGACCCTGAATGTAAAGGGGAAGGAAGGAACCAACTCCACAGGATTGTTCTCTGACCTCCACATGTACATTGAGGCATTTGCATGTCTACATACATATATCACGTACAATAATACGATTCTAAAATTACAAGTAGCACCCATGACTGTAGCATTTTACCGTAGATTTCTACTAGACACAAAAGGCATACTGTTGATGCAGCTCAGCGCAGGGGGCTGTCATCTGTTCATAACCAGAGTCCACCCGTGTTTGAGACTGGTTCAATGGAGTAAGTCATCTCAGTCTACTGATCACGCGCCAACTTGTAAAACGAGCTTATCAGATCCTCCCCCCTCACAACCCAGAAGTACCTGACAGGGAAAATGGAAGGAGTGTTGAAACTTCTCCAAACATGTCCAAGGTTCCAGTGGACACTCACTCCTCAGAGAGGTGCAAGTGACCTCATCATGTACGCATCAAGTGCATAAACACCTATCAGTAACTTAGGGTCATATCCTTGAAGAGTGAGTCACCACACTCCTAGCCTGCATCTGATTCCTACTTAATTTCCTAGAAATGTACTTCACTTCCCACTTGCTGGCATTTATATCCCGTCTTAGTTTTCCCACACTGAATACAATTCATCACCAGTCAAGCCGGACCTTGTCTTTTCCTCTCCTTCAGTGTGGTCATGTGTTGTATTGTTCTTCACTATCACTGGGTGATATTTGCTCTGTTACCAAAGCAGACCTTACAGGTTAACAGAGAGGAGATAAGTTGAGCACTTTTGAAGTACAGATAAATCTTCTTAAAGCTTAAAGTGGTTGAACTAGGAACATATACAAAAGCAAATTAAGAGCCTAGGAATATAGCTCAATGGTAGAGCATTTGCGTGGTATACATAAGGCCCTAGGTTTAGTCCCCAGTATTTCAAAATAAGGAAAAGACAAGAAAGACAGAACCAAATAAATGATTATTGAGCAGATGAAACTGAATGAAAGGATATATATGTAATATATATTATATGTATATCATATATATGATATATGCCAGATGGATGGGTGGATGGATAGATAGATAGATAGATAGATAGATAGATAGATAGATAGATAGATAGATAGATAGATAGATAGATAGATAGATAGACAGACAGACAGACAGACAGATGATATAAGAGAATGCTCACTGATTTCTCTATATATGGCCACAACAGAAATTTGTATGTGGGGCTTTTACATCTTATACATAGTACTAAGGATACTTTGTGCTGGGAGAAAAGGTGAAGTGTGCATTGTAAGTCACAGAAGGTTAATGGAAGACAGCTCTAGTCTGTCCCTTTTCTTTCTGATACAGTTACATTTGCCAGGACTTCCCTTCTTTATTTTCTAGTAATAGTTCCTACAGTACATCCTGTAAATTAGTCATTTGTATTTCCCCTCTCTTTAAACAAGCTGAGCAGGAGACAAGAGACAGGAGGACGAGGAGCAGAAGGAGGAGGAGGAGGAGGAGCAGAAGGAGGAGGAGGAGGAGGAGGAGGAGGAGGAGAAGCAGGAGGAGAAGCAGGAGGAGAAGCAGGAGCAGGAGATGCAGAAGGAGGAAAAGCCAACTATAATCTTAAGTAAGTCCTTTGGATGGCCAGGTCAGGTGCTCTGTGACTGTCACAGCACGGAGCCTTCAAGTCTGCTCCTGCACAGACCAATTTATCAGCTGCAGTCACTGCTTCTGGCTGCCCTTTCTCTCTCAAGACACCAACCCTAGACATTCAGGCCCCTCCATTCCTTCCCTTCATTCTTTACTTCTTTAACCTAATCTAATCCCGAGTCTCCTCCAAGGTCCCTCAATTTCAAACCCGTTCATTGGGCTGCTTGAAAGTATTTCAATCTCTGCATTTCCTTCTACTCTTACAAGGCTCGCTTTCTTTCCAAACTCATTTCTTCCATTTTGTCTCCCGACTTCCTTACCACTGACATCACTGTTTGGCAAAGTCGGTGTCTTTTATTTTAGTTCTTTGAGGCCTTTCCTGCTTAATTTGGAAGAGAGCCTCTAGCTTCGGCAGAAGAGGTTATGTGTTAGTGGCGATCTGGCCAAAGCATTCCAATGATGACTGCACATTCTATATTTGATAAGTGAGCAACAGCCCAGAATGTTGAACTCCTGGGAAAGTCGTGATTCAGTGACTTGAAATGCAAAAGTGCTTTGTTTTTCAAGCTGGATAGCAGTTCACATCTGAAATCTGCCATCACATGGCAGGCTAAGGCAGGGGGATCTGAAGTCAAAGGCAAAACTGGACTAACTACACAATCAAGTTCCAAGCCAGCCTCAAAATATAAGGCTCTTGTCCATAAACAGCTACAAATTCTGCCTAAAAGTGACTGTACAACTAATAACTAAGCACAAAAAAAATCACCCAGAGAGCTTCCCCTACTGATCCCTTTGCTCATATGAACCTCCTCGATCCTGCTGGCTGGGATAATAACAGCTCTAACAGGAAAACACCTACTATGTGGAGTGTTAATCTAAGGACTGACTTATTGTTTGTTACAGTTACAAGTTGTTTGAGGGTTTTGATTTGGGAAGCAGTTTTGATATAAGGCCAGGGCTGACCTAGAACTGTCTACATAGCCCAGACATCCAGGTGTTCCCAAGTGCTAGGGCCATACCATGTGACCTGTGACATTTTTGTGTTCAGTTTGCAACTCTTGTGATTCCATTTAAAAGAAAATACACATAAAGTAGCAAATGCTTGGAAATATTGAACTGAATTCTATTTCCCTCAAGATCTTTACTCAGAGTGGTTTGGTTTCAAGTTTGATAGAAAAGGACTTGATTTGAAAAGATCAAATGCTTTTTTTTTAATTTTATGTTTCTTCCCATCAATGAGAGGAAGAATTCGTTATGTGAAGAAAAGAGGGCTGAAGAGATGGCGCAGTGGTGAAGTGCATGCTGGGCGATCTAAGATCAGATCCCAGAATGCATACAAAAGCCAAGAGTGGGGAGACATGTCTCTAATGCCCGTACAGGGGAAGAACAGCCCCTACAGCTTCACTGGCCAGCTGATGAGGCAAGACAGTGAATTCCAGCTTCAGAAAGAGACCTTACCTTTTAAAAAAAGTGGGAAATTATAAAAAAAAAGACAATTTATATCAAACCTCTGATTGCAGAACATTCACACACATCTATATAGCACACATCTATATAACACATATGTCTACATAACACATCTATATAGCACACATATCTACATAGCACACACATCTACATAGCACAGACATCTACCTAACACACACATCTCTATACACACATTTATGTAATACACAATCTACATAACACACACATCTATGTAACATACAATCTACATGGCACACATATCTATGTAACACACAATCTACATAACATACAATTTTTATAACACAAACATCTACATAGCACACACACACACATACACACACATATATACATATAGCACAATTATCTACATAACACACAGCTATATAACACACAATCTACATGACACATACATCTACATAACACACATCTACATAACACACAATATTCATAGCACACACATCTACATGGCACACAATCTATATAACACATAATAAAGAAATAGATACTAAGGAAATAAAGACCAAAAGAAGAGACATCCATGTGTTGAAAAATAACCATTCAGGAAATAAATTGTTTCCTACATGCAAGTAACTAAACTATGCTTCAAAGGTTTTCTGTTTGTTTGTTTTTTTACCTGTTTCATTTAAAAGAAATTTTTTGTGATCAACTAACTCCAGAGAGTTCATGTTATTAAGTTTAAAAGAGAGAAGAAATAAACAAGCTATACAACTAGCAGGTAATGGCAGGGTTGAAGCTGAAGTATAGCTCTCCAAGCTCTGGACTGACATTTTTCTGCACTCTAATACACACTACAGTCTTTTAAAGATACAGTCCAGAGGAAAATGCACAGCAACCAACCAGGGCTTGCCATTCAGGCGCTAGTAAAATGTATACCACATTGGCGACTAGCTTACACTTTATATATTTCCTAGATAATAAGATATTTGAAAGCAAATTAAATTTTTATCAAAATCCTTGTCAAAGTTTACAGTTTCCTTTTGTGTGTTCAATTTTTTGATAAAATTTTAATATTTATATTTTATATTACAGTAGGAAAAAAGCATCTAGTCTTTGATTTCAAAGACAAGAAAATTTTAGCATTCTGAGGACTGGTTCTGAATCAAAGATATTCAAATAATCACCACACTGATAACATTAATTTGACTGAATATTGCTGTCCGTTTGGTTAGAAATATTTAAAAGCTATTTTTGGTCAATTTAAAAAAAAAAGAAACTTAGAAAAACAGAGTCTCCAAAGGGAATTCAGTCAGGGCAATTACTGTGGGCTTAAAGAAGAGGTTGATAAGTTTGTATGCATTTTACATGTAGTTTTAAATTTAAATGCAAACGCTTCCAAGTTTTGTAAGAAGACAACATTCTGTAAAATATAACTACATATATCTGAGTATGATGTTTTTATCTGATTAGTGCTCTGTAAAGTTGATTCTTAGACTATGCAGGTAAAATGTACAGACATCCTCTCAAGGAACTAAGTTTCAATATTTCAGGGGTTTGCACTCAACATATTAGAATATATTGCCTGGCAGTCTGTTTCCTAAAAGTACAATGACTCTTCAAACAAAGAAGGGCACACAATTACTTTTCCTGTTACTGTATTTCCTTTTAATTAACCTTTCCCTGCCATCTAACCTCCCCCACCCTTTCCTACTATTTCCTACATCTATTTTGGCCTTAATCTTCAACTTCATTTCCGTCTGATTTTCCTTACCCTTGTTCCATATCCTAAGGTCTCTCCTTTCTCCTTCCTTCCCTCGGTTCCTTCTTCCTCTCCTCTTTTTTTTTTCATTGAGAATACCCCTGTGTTATATTCACCTAAGTTTACTTTTGCCCTACAACACATAGAAAAGATGTAAGATGGAACCAGGTCCTAGCAAACTGAACCTCTGGTTTGAATGGTTTTGTTTTTCCCTGCATAAGAAACTTTTTTTTCTCCTTTTTGTGGTAACAAACTCCTTTCACCGGGTCTTTCTTCCTCCTGTTCCACAATCCATCACTCTCTCTTTCCACACTCAGTGTGCAGGTTCTGACCTTCCCCCTCTATTACCGGTGAGGGCTCGGCCTCTTTCATCTGCTACATCGCTTGCATTTCTTCTTTCAAAAGCTCTTTGGTTCTGTTCACAGCAGCCGGTCCTCTTGATATCCCATCTAGGGAGGGAACGTAAAGGAGAAAGCCCACCAAACAGCCTAACTTTCATATAGTAAATCCGAATGTTGGCTAGAGCAGCAGGACAGTCCGTGGGCACTATGGGAGCGCAAAACCTTTGAGTCATGTCTGTGTATGTCTGGATTCCGGATCTGCGTCTGAATAACGTGTGCTTGTCTGAACCCTGTTAGGATTATTCAGTGCGGTTACTCAAGCCAAAAGGTATTGAAGTTCTAACAGAAATGTTGCCAAGCCAGAGAGTTTGACTTAAGTTCACAGATACAACAAAAAGGAATGAAAATGGTTTAAAGCTGCCGTGTGCTGATAGCCACTGCTAGAAGTTAATAATAACCGGCCATCTCGGATATGGCTACTAAATAAACTAAAAATTATATCAAAGCCCTTCTCTCCTGGCTCTGCTCTTTTCAGATGGATATAATTTATCTAGTAGCACTATATACGGGGATGGGGGGGATCTTGTTTAACAGTGGAAAATATGGAATAATTGAAAATATGGAATATATTCATCTTGTCAGAGAATAGTTTTGAAGGGAAGCACGGACTACAATCTCTTTCATTAAAGTGACCTCGCCTCAGTATTAATTAATGGCTTACAGGAATAAATACCACTTTCCCGGATGTGGGCTAACAACTGCCCTCAGTTAACCCTAACCTTCTTTCGTTGTAGAAGGTATGTCCCTCAATGAACTCAACTTCCTGAGATATGTATGTGATTACATAGCTAAAGTCATGGCTCTTAATATGAAGCCTGACAGCTTTGTAGAAGAGTGGAGGCCGGGGTGAACGGGTAGTTTTACCAGTAAGGCATCTGGCATTATTAAACTTATTGCCATTTCGGGGGCCCTGGTATGCTACCACACCTGTATGCCTGGAACAGCCCTGATCAAGAAAGGATGTTCTCGTGTAAACAAAGCTGAGAATCCCCATTCCAAGCCTTTGAAGCATCCCAGAGTCTTGCCACAAATGCTAGGTAGAGCGACTCTGACCTTGGATTCAGGCTGTGATGAAGAGATACCTTTGCTTCATTTTACACACACTGTCTACCATCCAGCATCCAAGTCAACATAACCAACTAGTTCTCCACTTTCGCATCCTCTCCCAGGGTAAAGGGATAGTAGAAAAGAGAGCCCTAAGATTAACAATTTAAAAGACTTCCTGGTGGTTCCTTTCTGTGCTCTAGACAAGAATCCTTTCTTTACTAAACTGATTTTTTTTTATGTCAAAGGTAGAGAAAATGAGTTGGCAGACTGCGTGAAACCATTATGAATTTTTTGAGCAGATGAACATTGTACAGTCTGCCCTTCATCTGAGCACATGGGAAGCAGAGAGTGGCAGTTCTTTGGGAGCTGAACGCTAGTCTGGGCTACATAGTAAAGAATGTTTGAGCATCAGTAGGTACCACCAGTATTGTAGATATGTTTACATGTGTTATTACACACACACACACACTCATACCATATATATTTTGTTTTTCAAGTCAGGGTGTCTCTGTGTCACCCTGGCTGTCCTGGAACTCACTCTGTAGACTAGGCTGGCATTGTACTCAAAGATCCTCCTGGCTCTGCCTCTAGAGTGTTAGGATTCAAAGTGTGCACCGCCACAACCCCATATCTGGCTGCGTAAACACATTTTAAGATTTTCAACATAACAATCCTTTTTCTTTCTTGTAATGGATGAGAAACCTGAGGTACCTACCAGTCAGTTAGATCATCTACCCAGGGTCACACAACACAATAGGACCAGGGCCAGTTTGACCAAGGTTGCACTCTCAGCAACTAAGCTTGCCATTGGATAACCAAGTTCCTTAATGCGACCCTTGTTGTCTAGTGCCGTGGTTTGGTTTGGTTTTTTTTCTCTCTGCCGGGCTTGCTCTACCAGATTGGTCCGTGGCTCAATCAATGCTTTGTCTATGGTTGCTAGCACAAAAGCCTTTCCTATGAATGCTCTCTCTCTTGGCCTGATTATTCCAAAGCAGAAGCACCTGTGTTATCTGAAGGGCACTAGGCCACGGGTCCCTGGGGCAACAGGCTTGAGAAAGCACCCAGCGGAATGAGTGTATCTGGAGGAGCCCAAGCCCTGCTGGCTGCAACCCTATGACTAGGTTAATTGTTATGATGGCAGCATTCTGAGCAATGATCTCTGAGGTCACAGGGCCAAGGGTTTCTGGTAAAGAGCCCAGAGTTCAGGGTGGAAGGCGAGGCCCAAACAACAAGAAGAAAATGAGGTCAGCCACACAAGTGTTAGAACACGAGGCTGTACTAGAATAAACAAAGGTAAAAAAGTCACTTGCTGTCAGGCTCACTCTAGAGTGGAGATGGCCACAGCATTAGGTGAGTCACAGAAGAACACTATACTGTCCTGGGGAGGGAGGATCTCTTCGGCAAGCATCCTAACGAAGACGACACCCTTTGGGTACCCGACCTATTCTCCTTTCCTGTGATTCCTGAGAGTGCCATGCCTTAGTTCCCGCTCAGATGATGTTCCCTCTACTGTTCTCTGGAAAGGCTTGAGTTCTCCCATGACACTCTTACGGTGTACTGTCCCTGTGGACTGGGAGTTAGGTTGAGACTTTGGAATCTCGTCACAGCAGCTAAGAGCGGTTCTGGGAACTGTTCAACACTAGCTCTGAGACTCCACCAGTGCCCCAGTTGTGAGGAGCAGCATCTAGGAACATGTTCTTTCCTGTCATATTGCTTATCAGTATTTAGTCCTGATCTGGCATTTAGTCCAGATCTGTCAGCACTGTAAAGCCACGACTGGGCAAGGCTGATACATTTTCTGCATTGCATGATACATGAGTTTGTTTGCTCTATGACTTTGTTATTTATCTAAAATTACTTCTAAGGCTGTTGTGGTCTGTCTTTCCAGACTGTTTGAAATTTTGAGTTCCAAACTGGGTTTTAGTCTGTTCTGAAGTCTCTAGTTCTAGCTGATGTATCAAAGGCTTATTTGGTGATTTGGACAAAACCTCTTCTGTAGGGTAGGTATATCTTGCTTGTCTTGTTGAATTTAGATGCCTTCTGGGTTTTCTATTTAGTTATAAATAGAAATGCATATATATATTGTTCTGATTTTAACGAAGGTCAGACCTTAAAAAGTGCTTTTTCCCAAGGACTTCCTATGGAAGTTCTGGAGCTGGTAGTTGGCTCCATGGTCAACTTCTCTTTGTGCATTCAGACCATTCTGGTAGTATTTTAGGATCCTGAGCAAATGGGAAAATAAATGTATCTCACCTTGGAATGTATATATATATATATATGTACATTTAATATATACATATATATATGTATATATTAAAGAAAGGTGAAAGAATATATTCTCTTTTCACAGGTCAAACACATAAATGAGAACAACTTGGCTCCATCGCATGACAGAACCTAAAAAATGGAGCCCCAACAGATGGGTAAGATTCTAGGCTGAGAAAAAAAATTAAAAAGTCTATGAAATAAGGATGTTAATGGATTTCAGCTACTGTCTCTGGGATTATTCATGATTTCCTGCACACACATACACACGCATACACACACACACACACACACACAGAGAGAGAGAGAGAGAGAGAGAGAGAGAGAGAATGAGCATTGTTCAGCAGAGTCAATCACAGGGCGGAAGCAAGTAGCAACCAGACATAGGTTACTAGGCAGAAACATGTGGGTCTGAGGGAGCCTGCTATGTTGTTACATACCTCTAGTTCCAGCACCTGAATTCATGGGTACAGATGTTGTCTTTGAGGCAAGCCTGCCTACATACCTAGTTCCAGGACAGCCCGAACTGTACAGTCACAGATAACAAGCAGAACCTATAGATTTATCCAGCAGAATTCGAAGAAGAGAAATGAATGTCAGGAGTCCAGTAGGCAGGAGGGTTAGAGAAAAATGACTTCATTTCTCTCCCTCAGAGGTGGGCTGACGCTTAGAATATCAAAGGAAGCTGCCTTTTCTACCTGCCCCTTGTAATCTTCTTAACCTCCTCCATAAAACCCTGCCTAAGTTCACATGTAGCCCTGGTAGACCTGGAACACTCTATGTAGACCACCCTGGCCTCAAACTCACAGAGATGGCACACACCTCTGTCTCTAGAGCACTGTCACCCCGACTGTGGCAATCAGGTGACTACTGACTGACTCTCGGTGCTTGTGCATCTCAGGGACGGTTACTCACACCTCTCCAAACCCGTTTCTTCACAATGAAAGTCTGAGAGGGGAATGAATGGCCCTGTATAACAGCATAGCATGTCTTGGACAGAAGGAAGTCAACAGACAAGGTACCTATGTTTAAGATTCCCCAGTACCAGAGGTCCTTGCTTTCATGTGACTAAATTTAAAAGATTGATATTTAAATAATTGATAGATTGTTTTAGTTAAGAGAGTGAAATAGCCATCCTAAGGTGGATCATGACAGTTACTTTATTTCAGTTTGAGACCTATTGTTGACTTCTATTTTAGTTCAACTATTTCTGAATTCTCTACCAACAAGTTCTAAGTTATGTTTCATAGACATGAAGCTTTACAGTTGGTTAGTTAGTGTTAGTTAGTTAGTTAGTTTTTAGACAGAGTTTCTTTGTAGCTCTGGCTGTCCTGGAACTTGCCCTGTAACAAGTTGGCCTTGAACTCAGACATTCACCTGCCTCTGCCCCTAGACTGCTGGGATTAAAGGCGTGCGCCACCACTGCCTGGCTACATCTTTTTATTTACTGTCTTCAAAAGACCCAACACTCTCAAGTGTCATCTTCCCAATGCTGGCTTCTGATGACCGGTTAGTTTCCTCACTGATCTGGGATTTTGTTGAAGGAATTAGGCTTAAAGGATATGTTAGTTCTCATTTCTTTTACCACTGTCTTGGTCATTACCTGTAAGTGATAGACAACATATGGAATATTAATGATGATATCTGCAGAGCTCTAAAAGGTGCTGAATTAAAGGAGCCTGCGCCCTCACACATTTCTCTGACAAGGATAATTTCACCTATATTTATTTTCAAGCTTTCCATCTGACGGATTTTTTTTTTTTTTTTTACAGCTGGCATACCTAGAGATTTTAGGGAATATATAAAAGAGTGCTGCGGGGGAGGGTGGCACATTGTGTTCCTTTAACAGTGGTTGGCAGCAGGCTGCATTCCTTGCCTCTGCGTCTACTCTGATCTGCTCCAAGGTTAAAATAAGGAATATGTGACCCACTGTTGACTTCCTTTAGAAAGCACAGGTTTCTCACAGTCAGTGAAACCTACATGCCCCTTGACTGTGTAAACAGCAACGAGTTGGCTACTGAGAAAATCAAGAGAGACAAGCTAGTGATATTCCAGTGTCTCTGGAGAATGTATTAGCATCCGGCCTCAAATACTTTGATCAGAGCATCTTCCAGACGTCTACATAAGCACTGCAGGGCTCTGTCTCTCTCTCTCTCTCTCTTCTGCCCCTGGCCTCAAGGGGTTCTGGCACAGAATTAGACACTAGCAAGTGATCTTTAATGAAGGGACCAGCGTTAAGGTGTATAAACCTTCCCTGTCTTTGGAGAAAATATGTTTGCTACTTAGTCAACACTGATCAATGGTAGGAAAAGTTATCGAACAAAACTCAGAATCAGAGCTAAACCCAGGACACCTAGGCTGCACTGCTCCCAGCTGAAACAAAGTACTATCAAAATGCTCAGAGCTGGCAGTGTCCCTCAGTGGTGGATGGCTCAGCCTGTGCAAAGTCAATCAATAAATAAGCAAATATAAATGCAGACTAAAGCATTTGTGAAATTGGGTTATAACTGGCCACACCCACATGTGCATGTGCAGGCACCAAGACACACACAGAGAGACACAATTCGTGTGCATTGCAGATCATAACCCAATTTAAAGTGGACATGAACAAAACATATCTGTTGTAGTAAACATTATAGGGTATTTGAAATATTAAGTTTTAAAACAAGACAGAAATTTATAGTAATTGTTTGAAAATGCCTCTTGCTGAGGAAAATAGATTGTACATCAAATTTTGAGGAAGGAAGTCACGTGCGGAGGCACACAACTTTAATCCTAGCACTCAGGAGACAGAGCTGGGCAGAGCTCATCTCTGAGTCTGGTCTACAGAGGACAGGGACAGTCAGGACAGTCAGGGCTATACAGAGAAAACTTGTCCAACAAAATAAATTGCTTTGAAGAAGGAAAGGGACATCATGTAGAAAATGAGTTTTGATCGTTTTTTTTTAATGTGTGTGTGTATGTGTGTGTGTGTGTGTGTGTGTGTGTTAGATTCCTAAAGCTAGAGTTACAGGTGGTTCTGATCTACCCCATGTTGGGTCTGAATGTCAAATTCTGGCCCTCTGCAAGAACGGCCAAGTGCTCTTAACTGCTGAGCATTTTCTCCGGCCCCATGGAAAATACTTTTTCTTGAATGTGTGTAACAAAGAAACACTTAAACAAGAAAACAGGCTGTAATATGTGCGCCAGTGTTCTAAGAATGCGTTAAACATAACACACGGGCTCATTTCTGTCAATAACAACCTCGAACCCTTCCAGGAGGGAGGCAGGCTCAGAGAATAACTTCCTAAAGTCAAATTATTGTACTTGCCCACACAGGGCTTCTTAGTCATTGTTCACTGCAAAGCCACCCGGGAGTGCGCTCCGTAGGAAGTCGTAATAAGTAGACTGTTTGACTGCATCTTGGGGAAATACACTTATAATTTTGCCCTACCTGCATCGTGGAAGGGTAATTGTGATAACTTAGATGGAGTTTCCTGTAAAATCACAGGTTCTGACTCTACACCTTAGGAGAAATAGAGAAACAAGCCAATCAACACGCTATCAGGACAAAGAACAACAGAAACCTCCAGTTCTCTCAATCCTCAGGGTAGGAGAGGCTTGCATCAAGACTACATTCTTTTAGGCCTGGTGGATCTTGCTTAGTTTGAAGCAGGAAGGACTGTATGTTGACTAAACAAATGACACTTTACACATCTTGAACTAGAGTAGGTGCTATTATAATTAGGAAAATCAGAAATATGTGCACAAATCTTTTCACTGTCGAGTATCGTTAAAAGCTCAGCCTCTGTAGACATGGGAGCAGTTTTCTGAAAAATAAGAAAAGTGGTTGTTTAAGGTGGTGTAAAACATATGAGGAGGCACCACTCCGTGTGAGCGAGCGAGCGAGCATGGAATTCTTCTGCCACATTTTCTGCCTTTTACAGCTCTTCTGCCTAGAAAAACCGTTTAGGGACCACAGAGGCAGGCAGTTGCTCGAGTCTGTGCCGACAGTTGTGGCTTCCTAGGATCTCAGGATTAAAGAGCATATGGGCAGATGTCACCCATAGGTGACTCTGTGCTAGATGCCTACTGAAGTCAAAGGTGAGCCCCGGCAGCCATTACGGAAGGTTTTCTCTTCACATGTGCTTCCTCAACTCAGAGACAAATCTGTACAATGGAAGCAAAGAAGCCAAGCAGGGCCTTTTAAATGCTGATTTTTGGGAGGTTTTTTGTTTTTTGTTTTTTTAAGGATGCAGCATTTCTCTGTCCTTAAAAAACAAATCCTCAACAAGACTAGGAAGATTAACTCCAGAAATTAAATGAGAAAGAGAAAATGGCTTAGCTTACCCTATAATAGAGTTTTACTACAATAAAATCAAACAGGAAAAAATACAAAAATAATAATCATGCAATACAAAGGAAAACAGAGAGGACGCGGACACATCATCAGATCACAAGTTCAGATTAATAATTTTGCTATTGCAGTTCCTTTTGTTTGCTTTAGAGGGTGTCTCATGCAGCACAGGCTAGCCACAAATTTACCATGGAGCTGAGGATGGTCTTGAACTTCTGATCCCCCAGCCTCCCAGTTAAGGCCCCACACTACCGCACCTGGTTTATGCAATGTTAGGAATGCACACTCTGGCTCCGAGCGTGCCAGGCAAGTCTTCTACCACCCGAGAACATCCCTAGTTCCAGTTTCATCATTTTGACTCCTATAGAAGGTACAGATAATAATGGATTCTCTTTTCTCAAAAAAATAAAAATGCCTGAAATGCAGCATTGTGAGAAGTAGTTCTGTTTTGTTTTTTTCCAAAGTCAGATTAGATTTTTTTTTTCTGGTGGGTGGGGGAATACTGTAAGAAAGCAGCTACTAAAATTTCTACATATAGATGCCTAGTAAAACATAACCACAAAGAGGGGTTTTATATTTAGAACAAAAACATGAATGTTTTTTGTTTTGTTTTGTTCTTAAAATTGCTCCTGTAGATTCAAAACTGCCTGGCATAGGCAAAAAAAAAAAAAAAATTAAATTTAAGATTAAACACAGAAAATTTTAGCATTAGAATTAAAACTGGTGTGTTTAGAGACCCTTGATTAGACCATAAATAATTTCAAACAATGGTAATGACTGGAAGATTATTTAAATTATATATTCCTCTGATCTCTGAATTACTGGCACATCGTAGGAATCCCTTTCTGGCTCCAGTACATTAGTGTCTAACAAATGCAGGCTTTGTGACGTGGCCCTTAAGGGAAGGTTAAAATCCTTGTATGTCTCTGAAAGCTAGCCCCATGTCAGCGATGAGCTCTTGGCCTGCATTTGAACATCATGATCCTTCCTTGACATCAGAGTGTTTTGGACTTAAGGCAGAGGAGAGAAAGCCATGCTTAAGGAAAAGTGGACCTGATTCACTTTCTCTAGAGAACTTGAAACAGGAGCACAGGCTACGAAGGGCTCTAAAGTCCAGAGTTGTACTAAAGTAGAGAGGTAGGAAAAGCCATAGTCACCCAGAAGGAGACCCAGCAGGGGCAAGTACCAGAGAAGGGCTGAGATATGGAAAGGGGCAACCTCTGGAGAGGTTGCCCCAGAAAGCATTCTCATCTGTGACCTGGCTGCTGCTTGCCTAAGATCTGTCTGGAGTTCCTACCTTCATTTCTCCAGTTCTGAGATTTCGGGATTTTTGTAGAAGCAACAGTGAGTTACTGGGATAAACACTAGGGTTTTGAGGGTCAGTGCTAAACTCTGCCTATAGCCTCCCAAACAATTGTGTAATCACTTGAAGTTTTACTTAAGTACTAGACTATGGGATAAATTTAAACATGGAGTAAGGGTAAGATTTTGCTGACAGAAGAAAAGAGTCCTGTATGGAGGAAAAGAATAGCTACATTTCTCTTTTAGAGTTCTCTATTTGGAAATTTGTTAAAAACATAAATTCATAAGAATACATACACATATATTAGGACCCAGGGGCCTCATACATGTTAGACAGGAGCTCTATCACAGTGTCCTGAATCAGGGTCTTCTTTAGTTGCAGGCAGGCTGTGAACTAACTCTGTAACCTAAATCTACAGGTCTGAGTCTTCTTCCTCAGCTTCCCCTGGTTGTTCATATCTCAGGACACAATGATGAGATAAAATTTGGCCAGTAACTTCTCTAGGTCGCATGGATTTTAGTAGGCTAGAGTCTGACTCCAAGTATGGAACTCGATTTTGTTTAGTCAAAGCTTTAAAGTTCTGAGACATTCAGCCAAAATTCAAAGCTATGAGTTTCTTAGTGTATAGAAATTGTTTTTGCCTAAATACACATGATTTGACACAATGAGTATCCAAGAGGAATAAGTTAAAATAAATCTGTAATGAGATACTATCCTGTCTACAATGCTAAAGATAAATCAAGAGTCTTCGAGTTGATGAAGATTTTAAAGAAATGAGTTCATCTCATGCATGCCTGCCTGTAATTTGAAGGGAAACGCATCAATATGCACTCAAGAAATACTTACTGAATGTATCCCAGATGTCAGATACTGTTTCGGGCTCTGATACTCAGCAGTAAATAAAATCCCTGCCAGATTGCTCAGGGATTCCCATGCCCTTTAACAGAAGAGTTGTCCCTTTCAGGTGTTTATTGTATCCTTGCAATAGAACACCACTCCGTCATTTAGCAGGTTGTTGTTAAAGAACACATAGTCAGAAGTTGCTAAGGAGTCACTGCAGTGGGTCTCCCTCAAAGGAAAAGCACAGAAAAAGAAAGGAAGTATAGCTCAGTGTTTCAGCAGATGCTTGGCATGTGAGAGCCCTGGACTCAATTCCCAGAACAAAAACCCCATTGCTAAAAAGAACGTATTAGTATTAGTGACACCAGAAACATTGACCAAAGCCCAAGGTAGTTATCTCTATATGCCAGCATTTAAGATAACCTTTCTTTTCCTTATTTGTCTACATTAGCTTGTTTTAAAGTTGGGGACTCATGCAACCCTTACTGTCCTCAAACTTACTATGAAGGTCTGTAGCCAGGGATGACCCAGGAAGAGCACCATGGCAGGATTGTCATTGTACATGTTTGATGTTAACAGGGCCTACAAGATTATTATCATTAGTATTTTGTCTTCAGATGAGTTCATTGTAGTGAAAATGCATTAACTTAAATTTGGTTTCATCTATGGTGTTTTAGGGTTAGGGTTAGGGGTTAGGGTTAGAGATACTAGGGTTAGTGCTAGGGATAAAGATTTTCTTAGAAAAGTACAGCCTGAGTATGGGGCTTAGTGAAGAGTTAAAGGGCATCTATAATGCTGGTGCTCAGGAGGCAGAGCTTAGAAGTTAGAGCCTGGGTTACTTAATGGGAGCCATCAACAGTCTGTTAGCCTGGCATACATAGGGAGACCTTCCCCCACACCTTCCACAAAGAGTGTTTGTGGATAAACATGAATCAGTAAAGGCAGTAGATGCCTAACAGAAGTTTACAACGGCACATCATACAGACCCAGCTATTTATCCACATAGTCCTTTCTGCATCCATTTTAACTAAGGAATAACAAAACAACAGAAAAATTGGATGTTACATGATGTGACCCATATAACAAGTTCAATCATTCCTTCAAACGCTGTTAGCATCTCAAGGTTGGAGGAGTTAGAGGAGTGTGTGTTATGCTTATCACTTTTTGGCATCTCTATGTCCCTGGGTGGGAAAAGTCAGATTGACTCCCCCCAAACCATTCCCCATACTATGAACTCAGTGGGTTTTCTCTAAAACTCAAATCCTAGAACTATATATAAAATCATGCCTACTTCACTCAAATTTAAATGACCTGAAATAAGATTTTTCTTTAGCTATATTGGGCACATTTCAAGCTACAGCAACACTGGATGACTAGTGGCTTTCAGTACTGAGTGACTCAAGTTACAGATAACGGCCCTGATCCCAGAAGGTTCTCTTGAACTAAACTGTGAAGCCCCAGTAAAACTCAGAGGTTCCCACACGAATGACTATTAATTGAAGGACTTGCAACTCAGCTCAGGTCAGCCCAGAACCAGGCCTATGGCTTTGGAAAGGGGAGGGAGAGATGGTCTTGTGGCTGTTAAAACTATAGACAACAGAGGCAGTCGGAGGATTGCATCCTTCTTAGCTGACATCACCTGAGTGCCAGATGGAGTAGAAAGACTCTTGGTTGCAATGACTGAAGATTATATCCATAAGATATGAGAGCTAGCATTGTTCCTCCTTGCTAAAGACAACATGGGTTGGTTCTGTGGTTCTAATGACCAAATGGGGGAATATTAACAGAATTTAACATGCATGAATCAAAAAGAAGTTTGATGGTCTGTCTTTGATATCACCTGTTTTTGAGTCTCTTCTGTTCTTCTGACTCTATATTTGAGTCAAATTTTGATGGACGTTCAAAGATCGGCAAGAGGGGTACACATGACAGATGGCCTCTTAAATTCTTGTACTGATTTATATTTCTATTCATATGTAAAGATTGGAGGATGTTTTTCCCCACATCCATTGAACATTTCGGTTCACTAGATTTCCTTTACTGGTGTTAAAGTGCCTTTTGGTGAAGCCTACTTTTACCTTATGACTGCACTAAAAAGGCCTTTATGTTGAGTAGTAGTCATTAATTTATTTATATTTCTGGAGAATGAACCTAGGGTCTCAGACATGCTAAGTAAGTGCTTTACTGAGCTATATTCATTGTCTTTTTGGATTTGGACAGGTTCTCATTGAGTTGCTGAAGTTGACCTTGAACTTACTGTCTAGACTTCCTAGGCCTTGAACTTGTGATTCTCCTGCCTTGGCCTCATGGCTAGCTGGAACTACAGATTTGTATTCTTTTGTTCAGATTAGAGTAGTGCAATTTATGGCATTGCCTAAAGAAATTTAAACATAGCTAAAATTGTGGAATATCACATTTAATCCCTCCCCCACCCCCACCCCATCCCCTGTTTCCATTTGTATCTACTGTGAACTATTTTGATGGTCAGGGAAACACTTAAATGATTTAGAGTGAATGGCTGGACCAAATGTAAAGCACCAGCTTGCTGGGATTAAATAAATCCTGCTTTCATTTCGGTGAAGGCCAGTCCAACTATGTTTTCCAAGCATTTGTCAAGCAGCAAGGAGAACAGCAGGCCCTAAGCTGAATTCTCCGCTTTCACTCTGATGGTCTCAGAGGCAATGCTGTCTGCATAGGCCGTCATGATATTTCCGTCACAAAGCACAGTTGACAAAAAGGGAAATGCCAAGAAAATAGATTTGTCTCTGTAGATGGCAGGAGAAGGGATGGGGTACCTGGACACGTTTCATGACATAGTTCACAACATCCCATTCTCTCTGCTGTTCAGCCTTTCATAGGCCAGAAGGTAGAAGATTGCCTGTTTGCAGGAGACTCCCTCAGGAATCAGTGCGAGATGTTCAAACGCACTCGGAGTCAGTGTGCTGACAATGATCGGGGGGAGAAAAGATGACCCCCACGAGCATCTGGGCTGTGTACAAAGAACCATCACGTCTCAGACTCGGGAGTGATATATGACCCACCTGGAAAAGCGCATTTAGCTTGGATAAGCTCGGTTCCAGAAGTACAGGGACCGTTGGAGAGAGTTAAGAGAAAACTGTTTTGAATGATGAGGTGACTGGGGAGGTGAGGTTGGGAAAGGGGCTGGGGAGGAAAGATTAAAGCAACTGACTGAGGAACTTTTAAGATTTGACATGATAAGGGCCAACAAATATTTGAGCATAGCAAATACCAAAGAGACATTATTTGGAGTGCTAAAAACCATACAAAGAAAGCTATCCTGCAAGTACTAACAATCTGCCAATGTAAGGGGAGGAGAGGAAAAAATTTTTTAAAAAAATCTAGTAACTCTGGAATATTCTCTTGGGAATTTAAGATGCTTTAATTCACATCCTATTTGTTACAAAATACAAAGAAAGCCCTGGGTGTTGGGGAAAAGATGATTATAAAGGATGGGTGGTGGATTATGTTACTAGAGACGTTCTCTCCTGCTTCGCATTTCTATAAATCTATTAAATATGAAACACTAATTTATGTTGAACCTTGCGGTACAGTGAGGTTTAAAGCAAACTTTGAAAGAAACCATTATTTCACAGTTTGCCCTGGGATCCCTGACTGTCACAGGGGAGAAGTCAGTTTTTAATCTGCAGTTTTCCAAAAACAATTCAATTAAAAATAATAATAAAAAAATCCTGCCCATAAGGGTTAATAGCTACAGAGGTGTCCAACTGATATTCAATCGCAGAACCTCAAATGCTCTTCTCATTAAGCCTCTGGTGTCAGGGTGTTTTTTCCCCCCTAGCTAAGCCAAGATAATTGTTTTGGGGCTAATTTCTGAGGCTGTTTAATAACGCCTCCCTGCTAGACTTTCCATGTAAACTCAGCAAGTAGATGCATCCAGAGTAATAGAAAAATATGTGTACTCATTTTATAGCTCAAATTCATATTTCCTTTACAAAAGAGAGCTTGCTGTTCAAAGGTGGTAACTACCATCCTACGCTGGGAGAGACTGGGTTAGGAGACCAGCTGACGATGCAGGAAAGGCCCCACTCTACTGCAGGATTTGTATGTAAATTCCATCAGTTCATATTTCTGTAGAAAATGAAATGGATACAAAACATTTGACAGTTTTGCTTTGTTTTTTTTTCAGTCAGCAAAATAAGGAACAGGGCACCCAAAAGACGGTGTAATACACTTTGACGCTGGGTCACTCACATAAACGGCCTTTGTGGCTTCTTTTCTTCTTTCTTTTATTTAGGTTTTTCTTTTCTTTTTTAAAATACTGTGTTTTGATGGCTTATGACTCCACAGGTCATGACTAAAGTGTGAACACGGACTGCAAACACGGTCAGCACACTTTGAGTTTCGTTAAGGGTCAAACTTTGCATTATGTTTCCTTAAGAAAAACATTACCCATCCTTTGGAAGAACTGCTATTCTTTCGTCTTGAAGGAAAAGCAATGTACATCCTCCAACCTCTTGACAGGGCCAGGAGTGTCTGTACGCTTTCGTAATCAACTAACCACAACATTAAAGTTATGTAGATTGACCTGGGATTATTCTTTTGTGTAATTTGTGATGACTTGTAAGGGCAAAAGTATGCTTTTGAAAAGCTGGCCTCCAGAGAACATATGTTTTCGGGTTTGCAAATCCACCTTTCTCAGCAATAGTCAATGACTATAACAGAAACAGTCGGAGAATGCTCTGCGGGGCAGCACAGAAAATGTGTCCTTCTCATTCAGCTACTGTCATCTCAGCTCCATACATTGTCCTGTGAAATTCCCATTTGTGTCGATGGAGAATCCAGGCACCAGGAAGAGGAAACCCAAGACTCTCACAACAGTGACAGGAATCTCCAAGCAGAGCAAGAATGTGAACCAAGTGTGTGTTTTAAGCCTGAGGTATTGTGGCGATCCATTATCCTGCTAGTGGAGCTGAACCTCAGGCCTGCGTGTTCATGTGTACCCAGGGATGACTAACACACATGGGATATCCCCTTCGGTATGTTTAATAATTTTAGTCAAAATAGGAAACGTACCTACAGTTCACCTCATGCCAAATCAAACAAGATTAGTCATATGACCCATGTCTCGCTGATAGATGAATTCTGACGGGGAAATGTCAAAACATGATGCATGGCCTTTGATTTGCAGTTGGTCTGCAGGGAGCCGTGGAGTGTCTCTCTCCAAAGGAGAAAAACCCTGACTAGGGGTTCCCTGGAAACTTCTACAAGAATTCATACATAACCGGCCCCCAGCTGTCATTTTTTTTAAAAAGGCCTCATCTCTTGAAGTATCCAAACACACTCAAGTGTCCTCGGACGGGCCATTTCAGCCTTCGCTTTGGGAAGTCGTGATAACTCAGAGTGACAGTCAGAAATGGAAGCAGAAGAATGGCAAGAATGAATGGGGTGGGGTTGGGGGGAATCAAGGCCCACACTTATAAAAAGTGAAAAAAAGTGATAGAGGCCTGTGGGAAGTATGGCGTCCACAGGCCTCTATCATCACCCGCAAGTCATATCTGGTACCCTGTGAGGTAGCTCTGTTGTCCCTATTGCAAGGGGAAGACCTAGGACCGTGTGTGTGTGTGTGTGTCTGAGTGTGTCTGAGTGTGTGTGTTGTGTATGTTTGAGTGTGTCTGAGTGTGTGTGTGTATGTGTGTTGTGTATGTTTGAGTGTGTCTGAGTGTGTGTGTGTTATGTATGTTTGAGTGTGTCTGAGTGTGTGTGTGTTGTGTATGTTTGAGTGTGTCTGAGTGTGTGTGTGTTATGTATGTTTGAGTGTGTCTGAGTGTGTGTGTGTATGTGTGTTGTGTATGTTTGAGTGTGTCTGAGTGTGTGTGTGTTATGTATGTTTGAGTGTGTCTGAGTGTGTGTGTGTATGTGTGTTGTGTATGTTTGAGTGTGTCTGAGTGTGTGTGTTGTGTATGTTTGAGTGTGTCTGAGTGTGTGTGTGTATGTGTGTTGTGTATGTTTGAGTGTGTCTGAGTGTGTGTGTTGTGTATGTTTGAGTGTGTCTGAGTGTGTGTGTGTATGTGTGTTGTGTATGTTTGAGTGTGTCTGAGTGTGTGTGTTGTGTATGTTTGAGTGTGTCTGAGTGTGTGTGTGTATGTGTGTTGTGTATGTTTGAGTGTGTCTGAGTGTGTGTGTTGTGTATGTTTGAGTGTGTCTGAGTGTGTGTGTGTTGTGTATGTTTGAGTGTATCTGACTGTGTATGTGTGTGTGTGTGTGTGTGTTTGTAGAGGTTGATACTGAGTACATTCCTCTGTAGATGACTGCCTTATCTTTTTGAGACAGGGATTTTCACTGGAACTGAAGCTCACTGTTTATAGACTGGCTGACCAGTTGACCCTGGAATCAACTGTCTCTGGAGTCTTCTGTCTCTAGAATCTTCTGTTTCTGCCTACCCCAGAAGAGGGTGACAGGTGCAGACTGTGCCTGTCTTCTACATGGGGTGCTGAGGATGGAACTCACATCCTCATGGTCTTGTGGTAAGAGCCATTGCCCTGCCCTCTTTTTTTTTAAATCAAAGTATATGTATGAAGTTGAACTTGGATCCACAACCAGCATTCTTAATGACTTCAGACAGACACAGCCCTTCTTATTCTTCCTTGGTAACCTCACAAGATGATGAACCTTATCATACACACTGACACATACAGAGATACACACACAGACACACACTTTAATAAAGGTTTTAGATTCTAATTTTGTTGGTGATGAGGGTTGGGTGGCTCTTTTCCATGGTCCTGATAAATCGCAGTTGGTGGTACTGTACTGACTTTTTACAGATACTTATTTTTTCTCCTTGAGTACCAACCACAAAGGGATGAGATAGAAGAGGTTCTTAGGTTGGACTAGACAACTCAGACATGAGCTAAGGATGGCAATATCTAATGAATGCAGACCTCATTTGTTAGGCCCAGTGTTGGATGGTTTGTGAACAGGAGTTAATCCAATACTCAGGACATGCAGAGCAAAGTGTCACTGTGACTGATTTACCAATCACACAGTGGCCCTAAACCCCTGAGGAACCAAGAACAGTTGTACGTCTCTTGTGGATTGAGCTTTCTGCAGCTGTGTCTGTCTGTCTCACCCTGCTGAAGGTGTGTTGTAGGGAATATTACCGATACCATGCCACACTGCCTGCACACATACACACACACTTCTCCTTGGTAGATACCATAGTAATTCACACACTTTCAGGAGAAGAGCCGCCTTTTAAAATGCCCAGCCAAGTGAAAAGACTTTATAAGCATGATTTTAAAATATTCAAAGACGATGCTAAGAAAAGAGAAGAGACACACATACACACAGACACCCATACACTCACACACATACGCACTCAACACCCTCACACAAAAACACATGCTCATACACACACACTCACATACACACACACTCACACACACACTTAAACACACACACACTCACATATTCACACACATACATACACACTCAGTACACAATCACACACACACACACACATACTCACATACTCATATTCTCATACACAGAAAGTAAATGAAAAATATTAAAAGAGAATAAAGATTACAAGATTCACGTGAACAATTGAAATTTTCATAGTAATGAAGAATACTGTCTGGGCTGTAGTCTGTCATATTTGTATCTAATGTCTGCAAAGACACTCAATATACACATCAGCATTAAAGTCGTCCAGTAGAGGTAACACACACCTTTAATCCTCAGGAGGCAGAGGCAGGTGGATCTCTATGAGTTTGATCTATGGGCCTGGTCTACAACGCTAGGTCCAAGCCAGCTAGGACGACATACTGAGACTGGGTTTTGAAAGCCTGGAAGAAGAAGAAGAAGAAGAAGAAGAAGAAGAAGAAGAAGAAGAAGAAGAAGAAGAAGAAGAAGAAGAAGAAGAAGAAGAAGAAGAAGACGACGAAGAAGAGGAAGAAGACGAAGAAGAAGAAGAAGAAGAAGAAGAAGAAGAAGAGGAGGAGGAGGAGGAGGAGGAGGAGGAGGAGGAGGAGGAGGAGGAGGAGGAGGAGGAGGAGGAGGAGGAGGAGGAGGAGGAGGAGGAGGAAGAGGAAGAACAATCAACAAGAATCAAAAACAGAAAAAAGAAAAACCCATCTTTTGTGATTTTTTTTTCTCTGTTTTTTGAATGGCCTGTTTGGTCAAATGTTTATAGCATTTATTTTACAGAAGAAAAATTAAATGATGTTTTTCCTACAACTTATTTTAGAAAATAAGCCTGGTCAGAAGCAAGGAAAAGAAGAAGTCCTAAAAATTAAAGAAACAATGCCACGGCTACGGCTGCCTGTGTGTAAATCCAACGCAGAGGGACAGAGAGCAAAGAGGGACAGACAGGAAGACGGAGAGATGCAGGTAAAAAAACTGGGAGGAGAGAAGTCTCTCATCAAAGAAAAACAAACAAAAGAAATTGCAAGCTCTTCTTTTATTGGAAAGAAACGAAGACTTAGGATATAATGAACAGAAGCACCTGTGAAAGAAGCAGGCCCGAACCTGCGCGTGGAGGGCGGTGCAGCCGGCACTGGCACTATTATGTAAAAGTGCCTCTTGCTAATACGACAGCGTCCTTTTCGACACACTCAAGCATGCAAGAGATTTCCCAGAATTTCAGCTCTGAATCAGTCAGTTTTGTGTCACGTTCATTAATTTTTAATACAGAGTGAGTCTCCTAAA
Source organism: Tokudaia tokunoshimensis (assembly GCA_036184795.1). Classification (NCBI taxonomy): domain Eukaryota; kingdom Metazoa; phylum Chordata; class Mammalia; order Rodentia; family Muridae; genus Tokudaia; species Tokudaia tokunoshimensis. The sequence continues at coordinate 11,094,480 of BTHU01000003.1, read as the reverse complement.
CCCTCATTATTCCCTTTTACACTTTTTGTGGGGGAATTCTGTTTCATTGTGTATAAAAATATATCCAAATGATGCTGACTGTTCAATCTTAGCTTTAAATTTCACGGAAAACTTGGGTATTTCTTGGGTATTTAACATACGTAGGGGCATTCTCCCTTCTGTTAACTTTGCTTAATTTAAAATGGACAGCCGGCTGCCGGGCGGTGGTGGCGCACGCCTTTAATCCCAGCACTTGGGAGGCAGAGGCAGGCGGATTTCTGAGTTCGAGGCCAGCCTGGTTTACAGAGTGAGTTCCAGGACAGCCAGGGGCTATACAGAGAAACCCTGTCTTGAAAAACCGAAAAATAAAAAATAAAAAATAAAAAAATAAAATGGAAAGCCATAGAGAGACAGAAAACAACCAGAGAGAGAGAGAGAGAGAGAGAGATACAGAGAGAGAGACAGAGATACAGAGAGAGAGACAGAGATACAGAGAGAGAGACAGAGACAGAGAGAGAGAGAGACAGAGATACAGAGAGAGAGACAGAGATACAGAGAGAGAGACAGAGATACAGAGAGAGACAGAGACAGAGAGGCACAGACACACACAGAGAAACAGAGGGGGGATGGAGAGAAGCACACATATTTGCTCACGTGTGTGCATGCATACATCCAGACATGTGTGTGGGCACGCTTGTGGAGGCAGAGGTCAAGTTCAGGTGTCTTTCTTCATCGCTTTACTTTAGTCTTGAGGCAGTTTCCTCACTGAGCCCATGCATTCACCTGGGCTGGGTGGCCACTGTCTTTCTTGGCTCCGTCTGTCCTTCCCCTCCCCACGGTGCTGTCAACTCTGAAGCACAGGTGTAAGCTCCACTTCAGCTTCAACTTCGTTAAAATGCTGGGACCTGAGCTCGAATTTTCACATCTGGGCAGTAGGTGCTTCATCCACCGAGCCGTTTCTCCAGATGCCTGTCTAGGCAATGTGTCCAAGCAACACACTGTTGCTGTTGTTGTTGTTGTGTGTGTGTGTGTGTGTGTGTGTGTGTGTGTGTGTGTGTGTTCCTTTATTATTTAGAAGTTTGAGGGCACTTAGTTTGCTTGCCTAATGATAAAGTAGCCATTTGTTCCAGGTTTTCCGGCACAATCCAGGTTATGTCTCTTGCTCTGGCCTTAGTAGCAGTCGTATCTGTTTTCACTGTTAAAGGTGTCTAAGTTTAACCAAGAAATTATATAGTTACATCGACCTACCCTTAAGGAACCATGAGAGGCAGGGATCTAAGGTGACAACCCCTGTAGAATTTCTCCACATCCATCATTCAACTTACTGTGACGCCATTGGCAATTACCTGTCTACTCTGAGACCGATTTCGCCATCAGAAGCATATGGTTAATAATAGCTCATAGAGCTGTTGAGATAGTATAAATGCTATATATCTGGGTAGGCACACAAACGGGGATCCCATGACTACCCTGGGAGATTGATGTGCATTTACTCAACATGACGGATTTTTGCTTAGTGATCAGCATTTTGGGAGATACTAAGAAAACACCCATTAGTCACATCCATCCTTATCACCACCACCCTACCATGCATCAAAGGAGGCTGGTCATAAACATTACACATGATCCTTTTCCCCCCTCTTGGGTCACACTTACGCTACTCTGGGATGTTGTATCTGTGGGAGATGCTTAGGTGCTTGCCTGGTACCCACAGCAGGAATTATTATCATTTTGCTGTCACTTCAAGGACTTTGTTTTACTGAGAGGACATCATTTGGCCCATCCATGGAGCAGTATAGTGAGCTTACATGCTTTAAGAATGACTCAGAGTATCGTAAAAGTCCCCTCAGTGTAGAGTATACATTTCTACCCTTGGGTACTCTGGGAAGATCCTAGATCCTTCTGTCATGTGAGCAAGTTTCCTTGAAGTCCCCATCTTCAAGTCATTTCCAGCCACCTAATTGCTCATCTCTTTCTCCTTTGAATTTTTTAAAATATTTAAGAATTTACTACTCTGTGTCATACTGTTTCAGATATTGAGCTCCCAAGATGTATGTCACCTGGTGACATACGTCTGCCTGTCATACTGTGTATACCCTGATGTGAGAAAGAGTGAGGCTTCTCAGCTACACCTAGATACTTCAGAAGGAAGTCTTCCCCTTATTTACATTGTAACTTTGAACATGCTCTGTGTGTGTTTGTGTGTGTGTGTGTATGTGCTTGTGTGTGTTTGTGTATATGTTTGTGTGTATGTCTTTGTGGATGTCTGTGTTTGCATGTGCTTGTGTGTTTGTGTATATGTTTGTGTATATGTCTTTGTGTATATGTTTGTGTGTATATCTTTGTGTTTGTCTGTGTTTGTGTGTTTATGTATATGTTTGTGTATATGTCTATTTGTGTGTATGTGTGTTTGTATATATGTTTGTGTGCTTGTGTATGTGTGCCCACGTGTGCATCTGTGCATGTCTCTGAGTGTGGAAGTTAGAGGACAACCTTGGGTGTCATTTTGGTGCTATATGCACATTTTTAAAGGGTCACAGGGTTTGGAACTCACCAAGCAGGCTAACAATGCCTGGGACCACCAAACCCCAGGGATGTGTGCATCTCTGCTGCCCCAGAACTAGGACCACTTATACACATCATGGATCTGATTTATTTCTATGGGTGCTGGGATTCAGATCCTAAAACTTATATGACAAGCCCTGACATATCATATCGTGCCTCTGAGTCTCGGCCTCTCGTTTGTAAGAATGGGATATTCTCGTACTTATCAGAGTCTTACATATGAAATGTGACAATATCTGTAAGGCCTCCAAGCCATGTAACATGAATTCACCCCACACCTCCCATGCCTTTGCTTCTTAGTGTCAGCTAAAATGGTTCACGACACTGGGTAAGTGACACTAACGAAGACCAGCTTGCATTTGTTTCTATTGAAACAGGGAGTCAGGATGCACACCAAGTAGGTGACACCTGCCTTCCTCCATCAGAATGTCTGCGAAACACATCATGGAACCTCCCTCACCTGTCCGGGTTTTCTCTTCCAAATTCTCACACTCGCTCAACTTTGAGTGGGCATGGTTTATTAATGACTGGGCTAGCCTGGTTTTGGAATCCATTTCCCTCAGGAACCATGCACGTAGTTCTCCTCTTTAGACTTTAGGAGAAACCTTAGTGATATGACGTCAGAAATGGCATTTCCAGGTCCAGGGTCCACTCAGCCTAACGTTTGTTAGCCCAGCTCTGCACTGAGGTGTCCTTTCCTGTCCAAGCTCCTGGATAGCCACACATCCAGGCGTATTCTCTAGGAAGTACTGTGGCTGTAGATGTAGAACAGCCACACCTCACTTGCCTAGGATACACAAAGCCCTGGTTCAAACTGTAGTCTCACAACTTTCCAAAACCACACCACCAACAAAAATATTTAAATATCTATAATCCCGTCACTCAGGAACTGAGGCAGGATGATTGTTGTGAGTTGGTGGTTAGCCTAGGCTACACAGGTGAGTTGCAGACTTTGCATAAGTCACGTCTCCCTCCTAAGAGTGTTCTGAGGAGGCCATGCTATCTCTGTCACTATGCTCACAGAAAACCATGGACACATCCACATCCCATTCTTTCTTTTCATTAGGTCTGGAATTTCTAGAGCAGGTTTTCACTGACAAGGCAGCAGACCCCTGGGTATCCATTTGTACTGGAGATGGAAAGGTTTGACATACTAAGCCGCTAGAATCTCAGTAATATTAAGGTAATGGCACCTAGCACATCACAGTCTTATAATCAGCATTTGCCCAACTCCCTCCTACTTGCAGAAAATTGAAAAAACAAAACAGAGCAAAACCGCTGACTTCCATTAAGAATGTCTTTTAAGAACAATGAAACTGTTATAAAACCCAAATCCCTGAATATGTATCAGTAACGTTACTTATGACAAATAGAAAATGCATTCAAAATGTAGCTCAACATCTGGGGAGATGACTCAGTGGGAAAGAGAGCTAACTATGCAAATGTACAGACCTGAGTTCAAATCCCCAACATCTAAGTAAATCAGGGAGTATGACTACCCATTCTCATGACCCCGGCACATGAAGCAGAGACAGGCAGCTCCTGCAGCTTTCTCACCAGCCTGACTACAAGCTTTTTGTTCAGAGAGACACACGAGTACGCGCTCACACTCATGTGCGTGCATTACATATGCACACACATGCACACATAGGCAGTTCAACTCTAGCAGAAGTCTGTCTTGCTGAAAACACTTGTGAACTGGTAGTGTCAGGGGCTGAACTGGATGTGTCTCCCATGGATACCATTTCTACTTCAGGAACAGCTGAGTGGCATGGGTGGATGTGTGTGCTTTGCAGGGGTATTCTGAAGCAAATGAATTCTGAGCCAGTCGCTGCAAGGAAGACATCTCATGAGAGATATTGTCAATGGTAAGACATAAACATCCAAATAAAAAACATAACCTAGTGAAAGAGATGAGTCTGTCCTGCGAGCTTGATCCTTTCCCACATCCTAGAGATGGGGTCTTCTGATACTCTCAGTGCCGATGCTCACAGAGGTATTCCTTGCTAGATGTGCAAATGTGGTGGCATTTACGAAAGCTCTGTGTGTCGGTGAGACTGTATCTTCCCAATGAGTGATCCGAGATGTCTCAGAATCCTGCGTGTAATCTATGGGGAAGTATTCATTTCGAATGTGAGATTTATCAAGGCATTTTGCTATCAGCAAGTTTTAATTTTTTTTTCTGCATGTGAATGTGACCATATGTGAGTATGAGCACATGAATGTGGGTGTGTTTGGAGTTGAGAAGAGGGTATGGGTTCTCCTAGGGATGGAGTCATAGGTAGTAGCTGTGAGCCCGCTGAGGGTGCTGGGAACTGAACTCTAACTCTCTGCGAGAGCCGAAAGTGCTTTCAATGGCTGCATCATCTCTCTGGCCCTAACAGCATACTTGTAAAACTTAACATGGTTTCAAATCCCATCTTGCAATGGAATGAAGGTTCCATTACTGAACAGAGAATTACTTTTCCTTCAAAGGGCCATTAGAATATTCTTTCCTTTCCTAGCTGTTCTCAGACAGCTCTTTTCTTCACTCTACTCTGGCAGATTGGCCTTGAAGGGGAGAGGGGAACTTAGTTCCCTCAGCTCAAGCATCAGACACATTCACAAAATATTTAAATAAAATCACTTCTCTGGCTAGTTTTCTATTTTAGAAATGTCCTTATTTTTCTTTAAAAAAAAATGTGTCATATGGGGCTAGCAAGCTAGACCAGCAGATAAAGGCCTTTGCCATCTGAAAAGCAAGCTTAGCAACCTGAATTTGATCCCAAGAACTCAAGGGAAGCTACAAGGAGAGAAATGACTCTACGAGGCTGTCCTCTAACCTCCAAGTGAGTGCCACAGAGAGTGCGCACATAGTGACAATATACTGAATTACGTTTTATAATGTGTCACAGAAAATGGGTTTGTTATGACTCTTTTTTTAATGAATTAGCAATGATTCATTCATGCATGCACAATAGCAGTAAATTAAAATTTATAATGTATCATAGGAAATGGGCTGATTGTGACCCTTTTCAGTTGAATTAGTAATTATGTATTTAATTTTTCTCAGTTATAATTTCCAATGTGATCGATATTTAAGGGTGTAACCCACATAAGGGGAAACTCTTGGGTTTCTCAATATTTTTTTTTAATTCATGAGAGATGGTCTCATGTAGTCCAGGCTAGCCTCTTACTTACTAGCTAGGTAGTTGAGAATGACCTTAATCTCCTGATCCTGTTGTTTCTGTTTCCTGAGTGTTGAGGCAACAACCACACACCAACACATCTAGTGCATTGAGTACTTGTGCTCATGCCTGGTGGGTAAGCAAGCACTACATCCCCGACTCCTTCGTAACTACAGATAATAGAAAAGGCACTACGTTTGATAACCTCTGCATCAGAAGGGAGCTCCTTCTATCTTTCTATCCCAGATGCCCGGTTCTCCTGAGTTGCTTCACAGACGTTTATTTAGCAATGAGTAGGTAATGAGAAGCAGGAATTTTATATAATCCCTGTAGAATCTGACACTGTAGCAGAAAATATCTTGATATAAAATAAACTGTGTATCAATTAAGATGCAAAGTTAAAAAAAAAAAGTTCCCGGTGCTATTCCTGCTTCATGATGCCTGACTTTAAAACAGACAAGGAATATTTGACCGTGACTCTTTTAACTAACTAGCATTCAGGAAGAAAAACTGCTAGTTACAGGATGAGTTAGCTATCAGTTGTAGGAAGGGAACAGAGAACTGGTTTGTTTCTCTTAAAACCTCTGCTGTGATAGTCACATCTTTAAACTTACTTATTTTAGTGTCAATCTATAAATCTGACAATTTCCTGGAGAAAGGGTAATTCCAGGACCTTTTCTAGATTTTCTTATCTTATCTTATCTTTTCTTTTTTTTAAAGCTGGGCCTGATGAACCCAGCCTGTAATCCTGACTGGGTTAGGAATCTGGTGCAAGAAGATCAAAAGTTTAACGTCTGCTTAGACTGTAGAGTGAGTTCAAGGTCAGCCTGGGTAACAAACTGAGGGCTGAGAAGCCTTCAGGAACATGGGAGGTGCTGGTCTCAGTGACTGCCAAGGAGAAGACAAGGGAGGTTTTAAAAGGCTTGTTTGACTTTCCACTTTTTAGACCTCAGGATAATATCCAGAGCCTCAAGAACGCTCTGCAAACTTCATACGCTATAGCACCAGCTCATTGACTATTTTTAGATATTGTATTATGGTTGCAACATAAGGAATTTCAGTGTCTACTCATTCCCAACTCACCGCCTAAAGTCTCACAGAAACAAGAAGCAGATTAACTGTGCTCCTCCGTCTTTTGACTAACCCCACGGTGTTTTCTTCTTGCCTTTTGCTAGTACTGCTCTGCTTCCTGCAAACCGAGCTAACTTCTGACTGGAGACTAGCTTGGAGGTGACTTTGTGAAGGGACATACGTGGTCAGGGACACTGGGACAGACGCGGCTCACCTTTTAGTTCCACTACATTGGGGGGATAGCAAGACTCATCCTACCAGGCGAATCTCACCTTTCGATTTGTGTTTTCTTAATAGGATTTAACAATTTTGGAGAATATACTTATGTCTCTTCCTGTTGATATGATTTACATTAAATGAAATTTAGTATGTAGACAGAAAAACAAAGAAACAAACAAAAAGTGAAAAAAATCTACAAGCATACAAACAACCTGCATGCTCCTGTTACATCGTGAGACTGTATTCTGGTGAGAGGCCTTCAAGGCCTTCCCATGGGGCAGCTGTTGGCATCCCCGTCCACACGCTTGTCTACTGAGAACTGACCGTGGTATCCTGCGAGGTCAGGTGATTTTTTAATAATAATCTCTCTCTCTGAGACTCTCAGAGTTTGCACAGGCCCAACCTTGCCCTCAGCCTCTGCAAAAATATTTAAGTGAAATTCAGAAATAAAATGAGGCCATATGATAGACATTGAAGGGGTGTATTCCAGTTTTTATGATTCAAAATATTAAGCAGTTTCCCAAGTTACAGTCTAGTGTATAATTTAAATGCAAACAACAGCACATGTAATTTTCCTCTGTTCTAAAGCGCCAAGGAGAACAAGCACGTGCCACAGTATTTTTGCCCACATCTCTCTCTGTACGTTGGGTAAACAATCACTTCTGCAGATGCGCCCAAGAACATCAGGAGCGCTCCTGCTTCCTCCTCCAGACAAGTCATGCTGGTCGGGCAGTACACACACATAATAGAAACAAAATTGCTTTAAATAATCAAAATACACAAAGGCACTTTTCTCCCCCCTGAGTGATTGGAAATAACCCTGACAAATGCTCGCATTTGGTAAATTACAAGCCAGCCAAGTTACGTTTGCATAAATATAATGAAAAACATTTTTTAAAAAATTTAGTGAGCCTATAAAGCGAGGCATTCTCTTGGTAATGAATTTCTCTGACAGATGAACCAACAACCATGTGGGGCAACTTTATGAAGGTGCCTCCCTGTGTGTTTAGCAAGGGAGGGAGGGAGGGAGGGAGGGAGGGAGGGAGAGAGAGAGAGAGAGAGAGAGAGAGAGAGAGAGAGAGAAGAAGGAGGAGGAGGAGGAGGAGGAAGAGGAGGAGGAAAAGGAGAACATAGAGAAAGGGGGAGATGAGAGAATGAAGATAGAGGAGAGAGATTATACATACATTATAAACATAAACAAAATTGCACGGCACTGTATAAATGTCAGGAAGTCTTACAACTAAAGAGACTGAGAATGAGCCTAGACTCAGGAAAGAAGAACATAAAGGCTGTGTGAAGTCACACTGTCGTCGTGGCGTGCAGATCATTCATATTCCTCAGACATCACTCTATGATCACCAAGATTACCTAGCACATAAACACATAATTATATTCTCTTCCAGTCATCTAGACACCATGCCTCAGCTGCGCATGTAAGCAAGCCTCGGTGTCTAGGTGAAGCCAATTTGTGTGTGGTTAATAAAAATGTATTTGAATAGGGAGAAAATAATTTCCTTCTCCCAGGTAATATGGTGCGATTTGCTACCTGGCAGCTGTGAATGCACAGAGAATCAAATATGTGGATGCCAAAGGAAACAGATACATTCAGGACGAAAGGCCGAGGCGGAGGACAGGCATGCATTTAGAAATTTCTAGAATCACACATTCTTAAGCTAGGCACAATAAGACTAGGAAACTGAACATTTCATCTGCTGCCTAAATAGGCAAACAACTCTTAAGAATTCCGCAGCCTTTCACAGTAGGCAGGACTTGGGGGGGGGGGGGGGGCCACACCTCGATACAAAAGGGATGTGTCCAAAGCCTTTCCCAAACAGGCCAGTCATGTGACACAGGAATTTGTGCTAAGGGCTATGTCAAAGACAGGCCTCCTCCTGAAAGATAAGGTGGGTCAGGAACAGTGGGTGGAGTGCAGGTAACTTTCTTAGGGGAAAATTCTCCTGATTCCAAAGCATGAATAGGAGGAAGTGCCTGCCTCTCATTTACAGCCTGAGTCACGGACCATCATCTACTCTTTCCCATTATCCGCCACCCACCTTCAGTTGATAGAGGAAGTGTGAGGCGGAGAGAAACCAGGACAACAAGCCTCTGGGTGGATAAATGGGGTGGAGGCCAAGTAGATCGATCTTTCCTCCCTCTGAGGCCGCCTACCCTCCTCTAGTCCATCTCTGAGAATGAGCTCCCGGAAAGCACACTGCCTTTCCGGTTGCAGTTTTCAGAGGGAGTAGAGATGACAGGCAAGCCCTAAGACCAGCATCTGCCTTCTCTTCCCATGAAAGAAACTCGCCTTCGCTGACTCTCTCCCGAAAGTCACGGTGACTAAGCCGTTATGACATCCAGTCTGTGCCTCCTGCTGGCCCGCTGATCAGGCCCTCCTGGAAACTGCCCATCTCTTGTCCTTTTCCTTCACTGGACAGTCCGGGTTTCCTTTTGAAGCTATAAGCACAATGCCACCCTCCAACCTCCTCCCAGTCTCTACGCCTGGGATCTAAGTTAGTTCTCTAACTTGGCAGAGAGAGACCTACTTGTCTACTCTTTGGGTCACTGACCTGGAAATGGGTTTTGAACTGTACCCAGCTTTTCCTTTAAAAGGATAGGTACTAACATGGCCCCCAAGTAATGATGTCCAAACTGAGTTATGTTCTCTCCCATGTTTACTCTCCTGCATCTCTATTTTATTTTTATGTTTAGTCATGGTCTTACTATGTTGCCCTGCCCAGCCTAGAATTTGATATGTAGATCAGGATGGCCTCGAACTCAGAGAGACCTACCTCTGCCTCAACTTCCTTTCCTGCCTCAATTTTGCACTCCATACTAGAGCAGAAGACGTGAACCATTAAGATCACCCTCTTTCCTATTTTTAAAATATGTTATCACCAAGTTTTAAAAGCTTAAATTCAAATGTGAACACTTCCCTGCCTCTTTCAACACTCATTGGCAAATCATGAATCTCTTCCTCTTCTGGGGGGATTTAACCCCTTTGTGACTTCTCTTCAGCTTCCTCTCTCAATAACCTCTCCAATGCTCTCGAGGGCTTCTCTTCCTTCAAGGAGATCCAAATATTGTTGCCAGTGAAACCTTTGTGAACTGCAGTTTTGCTCAAGTTTATATCTAGTTCCATAGTCAAATGTGTTTGCTCCAGACATTTGCTTCACCAATACTTTGCTTTTCCTACGGAGGAATTGCGTTTCTGCTAACTTCTCACTGTTTCCTCTTTGGTGTCTTTGCATAGAGTGTTGGGGTCTAAGAGACTTACCTTCCCATAGAAAAAAGGACACACAAGGAAGGCCTGACATCTTTACCTTCAAATCCCTATGAACATGACAGTTCCCCACCACACTGATGTTTGAGATCCTGTGATTTTTAGGTTACAGTGATTCTTTGGTTTAAAGATCTTTAACACTCTCCCATTGGCTACAAGCCACAAACTCCTTTTCCAGGTAAACAGAGCCCTGAGATTCAGGCTCTGGAAAAGGTTTGGAAGAGGAGACCTCACAATGAAGACCAATGTGTGTGTGTGTGTATGTGTGTGTGTGTGTGTGTGTGTGTGTGTGTGTGTGTGTGTGTGTGTGTTGGGGTGGGGGGTGAGGAGATAAAAAGAAGCAGCAGGTTTCTGGGAGGACTTGGTTCAGAGTTAAAATCCCAGCACTTGAGATGTGGAAATAGGGGGATTAGGCATTCAGGGTCAGCTGTCGATACTTATCAAGCTGGAGGCTAACCTGGGGTACCTAAGACCTTGCAAGAAGCAGCCACTGGCAGAGCGGCAGCACTCTGATACCATTTTCTCCTCAGTTCTTTCGCCTACCATGTACAATCATCCACTCAAACAGCATTCCCTCCCTCGGTCTCCTTAAGAGTCTGTGCCCCGGTTATGTATGCCATGTTGAAGGCTGTCACGCCCAGAGGTTGCCCTGGGCCCACTGGCATACATTTAAATGACTGTTGTCCTCTGCTCCTATCTTTAGACAGCCAAACCGGAACAGCTACTAGCTAAGCGTCAGAATGCCCGCACATAGCCTAAATGTTAATGGTCATCCCAGGCATGTAGAGCAGAAGTCAGGGACTGAGAGCCTGCTGTCCTTATCCGTGGTATATGGGTGTTTTCAGCAGTTTTGTTTTTTGTTTGGTTTTTTTTTTCAGCCTAGGGATTTCCTGTTCACAGCGTCACACCTAGGGGGCTCTGAGTCAACGGAAATCTGGGGTATCTAAGAAGGAAGGCATGCTGCTAAAGGAAGAGCTGGACCAGCCTTCCCCTATGGTTCTGTAACTACACTAAGTTCCTGTAGCAAAGTCAGAGGTGACCAGGAGAAAGGCCAGCAAGGTAGGACTTCCCTAAGACAAACCCTATGTCCCTTGCTTCATATGTAGATTCTCTTCCCACAATCCATGCCTTATAGTTGACAAGAGGAGTGACTGATAAAACCTTTCTGTGCCCCGGAAATAGAGAAGGTGAGACACGTAAGGCACACACTCGCTAATTGCAAATTCCTTCTCAGTTCTCACCTCACTGTGGCAGAAGGCAAGCTCTAAGAGCAACTTTTCCATCTCTTCCTCTTCCCACCCAATTTCATTTGGAATGGTTGTAAATTGCAGTGTCCTTTCTTCTATAGGAAGCTAGAGTCCTTTTAATGACTGTGTGATGTCCACCTTCCCTCGATTCCCGGCAGATGACTTCATCAATGTCCTCAATAAGTTCAAAGGCATCCTCACAACTCTCTTCACCCCCCCCACCCCCCCACCCCCACCCCCGTCTCAGACTGTCTCTGTCATGATCCCTGTCTACTCCCCTCTCTTGGCATGACAAGAACAAGACAAACTACTTTGCAGCTACCTTGGCTCACTGCTTTCTCCCGAAGTTCAGCCCCATTAGTGATACACCTCCCTGTTAATTGCTCTTGAATTGGTGGCTATCTTGTCTCCTTAAAATGAAGTCACACTGTCTCTGTTGTTGCTGTTGTTGTTAGCCAAAGCTGGTAGGTACAGGTTTGTACTGTTTCTAGGGGACTAAAAGGATTGCAGGGTCAAGGCCAGCCCAGGCCTGGAAATTTAATGAGAGCCTGTCTCAAAAGAAAAGAAAAGAACAGAGGACACTGTCAACTTACTGAAATGTCCTTATGTAAGTCCTGATAATGAAACCGGGTATGGGAAAGCGGTTCTGCAGACACATAGCACTTTCTGTGCAAGGCTGAGGACGGGAGTTCAAATCCTGATCCTGGGTGCTCCTGTGAAATGCCTGGTAGGTGCAGTGTAAACATGCATATACACATACATATACATATACATCACATGTGAAGACACAAACTCTCACAAAATATATAAGTAAAAAGTAAAAATAACAGAGGCTGGAGAGATGGCTCAGGGGTTCAGAGCACTGACTGCTCTGCCAGAGGTCCTGAGTTCAAATCCCAGCAACCACATGGTGGTGGCTCACAACCATCTGTAATGGGATCTGATTCTCTCTTCTGATACACATGAAAACAAAGCACTAGACAGGCAGTGGTGGCACACACCTTTAATCCCAGCACTAGGGAGGCAGAGGCAGACAGATTTCTGAGTTCGAGGCCAGCCTGGTCTACAGAGTGAGTTCCAGGACAGCCAGGGCTACACAGAAAAACCCTGTCTCGAAAAAACAACAACAAACAAAACAAAAAACAAAAAAAGAGAAAAGAAAACAAAACGCTCATATACATAAAATAAATAAATGAAAAATGTAAAAAGTAAAAGTAACAAGAACAATGGGAACATAGCTTAGTAGTAAACAACTCATACAAAAATAGTTAAATATTTAAATTAAAATCCAGCTGCAGTTTTTTAAACACACATATTCTATTAATTACTCTGGATCCACATATATTTTTGCTTTGCGATCATGGATGTCTGATCATGATAGACTCAAGTTGTTTAAGCTCAGGGCATTAGCAACTCACAGTTCTGGAAAACCAGTATTTCAGATTCTGCTCACCACAAGCCAAGGCTAATGGGAAGAGCCTCATATCCATCTATACGCTGTGCCTGTTTTTGTTTCCTATGGGCTTTTTGGAAATGGTATTTAAAACTTTCTCTTCAGTGTATTTCCCATAAGACTTTTGGGCTTTCCTAATGGATGACTTCGTATGTTCTTCATAATTTACCTTAAACCTTAAAAATGGAGGCATCTCTTCTGTCTTATACAAGAATGGGGCTAAATGATTGGTGGAAAATAAGTCAGTCTACCAGGGGGGGCTCTTGAGAACTGTTGTATGGAAGGCCACGGACAGTTTTGTGTAAGGTGGACATTCTGGGGTAGGAACGCAAACTGTGCTTCCTGGGGAAACCTACTTAAGATTCTTCCAGAACGGAAGTGCTGACGCAGGGGCTGTGTTGACGTCTCCTGCTCCCTTGAGCTGTGGTGTGTGTGGCCGGGAAGGCGCATCATAAACATTTGCAGATACGTTGGCAAGGAAACCGTGTTGGTGTGAGGAGACGTGGACCTTTAGCACGTACACTAAAGCAGTATTTCCCTACACCATTTTCTGAAGGAAGTATCACATACCCTTGGGGTTGTAATTTAGATAGATCGTCCCTGTAGGGTGTTTTCAGGATGCTTAGGGATGGGATTGTATCTGAGCTCCAGGAAGATCCAGAGAGCGGAGTGTAGACTCTGCCTCTGGACTTAATTGGGATTAAATACTTGCACAAGGAAGTGAGCCAGGTTTTGGCCTGAAGCCTCTGGACCTGGCTAAGGCTGGCCACATAGACGTGATTCTAAGACAGGGAGGCAGTCCAGCTGTGATCAGCAGACTGGTTTCTCCTGGAGCTTTGTTATAAATTTATACTTGAATTCAATTATAAATATACACTTGAACGTCGCTTCACCATCGATGAAGCACAATCGGGTTGGACCATCCTGTGAAACGCTGAGCGCAAGCCCCGGAAAAACCGGTGTGAGGGATCTGAATCCAGCAGTGGTTAAATCAGTACCGCGGTGACATTTATTGATTCTGCCTCTTTCTTTCTTTCTTTTGTTTTATTTGAAAATCCCCAAACATCCTTTTTTAATCGAGAAGAAAACAAGGTATGTCACTGATGAAAGCGGCATACATATTTCCGTGCTTATTATTTACAGAAAGAAGAAACATCTGAACTCTGTTTGCTAACTGCCGCGTGATGGGAGCGAGCCTGCAGGCAGTGTGCTGTCCCTGTCTGCTTGCCAGCTCGTTTAGTCCCAGCGTATTAATGAACAAGTGCAAGTATTTGAAGAATCAGCATTTCCGCATTTGCATGCAAACTCTCACACTGGGTAATTATACACAGAGCTGGCACTCAAATTAATTAAAGCTGATTTCTCTGTGACTGCAAACTGGTCCTATCTCCCCCCCTCACCTCCCACCCCCCTTCATCCCCCTATGAAGTCATCTCTATACTCAATGTGACACTTCTGTCTCTGGTATTCTCAGGAACGTTAATGTTTGACAATTGTGAAGCTGGCAATATTTTGGAGAGCAGCTGACAATAGCTGGGTGGTATCATGCTCCCCCCAAACCCTTTATGGTATAAAGATAAAGAACAGCTTCTGAGCATTTGCTTTGTAATTATCTCAAATAATAACGTAGACAAATTATATATATTGTTCCAACGGGTTCCCTCCAACTCTTGCAGGACTCCGCCCACTTGATTAGAGCTTACAAACAATTCATCAAACTTAAACTTTTCGTTTATCTGATGTTAACAAACAATTAGTCTTGATGGGCTCAGTCTTAATTTTGAAAAGGCTATTACAAATGGTGTTTTCCTTTCCGAGCTCTGGCCCAGGCCGTTCAAGATCGGGGAGATTAGGAGAGAGAAAGCAGTGATGACTGCTAGATTTGATTAAGACGTTCTGAGTCCTCATCAAATAGAACCGAATTGAAACGGAGACTCTTATTTGCCGAAGAGATCCCTGAACATTAACTCCTAGGACAGAAGGCTTTCCTAGGCTCTTCTGCAATCAAGCCATCTCCTCCGATTTCTTGATTCCTCGGAAGGAACTATTTCTGCGACAATTCTTTTGAAAAGACATCCTCAGAGCAATTAAGATATCATTATGATTTTCATTCACAAATTTAAATCTCTGGATGTGGGTAGCTACCAAACATCCTCTGATAGGGCCCCTGGAGAGGAGACGTTTTGACAGGTCTCCTTGAAATCACTCCTCACCACTCAGGCCTCCTCCTCCTCCTCCTCATGTCTCTATCACATTAGCCAGAAATGGCATTGACAGCTCCTGCCCGGGCTGGCTCTCTCTTTGGTAGAGAAAGCACCACACAGTTCTGCCCCTCCAGTTCAGGCTGCTTACCACACAGCTGAGTTTGTCCTAGTAATCTACATTTAAAAGGCAAAGTCTTGGAGGAAATTTAACGTGTCTGTAAACAAAAACTGAACTAGTCTTACCTTATCAGGAGGAGTCCTCGATCCACAAGAACACCACTTATCACCTCCCTTCAATTTGCGGAAAGTGGTCCAAGAGAAGGAGTCCTAAGCCTTCCTCGGAGAAGCTCCGGACCAGACCAGCCACAACACCACCACTGGGATCCTCTGAAGCCTGCCCTTCTGGCCCGTCATGAATTTCCTACGCAGACAGGTGTCATATTGGCATGAATTTCCTTGCCAAGTACATTTTAAGAGGTGGGCGTGGCCGCCATCCTGTAGCCAGTTCCACTAGTCTTTAAACTCCCTTAACCCTCTTTGCTTTTAATATTTCGCACAGGCACCCGGTGACTTCATGAAGTACCCACGCACAGGGCTCAGCTCACTGAGGTGTGGGAACAGTATCGAGTTAAGTAGCGCAGTCATTGTCATACACAATGCTCATTGCTGCTGGCAAATACCTATTTGCTGAATCAGGACTGGGCTGCCGGGAGCCGGACTGGGCAGTTCGACGGCTTTCTGTTTGTTTCCTTTTTACAAACCATCCTCTTCTAATTAACCAGTTAGCAAAAAAGAGATTCTTCTTTTGATATTTATTCTTTAACACGAAGGCTTTCATCATAAAAGGATTACTCCATTTCAATCTTTCTTTTTTAATTACAGCAAACATTTACAAAACAAAAGACAGAGTCCCGCCCCCTCCCCAAATAATTGCAATTAAGTACTTGCCCATCTTGTTCATTTTGCTCTTAAATTGTCTGATGGCAAATCAAACATATGTGTCAGTTGGGACTCAAACATATTCAGTTACAACATTCATTACTTTTTTTTTTTTTTTTATTTTTTTTTTTTAAAGATTTATTTATTTTACATGTAAGTATGCTGCAGCTGTCTTCAGACACCCCAGAAGAGGGCATCAGATATCATTACGGATGGTTGTGAGCCACCATATGGTTGCTAGGATTTGAACTCAGGACCTCTGGAAGAGCAGTCAGTGCTCTTAACCACTGAGCCACCTCTCCAGCATTCATTACTTTTTAAGAGGAAACAAAAAGTGTTCCATAAACTTCCGGAAGAAGATCAGTAACTTTCTATCTCTCCTTCTTCCTTTTCTTCTCCCCTCCCCCCTTACAACTTGCATAATAGACAGTTGGCACAAGTAGTCAACAAATGAGTTAAATTTTTTTGACGCGAATATTAAAAATGTTTTTTATCTACATATCTGTCTTATAGACATTCATAGAAGTAGAATTTTGGATATGTCACAACCATATGTATTATCTGTTAATGTAATCATGATGAAAATAATGTTTAGAAAATGAGGGTCTCAGTGAACGTGAAGGCCTGACACTACGTGTGATTTGAACTTGTGTTGTCAATGGACTCAGAGCTGAGATTGAAATGTTCTCAAACCTCTTAATTCCTGTAAGCAAGCAAACCTGCACTTTTAAAATTTATTTAATCTCAAATATCAAAGTGTCGACCGATACACTCTCAAGGTAGGGATTTCTTGTATTGTATCGCCTTTGCTTCAAGCTGCCTTCCATCTGTCTCAAAACTGATACATAAGGATGCTCAGTCAAGCCAGGCGGTGGTGGCGCACGCCTTTAATCCCAGCACTTGGGAGGCAGAGGCAGGTGGATTTCTGAGTTCGAGGCCAGCCTGGTCTACAGAGTGAGTTCCAGGACAGCCAAAGCTACACAGAAAAAACCCTGTCTCGAAAAACCAAAAAAAAAGGATGCTCAGTCAATCGCTGTGAACAAACTTTTACACGCATGTTTATGATTACATACATGGAAATAGTATGAGGTTCAAATGAACTAACCTGCCACCTTCTGTTGCTTCCCCCTGTGTATTGGAATGATACAAGCTATGCACATAGTTCCACATAGGAATCATTTTCTAAGTAAAGGAAATCCAGATAACTTTAAGAGAACACACAATTAGCTCTTAGATTACTCATCCTTGTTTTATTTAATATACGTGTATATATTAAATACACATGTATGTATATACATCATATGCATATACACATACATATATACATATAGTATGGGGGGATGTGAGTGTGTGTATGTGGGTGTGGGTGTTATATGTGTGCAGGTACCTATGGAGGCCAGAAGAAGGCATCAGATACTGAGCTGGAGTTATAGTCAGTTGGAAGCTGCCTGATGTGGGTGCTGGGAGCTGAACTCCAGTCCTATACGAGAGAAGCAGACAGAGGTAATTACTGAACCATCTCTCCAGTCTGCACTCTCATTTTAAATAAAGCTCTTCATTAGCTTTAACCATTACATTTCTGAATAATCTATTCTTTAGTATGAATGAGTTTGATTTTTTTCAGAAGAGCTTCGTAGGATAAATTTAATCTCTATTCCACATGAAAGTTATTCGACTATTTGAAAATGGCTATCATTTTTCCCAAAGTCGTCTTTTCTCCAGATGGAACATTCCTTTAATCATTATAATATGATATGGCTTTTAAGGCCTATCATCATGTTGGATGGATTCCAGTTTGTCCGTGTCTCTCCTAAATGTGGCAGTCAGAACTGAATGCATTACTTGAAATGTGGTCTAATTATGCAAAATACAAGTGTCCTGCAGTTGCTCAGGACTCTATTTCAAGTCATTTAGAGAGGCAGGAAATGCATGCTGCAAAGAGGGTGGTATCCTGATCATATTCTCTGTTCCTGAACTTGCACCAAAATGTCTGTTTGCTTGGTTTTTTTTCAGACAGAACTCTGTTTAATCAAATCTTTCATGTCTTGTTCTTGTTGGAATTAATGTTTTGAGTGGAAAAAATGAGTTGCGTGCCCATCCACAATAGAGTTCATCTTTGGTGCTGGTGCGTTGTTCTAATCATTTGTGATTTTTTTTTTTGCAGCCTGACTTCGCTAACCAATGTGTCTGTTACCATATTTTATTGTGCATCATTAAAAGGCACCTGGGTGACTCCATTGTGTCAGACCTGGTATTGATCACTCATGATACCGAGAGCAAGAAGACGAGGGCTTGTCCTGAAAGAGGAACCTGCTAGTGTAATTGTCATACCTTAGATGCTGTCTTCTCAATGAAAGACTCTAACTCTGCTTCTAGGAATGAGTATATTGATCAGATGACTTCCCAGAGTCCACACTCTCCTGGAGATGGGAAGAGATTGATTTACCTTAAGATTGTTTTGTTCTCAATAACGCAGTACTATTTGTAATAGCCAGGACTGTGTTTTCAGCATGCTCTATTTTACTTTATGTATTCTGTGCAGACTTTCTTAGAGGATGATGTGAAACTCAGGCCCTACCTTGCATTCTTCCTAAATCCAGCTCAGCACTGACTGAGTCTGCCCTGCTCTCCTGTTTTCTTTGATACCGCAGGCATAATGGGCAGAGCCGCTCATCTGAAATCCTTTCTAGGGAAGGCACTTGAACTTACTGATATTTATTCATTTCCGCTCTTCTTGAGGTTCATTTACTGTAAGGGCATTTATTGGAAGGAAAGTAAAAATTGAATTTGTTCCGGATAAAAAAAAAAGACCATCTCAAAAGATACCCCTTAAAATATCTACCAGGTAGTTGGGTATCGGGTTGGGGGTGGCGATCATACAATGACGTTTTGTAAGGAAGTAAAGGACAGTTAGAAAATATTTCAAATTCAGAGCCTCAATTGGTTGATGCTTGACACATGAATGACATGGTGGGGTTTGATCCCCAGTAGCTTCAGTAATCCCAAATTCAGGAGGTAGAAGAGATTAGAAACTGAATATCACCTAAATGAGCCGGAGGTTAGCTTGGGCTACATAAAATCCTATTTGAAAGCGAAAATAAAATAAAAATAAACGATTACAGCTCACAAGTCTAAATTACACTAGAAAATAAAAGCCTATCGTGGCGCTATCCATTCCCCTTGAAGATGTGGAGATGGCGCTCAGGCGCTAATTCACTGCAGCTGGAAGACCACCATCCTCACTCAAGAACTGAAGCCCAAATTCCGATCAGTTGCTTGAGGAAGGGCAATTACGGGAGCTGGTCTAGATTCATTATCCAAGATGAGTGAGGAGAAGAAGCGGAAGAGAGGTGTACACGGTGTGAAACCCCTCGTGCCTGAGAGTTCTATTTGTTTTACTTATCTAAGTTTTCATTAGTAAGTGCTTCGAAATAATATGATCTCCTTCTTGAGGTACCTGTTTCAAGTCAAAAAAAAAAATAATAGTTTGTTTTCTACTTACTATATTTGACTGTAATGTTGCTAAGAGCTAAACCTTTATGCTTGTGTGCCAGAGACTGCAGTGCTAAACATTTTCAGGTTTCTTATCTATGACTAATTTCAACTCTAAAACGAGGACACCGAGGCAAAAAGAAATTAAGCAACTTGTTCAGTTCACACTGTTACCAAACAAGGGAGCCGGGACTGAAATCCAGGTAGCGTGTAGGCAACACACCCCCTACTCATTTATTTTGCAGCCACTAGATGCTTTTTAATGCACACCTTATATTTCTTAACTGATCTTCTATGATCTATACTCTTATGAGAGAGACTCATCTTCCTAATTTATTTTATAGAGCTAGAAATCCTTAATGGCTTATTTAAATTGAGTATAAAATGTGTAAGGTTTTTGTTAGGCTTCAGCTCAGGAGAGTCAACTTGATTTCATCAAACAGCAATGCGTGCTGTCTCCTCTGCATCCCCATAGAGATGTTCATCTGTGCCCATAACAAACACTGCTCTTATTTGTTTACATGTCTCCTTATCACTAAGCCCTAAAACACTACAAGCCCTAAAGGACATTTGTGGAATGAATCGATAACTGGGGCCAGTTCTTATCGTTTCTTTACCATTTTTTTGACATATAATTTTCCCTGCCAGGTACCAATTTGTCTCCTGCTGGGGTGAGGCAGAATACTGCCTTCTTGAGACTGAATTAATGTTCTCCCTGTTTACCAAACTAAAGAAGGTAAAGAAAGGTAGATTCATAAACTCTCTTCTCAAGCAAGGATTCTCTCTCTCTCTCTCTCTCTCTCTCTCTCTGTGTGTGTGTTTGTATGTGTGTGCACATCTGTGTATGACAGGCTCTCATGTAGCCTGGATGGAGTTGAACTTCCTATGCATGCAAGGATGACCTTGAACTTCTGGTTTAAGGATGACCTTGAACTTCCAATTCTCCTACCTCTACTTCCAGAGTCCTGGGACTATGAATGTGCACCATTTACCCAGTTTTATAGTGCTGGGGACTGAACCCAGGGCTTCCCCAAGCTATGTAAGCACTCAACTGAGAAGGGTCTGCCCCCTGCAAGGAACAGTTTTGAAAGCAAATGAGTTTAAAAATCTAAATCTACGCCTCTCCTATTGGTTTCCCTAACTTTTTCCTCATTGCCCAGGGTGGGTGAGGATTGATGCTATGAGATTCTTTCTCCTACCTTCCTTGTTAGGTCATTTGTCCTATAGTTTAAACAAGGAAGAAAGCCATAGGGTTGCTGCTCCAACATGAACCTGAAGTCAAAACTCAGCCAAGTGCGGGTCAATGTATTAGCAGAATATTGCTATTCCTTTCTTATTCATTCATCATTGAATAAAGGATGTGGGGCAGGTGGGAAGCTAAAGATAGACTCCTAGGAGGCCGCAGAGGACCGGGCACATCATGTGTAGCAATCGTGACTAAGGTTATTCAGGAAAGAAAAGTAGGAGGCATCCTGGGAATCATCCCCGATCATCCTGGGATGCAGAGGCAGATGAGCTTTGGGACACTAGAGACATCCAGTGCGGCAGTGGAATGTTGGACAGGGGAAATGATGTGCTAGCCCCATTTGGTCTGGGGTGAGCGTTTTGTAGGGTTAAAAAACAGCAACAACAAATTTTAAGCTTACCTTCTCATGGAATGGCCTTATAAAAATCCTCTTGCACCAGAGGTTCAAATACTGAAGCCCTAAAAAGGCTAAGTGAGTTCCTAATAATGAATAGGAGACTCGGCCTGGTATCAAGGTCCTGGTGCCGGTAGGCATGGGGCATCTGGACCTGAATCTGCCCAGGGCTGTTGCCATTTTCGACTTTCATGTATCCAGGTTTTTATGGGATAATTTTTAAAATGTTTCTATCTCGGGCAGTGTTGGCACATGTCTTTAATCCCAGCACTTGAGAGGCAGAGGCAGTTAGATTTCTGAGTTTGAGGCCAGCCTGGTCTACAGAGTGAGTTCCAGGACAAAACAAAACAAAAACAAGAAAAAGATGCTTAAAATGATTCTAATTTAACATTTTGTTAAGTACGGTAGTTAAAAAAAAAGTTCCTTGTGATCATTCTAAAGCCCTTGATTTAACTTTCTAGCCAATCAGAATGCTGGAGGATTATTAGAAACACCAAGTCTTCATTTTACAGAAACACGTAGAAAGTCATAGTTCTAAGACAATTTATAAATCAATCCTATTATCATTAACACCATCAGTTTTCATTCATCTAACAAGCTTTGTCTGCCTTGCCCTGCGTTGTCTTCCCCCCCCCCCTTTGATCCTACAATGATCTGAAAACAAGCACAGCATACAATAACCTGTTCTTCAAGAAATTGTTCCAACGTCACTGGGTACAGACTGGTTGGCAATTCTGCTACTCCACAAAATTCAATCTATTTGAGTAATTGGATCTTTGCTTGGCAGTAAGATGAATATAAACGCTTTCAAAATACATTATTTAATTTGGTTTTAAATATACTTAAATATGTAAGGCTGAGGGAAAGTGGCTTGAAAATATGAAAGCCACTTGCCCCCTGTCTAAGTAACTCTTGCTAACTGAAAGCCTTAAAAATAAAACAGAGTAGACATTATCCAAGTATGTTGGTATGTACAATCAAAATAGTCTTTATTTTTAAATTATTGTTTCTTTTCTCCAGCGTAAAGATTCTCATGCACTTACAGGAGTTCTGGCTAATGCCTTGGTAAGCCCTATTCAGTCTCTGTGCTGAACAAACTCAATAGAACTGAGCCCAGGGAACACTCAGAACACAAGGATGGGTGCTAGAACTAAGCATGACGACCAGATAGGCGCACAGCAGCCTTGGGACTGACCTGACTTGCTCTCTGTCTGTCTCCCATGAGGTTGGTGTGACCCTGCCAAATGGCGACCTCACAGGTTCTGCACCTGGGCCAGTGTGGGTGGACAGGGCTTCAGGGTTTTCCCGGAGAGTGCTCGGACTCGCCACAGCGTGTGAACTCTTTTCAGAGAGCAAACATTTCACAAGACTCTCCTAACTATATTGCCCGACTGCCAAGCAGAACTTCAGGAGCGGCTTTCTAACAAGCAGGTCTCATCAAAGCGCTCCTGAGAGGACTGCTGTCGTCTCATCAGCTGTGGCAGGGGCTTCCGTGGCGGGCGGGTGGCCCAATGTGGTTAAGATTAAACACTGAGAGACAGATCTCTTGAAGTAGCCTTCTGAATGGCAGCAAAACTGAAGTGAGTCACGCGCTTCCCGACACATTTTACTGTACATCTTAAGGAATCTAGCAGGAAAAGTAGGCTTGCCTAGAAAGGAGAGCAGGGAAAACGTACAGGGAAGAGAAAAATCTAGAAAGAAGAAACTAGGTTGCCAGTTCTGTGATTTTTAACGGAGAATACTAAAGAAAACAACACTGCCTCAAACAAACAATGCCATGAGCCGCTGGATATACAACTTCCTTTATAGTCTAGAAATTCTCCAACTCCGACCCAGATAACCTTGTGTTTGTTTGGTGGTGAGGAGTGGGTGGGTGCTGACATTTACATTGTGAACGAGGCTTTAAGCAAACACGCTGGAAACATAGGAAAGGATGGCTTCGGTTACCCATAGTGTGGACTGGAACCATGTGAACCGAAGCCAGAAAGAAGGAAAATAATTTGCTCCTGTTATCCCCTTTTCTTTATCTCTCAGCCCTGTGACCAAGCTGGAGGGAAGGACCCTTGTGAAGGAGGAATGGAGGAAATGAAGGTTGCAGGCTACTGGGAAGAGATGGCGTTGGAAAGTTGGGTCTTATCATGTTTTAAAGACTTCCAAGGGGATTACCCTCAAGAAAGTTTCACAATCTTGATTGAATATCATCTGTGAGATTAGATCACTCAAAAAATGTGAATTAGCTCACGATTCAAACATATCAGTTTCTCCCTGCCCTGTTCTGAGCTCTTTCCCCATCCCACCCTAAAGCCATCTCTAAAGTTCTATTGCTTCCTGCTCATGAAATGCATGGGGTGGCCTGTGACAGTAGGACAAACAAGGTGGGATGGAGTGTGGCCTTTGTCCCACTGGTCAAATGTCACCACCCCTTGTTTCCTATCCTTTCCTTTCTATCTCGAGATGGGATGGGACAAGATGTTTTGAAAAATTACTGTCTCACAGATTATCTTCTCCGTTTACAGAGTAGTCCATTGGAGTTTCTTTCCATAGATAAATGTCTCCACCAAAGCCACGGACGTTCCAGAGAAGACGACATTGTGTTATATTATTTCTGAAATCTGGAAGTACTTTACATATCACTGGTGCTTAACACATCTATGTTGAATAAGAGAACAGTCCTCAGAAAAATCGTTTAGACAAACATTCTTTTAGATGGTCCTTTAACATGGCTAAAGGTCAGCAGCTGGGAAAAGAATTATGAAATAAACCCAAGGAGCCTGGGCAGGCAAAAGCGCAAACTATTCAAAGTTAACTCACTGCAAGAGGAAGGCGGAGTTCACAGTGTAACCAAGACCAGGAGCTCACTCACACCACTGTGCTCAAGTTATATTGGCCAGCGTAAGCTGTGGATTTCAGCAGGAGGAACTGACTGTCTTTTGGGAGTGGGAGATCCCAGGAATGTTCCTCACCCTTCCCTGAGAAAAACAGACATTCCTATTGACTTGGAAGATTTACATCGCAGGCAAACGGACATCCCAGGTTAAGGAACTTCAAGATGAAGCCTTTGAATGGTGACCTTCAAAGTGCAAAAGAGGCCATTGAAGGAGAGGTTTCTGTTCAGGTTCCAAACAATAGACTCTATCCAGCACACTTACAAATTCCAGCCATTCCACAGGGCTGAATTGAAAGAAAGCAGGCTGCATGGGGTGCCACCCCCTCTCTATGAAGGTTACTGACTCTTCAACAATACCCCACAGAACAGAAGAATCACAGCTGGCTTACGGGCCTACCCTCAGCCCTCACATCTAGAGAGGGGCACACAGTAGGTTCACAACCCACCTTGAAGACAGCGCAGAGGATGGGGCTTGTGCTCTGAAGCTTCAACTACTTGAAAAATACATTTAAAGAGACATTGCTGTTAATAACCTTTCCCCGCTTCTTCAAAACGCTCCGTCCTCATATCTCAAACGTGAGCCCTGTCATTCTCTGAGACCCGAAGGTGGGGACAGTGCTTGCAAGGGACTGTCATTCCTTTCAGGGTTTTTTATTTAAATTTTTTTCTCTCTCTTTCTCTCTCTCTCTCTCTCTCTCTCTCTCTCTCTCTCTGTGTGTGTGTGTGTGTGTGTGCGTGTGCTTGTGCACTTTTGTGTGCAGTGTGTGTGCCCTTGCACATTCAGATCAAGGGGAGCACCAGGAATCCACTCTCACACTGAGTCCAGAGCTCTGTGTTTTCAGATAGCCCGGGAGCCAGCCAGCATCAGCAATCCTCCTGCCTCTGCTTCCCTCATATCTCCATTGCTACACTCCCCCAAGCCCAAGGGCTGGGTTACAGGCACATACTTTCTCTCACCCTTGTGTGGGCACTGCCTGTCTGAACTCAGCTTTGAGGCTCTGCCTGGCTTTTGTTTGTTTGTTTGTTTTTTGAGAGAGTCTCACTACGTAGTCCTGGATGACCCAGAACTCATTCTGTAGACCAGGCTGGCCTCGAACTCAGAGACTCACCTCCCTCTGCCTCCTGAGTGCTGGGATTAAAGACCTGTGGTATCCTACTAAGCATGAGCCAGACTTCTTATGTGGGTTCTGGAGTCACCAACTTGCCTGCTTCAGCTTGTGCCGCAGTCAGACGTCTTCCCCACAGAGCCTTCTTTCTGCCCCTTCATGTCTCTTCTTTTCCCTGGCAACAGCTTCCTCTAATAGTTTCCTTATTGCAATGGCAGAAAGAAATGTATATATATATATATATATATATATATATATATATATATATATATGCTCTTACTGAGCCAACCAGAATCTGGATTGTTGCTTTTTAAAATGCTTTTGTAGCCAAACAGATGTATTTCTAAATTTTGCTTGTGTTCATTCACTGGCTTCTAAGCTATATTTAGGATCCATTGCTCATTCTCTTATCATTTTCGATTTCATTGCCTTTGTTTTACATTGGAGGAACCGGAGGTCAAATGTAATCCAGACTGTTCTGTTAAAAAATACACACACGTACACACACGTGCATACACACACGCGCACACACACACACACACACACACACTAAAATCAGATAGAAACTGTAGGATTAGCAGCATGAATCATCTGTTTTCTGAAACCAGGAATGTAAACAAGCACTCGGGCACCCCCTGCCCGGCTGCAGTTGTGGGGTTGTGGGGTTGTGGGGCTGTGTGTCTGGAGGAAAACGATCCCTCCTTCTCAAGGCTGAACTAAAATTAGGCCCCACCTGCAAGATGTTAAGGAAACGTACACAGCTGCGTTCCGGAAACAAGTTGCTCAGATTGCTTTTGGACCGGCTCTGTGTCGGTGCAAACTTGTTAGCTCTTTGCCTAATTCCCAAAGTGCAGTATTAATTTTAATGGTAATTATTAGCACAATAACCAACTGATAAGGAATCTTAAAATAGATCCAATATTATCAGATTTGAAATATACTGTGATTTTTTTTAATCCAAACATCCTGCTTAGTTTAACCCGTCACTCACCGATGCTCTCCTGCTTCTCTCTCTCTCTCTCTCTCCCTCTCCCTCCCTCTCCCTCTCCCTCTCTCTCTCTCTTTCTCCCTCTCCCCCTCTCCCTCTCCTCCCCCGCCCCTCTCCCTCTCTGCATTTACACACTCATCCAGGGACAGGGGACCATGGGAAGTCACTGGACCGAGGCCCAGACAGCTCTGCCTTTCATGGGCTCCTTGAGGAGAAGAATGGGAAGCTCGTGCTTTCCTCGCCCTTGATCCTTTCTGTGGATTCTGGAGCTTTCCTTGGAACACAAGATTCAAATGGAAACCAAATCACACCAGGCTTGGGGCCAGCTTTTTCTGCAGATTTAAGATAGGGAGGCAGCCTGTGAATTCTTGCCAGAGAAGGCGAGGTTGCTGTTCTATGGAGGACATTACTGCTCTACTCCGGAGGTCGAAGCATCCATCCTTGTCCCCGCCCCTTCTAGACTGCTCTTC
Organism: Tokudaia tokunoshimensis; assembly: GCA_036184795.1. Taxonomy (NCBI): domain Eukaryota; kingdom Metazoa; phylum Chordata; class Mammalia; order Rodentia; family Muridae; genus Tokudaia; species Tokudaia tokunoshimensis. The sequence continues at coordinate 11,067,773 of BTHU01000003.1, read as the reverse complement.
AGCACTTGCCCCTCCACAGGGAACACCGTATTAGAGCCTAATGATTTACTAAAAATTGTGTGTCAAAAAAAGCTCAGTGGGAGGAGAGGAACCCATGTCAGAAATCAGGAAGCGGGGTGAGGACACATAATCCCAGGTCCAGGGAGGTGGAGACAACTAGATCCAGGGGCTCAGCTAGCCTAGCTTGCTTTGCAAGTTCCAGGCTGGGCCCTGTCCCAGTACACAAATCGGAAAGGCACCTAAAGAGTCATCCTCTGGCGTGTGAACCCCCACAACCACCACCACCACCAAGAACCTCGCACATACACACATGCACACACACAAAATAGACTTTAAATTTCAAGAAGACTGTAATTGGAGGAAGGAAAATCTCCATTTCATATAAATTCAGCCTCAAAAACAAAAACAAAAACAAAAAACCAAAACACCCCCAAACTCTATCATTTTCTTTATTGCATCCTATTTCCTCTTGAAGGGAGCAGGGTGCATTGGTGATGCTTCCGATTTGATCTGTTCCCAATGTCACCGGTGTCATCGTATAGACTCTTAGCATTTATATATATATATACCTGCCTCTTTCTAAAAGCTCTCGGAGACTCTTTAAAATCAGTTAGAAGTCAAATAGTCTCAATTAGGTCCCGAGCGGCAAATTCAGTCTCTGTTAGAGATTAAACAATGGGGAAAGGAGCGAGGCTAACGAGAAGGCTGCTTTTCATTACCCTATCTGATTTCATTAGCCTAATTCACGCTTATTAATTATCGGTCTGATGAAATCATCAATGCAGGCATGCCAGCCTCATGACGGCTACATTTGGGAAATAGTTTTTCTCAGGCCCTTCCTATAAATGCTGAGATTATATGCTGTTTATGTCCCTTTCAGCGAGCTGTCCGACTCCGTAACACCGTGTGCACCACCTATGAAGTCAGTATATCCCCGGCACAAACGGGTTTTACGCCATAGCCCTACTTTGCATTGTCAACAGAGAGAGAGAAAAAAAAGAGCTGTGAGTTTTCATTCCTAGAGAGTGAACTCCTGTGAGTTTCGACAATGTGGGTCATTATAGACTGGCTGCCCCCCAGAGATTGGGCAATTCTCGCTCGAGTTCTAACAAAGGGCTGCAGATCCGGCAGGGGTGGGAGTGGACTGGGCCACTCAGATAAGTTTCATTCACTGTCGGAGCCCAGGGGAACAGCACTTGGAGACAGCACAGCGGCAGCGCCTGGTGTAACTTTACACTATTTTTTTCCCCTTTTAGTCGCTACTGATCCTTCGGGTTTCCATGTGCGGGGGAGGGGCAGCGTTAGAGAAAGGGAGTAAGAGAAAGACTGACAGCCGCTTATAAATACGATCATACAGACTAGCTCGGAGGATGAAAAAGACAGATGAGCCTTCGAAGGTTCCCAGGAACCATATGACAAGGCTCCCAGTGTGATTTTTATTTTTAATTTTATTGTTTGGTCTGTGTTTGATGACAACAATTTACTCTCCAGGTTCAAATTTGACTTTTAGCATGATGTTTCTTGTTTACATAATTACTAGTGAACGTTGCTTGTATAAACGTGATCTTCTCTTTCTGAAACAAGTCTTATTCTTTCTAAGAGTCTCGAGGGCAATCAGGAAAAGCAAGGTACCAGAGGTACCAGAGATTGCCTCAGCATACAGTGTGTCCTGACTGAGTTTCCTAAACGATGTGAAGGACAGCAATGGAGTGTCCTGTCTTTTCATTCTCAGGGCTATTCTTTGAGGTCTTGTTTTGTTTTTCCAGGTCTTGGGGACAGAAGCTACGAGCATTCCTATTCTAGGACCATGTCCGTCCGTTTTACGAAAATGCTCAGGCACTGTGCTATAGTCTTGTCCCTTCTTACAGGTATATTTTAAAGAAGGAAACAGACTTGCTCAGTCCCCTACAGAGAGAGCAGCAGGCAGGGAAGTTGCAGAAGAGCCAGCATTGGTCTTTGTTATACTTTTGAGACCGGGCCACCCATCCAAGCTGGTTTTGAACTTGAGTCTGTCTGTACCCAAGGCAGGTTTTGAGTTTGTGACCCTCAGAATCCAGGTTTCCAGATAACTAGAACTGCATTCCTGCTCAGCTCTTCTGTTCTCTGTCAAAAATGAGGAAACTGAGGCTGGGAAATAGCCAAGCTATTCTTGGAGTTTGGGTCTTACGTTTTCAAAGATCTATGATAACCTTTATCTTCCTACCAGCCTGGGAAGCGGGAGGAGGTCTTCTCTCCAGCAAGGACAAACACAGACCCACACAGCCACACCACCCTCCTCATCCCTTGGGCTCTTCATTATGGCCAGTCCATCTTTCATCTCAATCCTTACGACTCTGGAAATTGGCCTGACCTCTTACCCTCTCCCTTTTATGAAAACACTAACTCTTCTCACACCTCCCTTTGCCGTACTCGCCATCCTGTCCACCCGCCAGTCCCTTCCTGGATTTTTCCTCCTTTCTAAGCCCTCCTACAAACAGTCATTTGGAAGCAATTTCCAGGTCCACCTCCTTCCTTGTGCATCTGTCTGTGGTAATTTAGGGGTTAGAGACTGTGTGTTTTCTCCTTGTCATGTTTATGCCTCACACTCGGTGGGTACCTAATAAATGCTGAATAATAGAAGCTTTATGACAGTGCAGAACCAGAAACACGGGGTCTTATACTTAGTATTTCATCACCAGCAAGGCTCATTTATTCACAGTCAGCCCCAGGCTAGACACACACTGGACTTCATTAGCAGAGCCCAGAACCTACCTTTGCATACCAGCTTTTCTCTCTTATTTTCTTGAAAGCAAAAAAAAAAACAAAAAAACCAAGTCTACCACTGACCTTCTCATTATATTCTCAGCATCCCAAAGATTGAGGTAAACAAGACACAGAGTCTTTTGAATGGGAAATCAGAGTCAATGCCAAAAAGTCTTCCTGTCCCTGGCTTTCCTTTTTGATAGCATGCCAAAAAAAACCAAAAACAAAACAAGACAAAAAAAAAAGCGAAGAATTGAACGACCTAAAATTTTTCTTTTCTATGAATGACAAAAAACCTTTCTGTTTGTGCTGTGTCTAAACTAGCAGAGGAAATAGATTATTAAGCTTGAATATTTGGGTCAAAATGCATTTGCTTGTTAAATCAATACAAACGACTCAAGGGAGTTTTAGAGTTGGCCTAGGAAATATTGCTCTCACTAAGGACCTGAGTTTGTCTCCCAGCATACAACCTCCTGTACTCCAGCACCAGGCTTAACCAGGCTAGACACTTCTAGCTTCTTTGGATATCTCCAGTCATATTTCAGTACTCCTTCCTAACACATACACATAATTAAAAATAAAAATTACCTTTACTATAGAGATGTAAACGAGCAGTGGTAGTCCCTTCTTTTCAGATTTCCTTCAATATATTTCAATTTTGTTTCTTTCACCCACCTATGTAGAAAGAAAGTGCACGTGCACACACTCACACACACACATGCACACACCATGAAAATAAAAATCCACTTGTAAATTGGGATATGTTAATCTAGGAGCTGATCTATTGAAATATTATTGATTTTGTTGTTGTTGTTTGTAATTGTTAATTCAGTAGATACTTATCAAATACTACAATGTTTTTGGCCTTATGCTAAACATTGGAGGGTGCTAGCTCCATGTAGAGACAGAGATATGCACAAGTAACTGATGAAATATAGTACGATACAATGTATATAATTATAAATCTTACAGGAAGACAAATTCTATGTGCCTTAGAAGACTACATATAAGAAATGACATTTCAGCTATGTCTTGGAGATGAATGCCTGTTCTCTGTCAGAGGTGGGAAATACATCCTGTAGGGATGGAGAAGAGTGAGATCAAAGACAGATCTTCAGTAAGCAGGTAGTGAATAGCGAGTTCATTACTTAGAGAGTATGGTAAGGAGGGTGAAAGCCAACTCTGAATTCCCTGATGACCAAATCCTTCATATATTCCTTAAGCAAGATTAAATTATATTTTATGGGCATTGGGAAAAATTTTAAGCAGCAGGACAGCATGACTGTGTTTATTCCCAGGAAAGAGTTCAACATTTAATAAATGGTTTAGGAATCTTTGAGTCTGTGGGTAAGAGAGAATTAAACAGCCATTATCCTAGTCAAGGGCTGTGGTAATACAGGGCTTGATTTAGGTGATACAAAGGAATGGAAGGCTGACAGGCTTGGAGGCGGGCCTCTTAGGGGAAATGAAACTAAGATGGCTACTTCATCCCAAACAGCTCAGGTGTTGTACTGGGAAATTCCTTCACATTAATTAATTCAAATCTCACAATAACACTGAGAGGTTCAGGAAACTGCAGATGTTGCCGAATGTCACAAGAGCATAGGAGTGGGTTTGAACCCTGGTACCATGATCAGAAGAGCTGTGGTCAACACACATTCCCAGAGTTTCCAGTGAGAGTCAAGAAGTCTCATGTTGAAGATCAAAGTAAATCCTGAATGTTACTGTAAAAACAAGTGAAATTCCCTTTATTCTGCATGGAATCCCTTTTCTGTCTAAAACTCTATTAGTGTTTGTGAAATGCCTGGCCAGAAAACAAGTACAAAGAAAGTAAAACAAAATCTATGGGAAGCAGAAACTTCTGTTTCAATCTTTTTTTTTTAAGAGAGTCAAATCTTCGTTAAAAAGAAATCTTTGCTGTGACAGAGTGTTCTAGAGATGAGCCTAATATGTGCGTAGAATAATGTTAGTTTTCAAATAGCTAATCATCTTTGTTTCAGCTCATTGGCAATTTGACTTTCAGTTTTTCAATATGACTGATTGGAAATACTTAGGAAGCTATATTATCAAATAAAAATAGGTCTAAGATTAGCTGAGCAAAAGTTTCCCCCTGCCTGGTGCAGAAGACTCCTATTTCACAAGCAGTCATAAAATCGGGAGCAGAGCGTTTCCTTCGTATGGCATGGGCCACCCGATTTCTCCTTGCTGATTCTGTTTGACCTTCAACTCTTCCTGTCCTTTCACTTCAGGGTCTCTTGCATTTGTGGAGTCTTGGGAAGGTATTGGTTTGCATGAGCATACAGCCCTGGCCTGAGATTCATGAAAGAATCCAGGATAAAAAAAAAAAAAGAAGAAGAAGAAGAAAAAGAAAAGAAAGGACATAGCCTCCAGCAGTCACTCCTTTCTTCTCTTTTTATTTTACTTTTTCCTATGAAACATCTTCCTGCAAGGATCTTCTATATACAGTGGAGGATGCTTTTGATATGTAGATCAAGCAAAATGGTAAATACATGACCCTGTCTTTCAAGGTTTCCTTATTCTACAATGTGCCTCTGGTGGCAGCCTCTGATTTTTCATGAGGGTTTGTACTGTTAACTCGCTATCTTCCATTGCCCCTTACCACAAAAATTCCTTCCTGAAACCTACAGGCAGCATTTAATCCACCAAGCTGAAGCTCATTTTTCCTCCCCTTCCTTCTGGAAGATTGGGTGACTAAGTCTTCGCTTTGATTTTTCTCCCTGACTTTGAGGGCTGTCGAATTCCTAATTGCTACAGTCTGTTGTCTCTTTTTGCCTAGGAATAAACAAAAACAGAAACAACTGAAGGCATGCAGAACTCTCTCGATCTCCGGTGACCGTTACAGGGAAAGTCTGGCCCTCTGGATGCGGATCTTTCCACCCCACCGTGGAAGCTCGGTTTCAGGATGGACTGTACGGTAAGTACTCAATCGGGCAGAGTCTACAGTTCTGATGTAGGTGACACTGTGACTCCTGCAGCTTCAGACTGAACATCAGGGTCTCTCACAACCATTCTCAAGATCATTGACCCCTGAGTCCCACCACTGCTTTCTAGGCCTACATTTTCCAGTGCCCAAATTTAGGTGGGTAATGGCTGTGTGGCTGTGAGCAGCCCGGTTAGTGCCAGTTAGAGCTGCTGTGGCTTGAGGGTAGATGATTATCATATTATCCATTTCTCTTGTTCTAATATTGCAAGGAGTGTGTTTCCTCTGATGCGTTGGGACTTATTGATAATATTCTAACCATAGAGAAAATGGAAAAATGCCCATTAAAGAAAAAGAAAAGCAGAGAAGAAAATGGAGAACTGTTGTCATTTTATTTCGGATCTTAAAACTTGAGAAGGAAAACGACACTGTTTGACGTGGCCTGTGCTTCTCTCGTGGTCTCCCACAGCTTCCCAAAATGGAGAGAAAGACGTAGAAGTAAATGTTAAATATGTTTTGACTTTATATTACTTTGAGTAACATAGTATTTAAAGAAAGAAGAATATAATTTTAAATAGAAACGGAAGTATATTAACATGCTAACAATGTGAATCCTATGAACTGGACCTTAACATATAATTTTACTTTGTCTTTCACAGCAAGAAAGCTAAGTCCTACATGAAATCTTACAAACCAAGGGAAAAAAATTAAATGTATTTTTTTCTGTATGGAAGAGAGATTCTCATGCAAATATAGTAAGTGAATTTATTTTGTTGGCAGTGTGTGTACAATCAAAACTTGAAGCATAGTTGGGACTCTTTTAATCTTATAAAAACCAGTTGCATAACTCACTTACTAAAGAAATACAGTGGGCCATCCCATAGGATACTCTTCTTTAGCCTTGGATGCCTTAAAAGGCTACATGAAAAGCATGGTGTATAAGCCTTTAAACCTAGCTCTCAGGAGACATAGGCAGGCAGATCTCTGTGAATCTGGTCTGCAAAGATAGCCTGGGCTACACTGTGGAACCCTGTCTTGAAACTTACATGGAAACCCTAAGAGTACCACACCCCATTGTTAGATTCATTTAGACTCCTTGGAGTAAATAAATTCAAGGAGGGATTTAGATTTCTCTATTTTTTTTTAATTGAGAGGTGTTTCTCTCTCTCTCTCTCTCTCTCTCTCTCTCTCTCTCTCTCTGTGTGTGTGTGTGTGTTTGTGTATGAGAGTATGCATGTGCACATGTGGTTGTACATGTCAAGGCATGACTTTGGAGATCAGAGGACAACTTTATCAAATCAGCTTTCTCCTTCCATCTTTATGTAAGTGATATGGGAGGTGATAAATGATATGATGTGGGTATCAAATTCAGTTGCCACGTTGCCAGGTTCACAACTGCCTTTACTTGTTGATCCATCTCACTGACTCGACATGTGATTTCTATTCCCCATTGATTATGTCTCAAAGACCACCCACTGAACATTTGATGACACACAAGAGTTCTACTGTTCATAGAAGACTGAGCGAGTGATTCTGACTCGAGGGATAGGATAGCTACGAGCATCCTGGAAGAAAAGGAATTTCACTGAGCCTGGACTTATAAAAAGGAGTTTGAAATAATGTAGGTAAGACTGAAGACAAATATTAGCCACTGTGAGATCACATGGGAAGCTGTAGGCAGCGGTGCATGTCTGGTGGAGACTGGAGTTGGGCAATTGTGAGTTCAAGGACAGCCTGGGTGGTATAGCAAGCTTGAGCCAGCTTGGACTACAGAAGGAGACATTGTCCCCCAAATCACAGAAGAATAAAAGAAGAGCATGTCACAGAATTATTCATTTATTCTGGCTAAGAATGCACTTGCTTTCACAGACAGAACAAAGTGGACAAATTTCATTAAAAAGTAGGTGTATATTCACTGGAAGATGGTCACACTCCCAGGGGCCAGCCCCTTAGAGAAAATTCGGTCCTTCCCCACCTGCACCCCCGCAGAGGCCACCAGTTGTGGAAAGCTACCCTTCAGCATCTTCATCACAAGTTTTAAGTAGCTTTCCAGCTAGGCTGTTACCTTTTGGGAGACAAGCGTAGGGACGGTAGGGGTTGTCACAGAAACCTTCTGTGTCTATCTTTCTCATCTCTAGTCTGCAGTCATCAATACCATGGCAAAAACAGTCTTCTTGCCCTTTACAGGATGTACATATGGTTCCTGGAGCCAGCACAGACCAAGGACCTCCACAAGGTCCCTAGTGGCAGCGCGAGCGAGCCGTGGACCCCGGCATGAAGGAGAAAAAAGTAGGCACATGCAGCCAAGAAGGAAAGTTTAAATGATGAATAGTCTTTGCTTCAGTGCCGGAAGTAAGCTAAGCTATGCTTCTTTCTGATTGTGTGAGATAAATAAGGTTGAAAGCTGGGAAACGGTCAGAGTCACTTTATTCGATGAAGCAAATAAATGTGTTCTAAGGGTCTCAGTCCAGTGTGCTCTTTCCGAAGCTGGACGAAGCCAGTTCCGTCCTCACCACTGCATCCTCTGGGTGGCCCGGCAGTGCGGTGCGAGCCATAAACCCTGTAATCGGCTCTGGCGGGTTTTCACACAATCCCAGTTTACTTTGATTGTGACTAACAAGAAAAATGGTCATTTCACTTACGATCTGTAAATTCTCCAGGGGAAACTTCATCCAATGCACAGGAGAGCATTTCACATTTTATTCTTAAAATATAGAATGATACCATCGGCAAATATATTTATCCTTAAAACATTAGTCAGTTTTCCATGATGTAATCTTGGTTCAGCATCCACCGGTTTTTAATTGCCGTTTCCCACAAGTCTGAGCTGCTTTTTAAAAAACGCGTGTATTTTCGATTACATCTCATCTAGGTGCAATGAAAAATGGTAACATTCCCCCCACCACACCCCCCACCCACCCCGGCAGTTTTCAGAACGGCTTTGAGCTGCGTCGCCGCCAGAGGTTATTGCCGTCCTTTATGGGACTGAATTTTGCTGGGCTACAAGGAAAAATGCTCATTATGCCAAAGAAGATACTGAGTAAAATTTCTTGAAGCCAAGTGCTTTCGAGCTAGTAAAGATGTCCTTAAATATGTATCCGTTCCTATCAGAGGCCACAGTTAGCCTGAGTTAGAAGGATACAGGCTGAAGCTGCCATCCGAGAGAGCAACCCGTGAGAGCTTGTTGAAAGCAGAGAATGATTTAGAGAGGGAAATTTCAGAGATGACAGCTGTTTAAATCTAATCAAAACCCTTTTCTACACCAGGAGACGGTTAGTCTTCCATTTGCTCTAATATGTATCTTAGGAATCTGTAGGGTTTTAGAAGGCTGCAGGAAGCTTCGGAAGCAACACTTGAGAGCCCAGTTTAAAGATAAGAGCTGGTGCTTGCCCTGCCGGCAGATAAAAATGGAGGCAGAGTGGGTATGAAAGGTTGGGCGTAATCTGACACAGGATTCTAAAGAATACATCCAAAAACGTAGCTTCTAAACTCAGGCTGTCTTGAAATTCAAATTATTTGATTTTAATTTTATTTTTTATTGTTTTTATTTTTTGAGACAGAGTCTTCATGATTTAGCTCTGCCTTGCTTAGAACTCTGTGTGTGTGTGTGTGTGTGTGTGTGTGTATGTGTGTGTACTCCAGCTTGGCCTCAAGTTCACAGAAAACTTCCTGTCTTTGCCTCCCAAGTGCTGAGGATTAAAGGGGTACAATATCAAGCTTGGCTTGTGATTTTGTTTTAAATACACATTATTTAAATCTCCATGTATATCACACACATACACACACACACACACACACGCTCAAGCACATGCACACGCACATGCACACACACACACACACACACACACACTGGTAATTGTTAGTATACTTATAGGTCTTGCAACTCAAAATATTGTCTATACATCCTTATAGAGCCAGTTAGTACTTCAGCTCACAGGACACCGTGGTGCACACTTTAATCCCAGCACTCTGGAGGCAGAGGCAGGTGTATAGCTGTAAGTTAGAGGCCAACCCGGTCTACATAGTGAGTTCTAGGACAGCCAGAGCTACACAGTAAAACCCTGTCTTGAAAAATATTTTAAAAATAATTTCAGAAGCTCAGGCCCAACCATCTGGATTCTAACTGATCCCTGTACGGTTGTGGTGCACATAAAGTTTTAAGACACATGGACTTAAAGGGATGCATAGCTTTTGCCTTAAAACATGTGCACCTTCAATTTCAAACCATTCCTAGTTGCACTAATCTCTAAGGCAGTACTGTTTAATGAGGGACCGAAGGCAAGAACTGTTCCTGTTGAAGAGTCCTGGATGCCATTTCCCAGGGCTAGCTGGGGTTCACCTCTAGAGCTGGCCCTGATGATGTGACTGTTTGAATGGAAAAGGCGACATACAGAATGGAACACAAGGTTGTAGGAGGTTAGTGTTGGCCCTAATCTCGAGCCTCTAGTGGGACTCTTGCCCAGACCTTGTAATGCTATGAAGTGTGTTGGATTAAAACCAACCTGTAGCTCTAATGCTTATGTTTTTGTGACATCATTTTGTTACTATGTATTTCTTCCATCTCTCTTCCTATTGCCCCTGGCTGTCAAGATGAAGATGCTGGCCCAGTTATCCTGTCCTTCTTTGTCACCTGGCTTCTCTGTTCCCTCTCACACAGGAGAGTTCTCTCTGTCCCCTCTCAGGAGAGTTCTCTCCTTCAACCACCATTCTCCAGTGCTTCTGGGCTCTGTGCCAGAGTCTCTCAGTGACACAGGGCAGTCCGTTTCCCTACATACACAGGCAGAGCTCTTACCACGATGTGTGTTCTCCAATCAGACTGTGGACAGGGAACAGTCTAGAATTGGAACTTTTCCTCAAGGTAAGTCAGCGCCAATGACCCCAGGCACAGAAAAGCACACCTCTAATTAAATAGAAAACACAGGAGAAACTTAGAACACAGTTCCTCTGTGTCCTGGAAAAAGAGCAATGAGAAAATGATCTGAGTTCTGATCAATCACTGAGAAACATTTGGAAGGTCTTTAAAGGCAATGATACTCAGCCATCCATCTACTAAAAGATCTTTTAAACCTCCCATTTTCCTCTAGTTTGAAGACTCTAGAAATAAACAAAATCTCTAAATGCCATACATTCTAATAGACTGTTTCCTGCACCCAGGCTAATTCTCCTCTTATCTCTGGTGACTTGGGAAGTCTTCCTAGCCTAGCACTGGTGTCTGGACTGTTTGAAGCACCCCAAGCATCCTGCACGCCTTCTTTACAATCAGTATAATTAAGGATTTGGATAATCACATGTTTTGTGTTTATCTCTCCAGCTATAAGCATAAAGAGGACAGGGACACGTCCCATTAGGAGGCAGAAACAGCAAGCGTGCTCGCCGGAGGAATGGACACTTAGTCATGTAAGTATATACTCCGAAAGCCTAATGAAAAGCAGAGCCACCCAAATGACCAGGAATCTCATACAGTTTCTCTCCAGACATCATTTGGGTGGATTCGTTTGTCTGTTTTTTCCCAAATTCCAAAAGCAAAGCAAAACAAAACCCTACAAGCAGTGAAAGGGATGGCATGGGGGACGGGAAAGAGAGGCTGAACAGTGATAATCTGATTGGCAGTTTCCTGGTACAAGATGATAGGAAACAACCAATGGGAATAACTCAAGTACCAAGTCAAGGCGGAGCCCTCACAGGGAGAACAACTGGGGGTTCCCACAGTTATCTCCAGTAATTACAAATCCCAGCTAAGACAAGTCTGAATGGGCCGCTTATGAGGAATATTTGGGAGACGTTCCATTAGAAATAAGTTGTCTAAAACTAAGACTGTGATGGTAATAATATGCTTTATCAATTAGGAAGCATGCTTTAATACTTTACCTGGCTTGATTTCTGTTACATACGGGAAAGGGACATGACGTAAAAACCAGGTGTAAAACTTGGTGTAGAAGAACACTTCATCCCGTAACGAAACTGGCAAGTTGCTACCAACGTGCTTTTTCACTAAATGTTCTCATAAATACATAGACTTGATTTTTTAAAGATTATTTTTGGGAGAAGAAATATTTGGTTAAACTTCCCAAATGTTTTTTTAGCCTAATTTTTTTTCAATAATGATTTATAGAAAGTTAGACATTGTATTTAAATAAACCCATCTAAATATTCCAGTAGCACAGCAGAGTTGCCTCGGAGGGTAAAGGCTGTGTACCAACCCTGAAGACCAGAGTTCAGTCCCCAGATCTCATGTGGTGGAAGAAAAGGACAGACTCAAAAGTTGTTCTGTGACTTCCACATAGGTGCTACAGCCACAGGCATATCTACCTCCACAGGTAGAATAAATGGTTAAATGTAAGAAAAATTAAATCCCACAGTAGAGGTTCATAAATAATATACAACGGATCTTATAAATATGCAGTAGATGCTAATTTTTATTATTTACCATATTTTAAAAGTAGATATGTACTGGACATTAATTTATAATTTTACATTTATTGGGGCCTTTGTATTGCTACAGTGTTCTTTCCTTAATGCTGGACTTCACAAAAAAGCAAAAACAAACAAACAAAAAACAAAAACAAAAAATAAAAAACAAAGAAAACCCAAAAACTTCCTTTAAAGAACAGTAAGACTTCAAAACTTAGCATACATATCAAATGTGCTAGTATCTAAAGGTACATGTGCTTTTTTTTAAAAAATTGAAATAAAGAATAATGGCGACCAGTTAAAAAAGAGTAACATATGTCAGAGGGGACAAGGACTTGTTGACAGATGAAAGACAGTTGCAAGGAACTGGTCCACTCGATAGCCACAGTGGCACAGCTGTGTGTAACTGTCTCCGTATTAACTGTTCTGTTGATGGTTTCTTCTACAAGAGATCAAAATTAAGTATACGCAGGAACAAAATTGAAGGATTAATGGCCAACACCAGGGCACAAAGGGAAAGATTTCCAGAAAAATAAAAAAAGTGTGATAAGCAGTTTTTCTAATGATTGTACTTTAAAAAATAAACCCAAACTCTAGTGTCGATTATTCTCTTGATGTGTGAGAGAGGTCATACTAAATATATCCTCTCTGGTTTCCCATGCAACAACTTCCACCCGGACAGCCATAGGTTCTGCCTGTGAGATTTCCAGTCTGGTGATCACAGCAAAGCCCCACTCGTTATTGCTCTTACAGTGTCTCTTGGTCTCAAAGGCACAGATTAGCCAATCACTTCTCGGTGATATTATAAAGAAGCAGAGGTATGTGCGCATTCTGATTTCACTCGGACAGGAGTGGTGGCTACCTTCTTTTAGGTGACTTCCGCATTTCTTTCCCCGATCCCCCTTCTGAGGATTTGTTCAGTCTACAAGGCCACACTATACTAGATACCTCCTAAAAAGCCATGTACTTCCTGCTATAATTAGAGAGGTGTTGTTTAGGTCCCTAGCATTTGTCCCTGTCTACAAAGTTATTATGAGATGTCTGACCATCAAGCCCATAAGCAGAGAATGATGCCCTAGGCCTTAGGATTAACCAAGGAGAAAGGACTTTCTAAGCACCCTGCTTGGAAACTAACAGGGACCATTGTCAGCTTTAAGCAGGGGTCAGAAGTTCTATCCATCGCAGAAGCATCTAGATGATTTGTTTCCATCAGGCAATTAGGGAAAGAGAAATTCTTCTATAGTTGGCCTAGAAGAATCCGTTGGTCAGAGATGCCCGTAGACAGCTAAATAATAAAGAAACAAAGATAAGAACTAACACAGAGTTTTATCCTCACTGATATGTTCTTATACCTTGTCAAAAAGCATCAAGGATCTGTTGGCTTTAGCAATCCCCTTCTTTTAACTAATTTTTAAAAAACTGGAGTGGAGAGCTGCCAAGGGGCATGCAGTATGTAGTCTATGGAAACTACTTCCTCAGAGCTAACAGACCCTTGCAAACACCTGTGTCACCAGCACAGCCTTCCAGCATCTCCTCTCTGTAATCTGGGTACCACGTGCTGGTATCCTATTGTTTCTGAAGAATGAAGTGCATGTTAGTGGATGTCGTGACATGCCATAGCTGCCTTGCCTTGAGAGGCTGCTTCAAAACTGATTTAAAAGGATACATTACATTTTGGCAAGGCACGCATGTCACTAGGCCCAAGTGCTGATCGGTTTGATTGTCTAGGGAGGATTTTCCACAGCCTTACTTAGCGCAACCATTTAGCTTTAGTGGGGAGACATTATTTTCTGACAGCAAGGGAAGACCTGACCAAATGTGGAGGGTCATCCACACATCTTCCCTTTTGGTTCTGTTGACTTGGCTTTTGTGAGTCAGAAGGAGGGCAACCTGGAACCACCCACCGTATCCTGGAGGTGATTGACAGGAACTCAGTTCTCTGCAAGTTCCTGAAAAGTCAGTCATAGGCATGACATGCTAGAAAAGGAAGGTGCCTTGGCCTCCTGTCTGCAAAGGCTCAACTGCACTGCTGCTGATACTAGAGGCTCCTGGATGTAGTCTTTCATTGAGAGATTGGGGATTTCTAACAACAGAGGTTCTCACATGGAGACACAGTAGGAATCACTGGGTGTGCTTCTAACATGAATACTGACTCTGTTGTCCAAACTAAGAGCAGTAGATACTATACCTCTGCCTGGTTCATGTTCGTAGTGTAGCTACGAGATTAAGTTCAGTAATGGCTACAATATAGCAGCTCAAATACCTATAAAATAAATAAATATAGCCTCAGATGTACTCAGATTAAATCCATTTCAGGCTGAAGTCCCAGTCTGATACATATAATTAACAGATTAGATGAACTTAATCAAAGACATAATATTGACAGATACTCTGAGGCCAGAGGGTGTGAAGAGAGGAGATAATGTGGTCCTGTCGTTTAGGGGCTAACACAAAAGCTGTTTCTGAAAGTGTCTTAGTGATCTGTGCCCTCATGTCGTTTCTCAGACTGTGGAGACAGTACAGCTCTTTTTCCTACTCTCTGGTAAGCAAGGCAATCAATGAGACATTTCTTGAATCCATGCCTGGTTAGGGAAACTCTTGAGAATTGAAAGAATTTGATTCACAAAAAGGTTTAGTAGCATTCACGGAACGCGTGTTCTAATTACTACATGCTGTTTGTGGAAAAAGCGGTGCTGATTATTTCAGAGGGAAGCACGCCAGAATTACCACAAGCAGAATGAAACGGGGATTGTAGACTTCTAGCCTGAGACTTAAAAAAATCTCTCCCTGGGATGGTTAAACATACATGGAGATTTGAAAGTGTACTAAAATTATGAAAACACAAGGACATATTATTTATTAAAATCTGGGATGGATTTTAGTGTATTGTATGTTTTAAAATCAAAGATACAATAAAGATATAAGGTAAAGGTGTCTGTTCATTTTTTTGATGTGATAAATACTGTGTGTGCACCCGAGTCTATGTTCATTGTGCGTATGTAATCATGCTTGTGAGCGTGCATGTGTGTGCATGCATGGGTATGTGTCTGTGTATATGTTTAGCTAGATTGGGGGGAGGGACACCAGGTACTACCCTTCATCATCGTCTGGCTTACGACATTGACACTGATTCTCTGATGGACCCTGTGGCTGGTTGTGCTTTGAATAAGCTGACTGACCTGAAAGTTGAAGCTATCTGCCTGTCTCAGCATCCTCCCTCTCTGATGAGGACTTACAGGGCCTCCAGGCCACGGTTGGCTTTCACGTATGTATTAGGTTCTACGAGGTCTTCACACTTACACAGTAAGACTCTTGCCTATTGAAATACCATCTCCCCAGTCCTGATAAATTTTTCTTCAGGAATTGGCTATACAGCTGTTTGGTGGGCATTGTGTAAAATACAAAGATTTCCCAGATATAAACAACAAGCAAATGGAAATTATAAAAGGAAACACTAAGTCAAAAGCCAAATGAACATCAAAATGCAGAATTTCCTTTTGCTGCCGAGATGCTTTAAGCCAGCAATAAAAATACAGAGCATCAGGAAGTAGTTTTCCCATGATCCTTCTTGTTTGTAAACACAGGATAACATAAAGCAAGATGGGCACCTTTCCTTCTCCCTCAAGAGTCTAAACCATACTGAACAACTGTTAGGATATTTATTTACCGTTATTGAAAGTCATATTCTATAAAGCATATGAAGGGAAGACTACGGACGTAAGGAGCTGATTCCTAAAGCATGTAGTCTCTTCTCTCAGCAAGTTTCTAGACTTGACTTTAATGATTAGTACGGGCAGCAAATGTCTGGAGCTCACAAATGGAGATGTCGTAACCGGAACAAATGGCCCAAGGCCACCACCTGCTCAGGCCCTTTTGCAAGAGACCAGCCCTAATTTAAACAAAACAACAGAGTTACATTTATCACTTAGTTGAAAAACTGGACTAGGAACTATTGCCAGATGGCACGAAAGTCGTCCTGCTCCTCTTTAGTAAAGTGTCGACCTGAATTGTATCCACGGCACTCTTCCTCCTGTCCTCTATCATAGTGGAATAGTATTCTGCACTATGTATTCAAAATTATATTCACAGTAGGAGACGATGGACAGCCAGGAGGGTAGAGATTAGAGAGGATGCTCATTGTTCTCAACTCTCTGAACAGAGTTTGGAAAACACACAGGCAGCCCTACAAGTGATTGCCTGAACTCAGTGCTTTTTCACGTATGTGGGGAGAATATTATTAATAACTGGGACTGTCCCTAGCAAACTGGGCTGTGTAATGAACCTCTGAACAAGCAGCCATAGCTATACAGTTTCAGAAGAGCCCACAAATCACTGAGATGAGTCCACATTAGTTGGCACACACAGGCTACATGAGAAGATAGTTTTAAGAACAATATTTTTTTGTAGTTATTTATTTTTAATTTATTAATTCAAGGGTACCATGTGAGTATTGGTGCCCACAGAGTCTAGTGGGTGGGCATCTGATTCCCTAGACTTAGAGTTATAGGCAGTTGTGACTGCTTGATGTAGATGCACGGAACTGGACTTGGGTCCTCTGCAAGAACTGTGTGTACTATTAGCATGTGATCCCATCTCTCCAGTCCTGAGAGGATATTTTAAAAATTCTAATTTGGTTCCTACCTACCTTTGAAAATGGTGGATGTGACTGAAAACATCTTGCTCTGCTCACCATGATCTCTGCGGCTAAAAGATTAAAATACGGTTGAGATACTTTCCCTAAGGAATGGTTTATGGAGTCTTCACCTTCATTGTCCCAAGAGGTTTTAATATCTAAGCCTGTTATTAGAGTAAAACTTCCTAGTCCAGAAAAAAACAAGCAATGCTAGGTGAACAAGGCTAGGGGGCCAAGGGCCTGGAGTACTGTGTGTCTTTGGCATTCAAAAGCAATAGTATCACATGCCGATTTCATGTTTGTTTCCTAGGGACACGATAAGGAGAATTGGGATGTTTTGGAAATTCCATACACACCTAATGTATGGAAGACTTTTGTTTTCTAATCTGTTGCGGTCAAGAAGGTAAAGAGGTGTTCTGGAGATCTGGAGGTGGAATAGATCAACACATTTGCTAAAGGGTTGGCACAATGGCTCCCTGGGTAAAAACACTTGCTGCTGGGTGTGACAACCCGAGTTATATCATTTGGACCTTTAAGTAGCAAGACAGAACTGATTTCTCAAAGTTATCCTCCTACATTTAAAGGTATAGCATGCATGGTGTGTACATATCATAGACTATGTGGACCTACATACACTAAATAAAATGTGTATCAAAATAATGCAATGTGAAATATTTAAATAGAGGGAAACTTTTATTTTTAACTGGAAGCCTCATTCATAATGTATTAATAGCTTCAGAAGGCCTTCCTATAATCCCATAACTTCACCTTGAAGTCTGCCTGTAATAGTAAATCATTACTACGTGTTTATCTCCTTCTCTTACTAGAACTGCACGCCTTCCAAGATTCAACCACATTTTATCCATTATTAAATCATAGAGTGTTTGATCCAAAGTAGACTCCAAAATGATCTTTGATCAAATTAATATTGATCAAAAATTTAGAGAGTTCTCTCTGTTTGAACATTAATATTTTTTATTTGATCACTACCAGATTTTATTTTCTTTTGAGTTTTCTATTTGACATTTTTTTCAAAGACCCACCCACCCCTCCTCCCAGTTCCACTAAAATCTAGAAAGCCAGCCCACAGGAAGGCCTGGGAGCTCTCTGTGTCTTCCTCACAAGACATCTCCTTTCGGCAACTCAGGAAAGGCCAGTTTAGAACTTCAAGGTGGATGCGGCTCTGTGCAAGGCGTCTCCTTCCTTGCAAAAGTATTGCTGTTAGTGAGGGACAACAGCAATAAAAGTAAGGTTACAGGTTTTATTAGCTTGACACAGAGAAAACCTACTGCCGTGTCAAAGACTATGCCTTCACCCTCAGTGAGTTGTCTTAGGTCACAGAGTGTAGAGATTACTCAGAACAGGATCATTAACTGCTGGAAAAACAAACAACTGTGGGAGATGTAATATACAAGAGACAACGCAGTTTTAACTTTTACAATGCTGACACAAACCAGGTCTATCAAAGGAGACACACTTAAAACCTGCATTTTTGTCCTGCCCCCTTTAGACCTGGGAATCTTCCTTCTTCAGCTCCAGAATGGGCTGACTTAGCAGGAAAGATGGATTCTAACTGCTGGAGATGGTATCTAGTCTATTGCTGGAATCTCTACTTGGTAACCAACTGTTAAAAGCGTAGCTATGAGACTGGAGAGATGGCTCAATGGAAGCATGAGTTGGACCAACAACCTTTACGTAAAAATACTGCATGACTGCATGTCTGTAACCCTGGGAGTGGGGCAGAGAAAGCGCAGAGTCTGTGGCTCTCATTTCCCTGTTAACCTGGCAAATCCATGAGTACCTAATTTGACAAAATAAGATTGAGAGTGATGTAAGCCAACACATGGCATCAATCTCTGGACTACATGCATGCATACTTATATGTACATACACTTATATTCACATGTATGTATGCATACATCACACACACACACACAGAGAAAGAGAGAGAGAGAGAGAGAGAGAGAGAGCGAGAGCGCACAGTCCATCTGAAAATTTTGGTAGTGATTATGGTAACCATCAGAAAGTGACTTAGTATGCTGTAGGTCACACAGGACCTTTGTTACCAGACAGACTTAAGAACTGGCAAGGTTGAGTGAGCTCAGACCCCAGGAATCTCAGAGATCTGAGGCAGGTAGGAGTAGAGCCACTCCCTGTCTGTGTACCTGTTCTGGAACATGTAACTCCGATGCCCCACTGAGGACTATAGGCCCTGAGTCATGTAGCATTAAGACCTGAAGGTCTTCACCGTGCTAATGAGGCATCTAGATAGCTCTGAGCATTTAGTGTCCTGGGTGCTTCTTCCCACAAAAGGTATTTATTTAATCCTCCCAGGTCACCCTGAATAAAATGTATGCATTTATAGCCACCATCAAAAACAAAACAAAACAAAACAAAACCCAGTATGAACAAGCAAAGGATCGCCTCAAAGAGATGTTTTATTAAGGATCACCACGAGGAAGACCTTCAACTAAAGAGCCACACCTAAGACTCCTGAGGAAGGTTTTCTCCCCTCCAGCCCCTCTTGTACTCTCAGCACTCACTCCCAGTCAGACCTTGTTCCTCTAGTCACAGGCTCCACCTCCCCTCCTGCCTGGCATTGACTCCCTGAGTGTGGGTAGACCTCAGACTCTAGACTCCGTACAGCTACAGCGATCAGCGCTCGGCGCTCGGCACCCAGAGAGAAAACCAGGAACCGCAGCTTTCATCCCAGACCCCACTGTTTCCTCTTCAGGTCCAGCAAAGGTGAAGGAAGAGACAGACAGACACCCCCTCTCGCCCTGAACCCCTTGTTTTGGACCTTGTTCTGAGGAAAGGCAGGTTACAGTATGATAATATGCATCTGTATATTGATGTAATAGTAGAAAATGAAATAATGGAAATTCTTCCAGGGCAGTGAAAGGGACTTCGCAGTGGTGGGAGACTATAGAGTAGCAGGATACAAGTGATCTGAGGAGGGAAATAGGAAAAATGGGGCTCTAATTAGAGAAGAGGAAAGATAAATATAGAGGGAAGGAAAATGGCAGGAATGATGTCAGGAAAGGTCATGAGGAGTTATACTATTAACTACCCTATAAAAATATCTGTGTGGAAAGGTAAATATGTAGTTTGAATGACATGTTCTCATCTAGGGTGGTAATATTCCCCCCAAGCCATGGACAAACCTACAACCAGTCAGGAGAGGCCATTTTGAATTGTTGTTCAGAATTATTTAAGGGACTTCAAAAACTTTACAGGCTATAGCTGTCGCTCTTGGTTACCACCCAGAGGTAGAAGGTAAGTCGTCATTTCTAAATACACCGCTGCAGCCACAGGACCCAGAGAACTCCTGTCTAGGATCTGACATAAAAAGCTTCCTCCCCAAGGACTAGCTTTCATGGTATCAGAAGGTGCCATGCAAGCTTCCAAAGGAGGGAGGCCACCAACAGCCCTACACGGCTATGATTCCTGTGGACAAAGTCAAGGACCATCGTGGTGCAATTACCCTGAGAGTGCAGTAGTGGCATACGTACTGTGATGGTAATCAATAGTTCTCTAATCAGACTTATGATCTGCTCAAGAAGAGGGAATACTTTTCTGGCATTGAAAACCCAGTCAACTAATCAGGGCTAGTGAAACCATTTGGATCTTGGAGAAGAGCCTACAACTGCTACATCACTAAACCAGCACAAACCCCAACTTCATTCTAAACATTTGTCCTTGAAGGCATAGACTACTGTAGCTGTCAAGGAAACTTCTCTGAAACAGATAGAGACCACTGCGGAAAACCCTAACGGATCAAAATGTGGAACCCATTCCAATACCAAATGGTCAGTGCTGAAAACAGACAGATTGTACTGTGTGTTTAGAAACATGTATGCGTGCGTGTGCGTGCACACACACACACACACATACTCAGTACCACCACCACCACCACCATCAAGAACGACAATCAAAGATAAAGGGATCATTGGTTTGAAAGAGAGCAGAGGAGAGGTTGGAGGTAGGAAAGGAAGTAAGAAAATGACGTAATTATACTATAGCCTCAAAAAATAAAAAATAAAAGAAAAATGGCTTTTGTTTTAAAAACATGTTTTCCTACACAGGAGCAACATCTCATTATACGGGACACTCTGCTTTTTCTGATAAGTACTGATTTCTTGGCTCACTGGTTAATACCCAAAAAAGAGCCATTTAGGAATACTATTTTACACATCCTAATATGATAAATTCAGTTCCAGGGCATGCAGTTAGAACATAGAGAATAAGCATGGCCCACTGACAGGGAACAGAGGTAAACTGTGACCATTTACAAGCCACGCGGTCCTCATGAAGTAATGCTTATGAGGAGCCATTTGGTGGTACAGTGCTCTATATAGACCCACACATCCTGTGGACCAGGTTTTAAGTCAGGGAGTTTACTATGAAGACTGACAACACTAGTTATCTTGGCTGGAGTGAGAACAGAATCCAGTTTTTGGCAGGAGAGGACACCTACTACCAAATTCCTGCATAATCATTCTTTTCTGAGTCCATTTTTAATTTCCATTGCTTTCATCATGGGGTATATTGGGGATAAGTGAAACAAAGGATCATTGTTGATTTCTCAAAAATGTCACCAGAGGGACCTCAGGGTCCTGCAGGCTCTGCTCGTAAAGTGTCTACTATGCAATCATGAGGGCCCGAGTTGGACCCCCAGCCATCGTATAAAAGCCCTGTGTAGTGGTATAAATTATAAGCTCAGTGCAGGTGCTGGGGGCAGAGACCTCACTGACCACCAGCCTAGCAAAACTAGTAACTTCCAGGTGCAGAGAGTGTCTTTAAAAATAAAGTAAAAGGTGATAGAACAAAATACCCAAAGTCAAACTCTGGCCTGTGTCTATACATGTTCATGTACGCATACCCTCATACATGTGGATATACACACTGCATATGTGTGGACACACAATATAACTAGGACACATTGATGCCATGAGTTGCATACCAGCAGAGAGATTTAAAGGGCATTGATTTATATACAAAATAAGACATGGATAAATGTCAAACTGAGTAAGAGTGTGTCAGCAGCTTCTCTCAGGACTCAACTTGCCTCTTCAACTTGCTGTTATTTCTGCTTCTACGCATTGTGAGCAACTGAACTATCCAGGAAGCAGTAATGTAAGGACCAAATAATCAGTTAAGTAAGAACCAATCTATTATTGAAAATAATGTCGTAACACAGCTACAGAAGATGTAATGACGATAACAGTTTTTATTTAACCTTGTAATTTTGAACCATTAAACATTTTTGGGATATCCCATGATTTTTGGCCTTATTCATAAGACAGTTTTTCCACATCACCTAAGAAAGTACTGAAACAGAAATATCCCATTGTGGTTACCTATGAAGGCATGCGGAATATATGTGAGATTTTTCTATAGGCAATATTTTCCTCGATCGCACATGCGCATGCACACACACACAGCCTTCCTTAAACTGACTCGGATCTGGAGGAAGTGAGAGTTGGGAGTCTGGTGCTCAGAGTGAAGGGAGCAGAAATGGAGCTTCTCATATGATGTTTTAGCTGGACCGTTTCATTAGATTATCATATGCCCCAAGCCTCCGTCTGTTTGAACTGCGGTAACAAAATGCCTTAGACTGAGTAGCTTATAAACAACAGTCATTTATTTTTCATTGTAGTAGAGATTGGGAAATCCAAGATGAAAGTGCCGACAGGCTCGGGGTATGATGAAGATTCACGTTGCTCTTTAGAGATGGTGTGCTTCATGCGTCCTCGTATGGACCAAGGGGTAAACAAACACTCGTGGCTCTTTTATAAAGGCAATAATGCCATTCTTGAGGGCCTCACTCTCCGACTTAATTGCCTTCTCAAAGGTGATGGTCACACTGGGGACTGGGTTTCGACCTACAAGTTCTTCAGGGCCACAAACTCTCAAACCACAGCCCTGTGCAATAAAACCAGGCTGGGTCACTGGTTTATGTTAGAGCTCCCTCCCTAATAAACTTGCGTAACTCTCTGAACAGTTTAAAATTACATAGGCTAAGTGGCCCAGATCCCAGCATGCTGCTTTGCAGTCCCTGTGGCAGAAGGGGATTCGGGGGTTGGGGGTTAGGATACCTAGAGCTTGTTCCAAAATGTGGCAATAGATAGTGCTGTACAGTGGAAACACCTGCTGACTATGGCTGAAAGCCAGACATTGGATACACAGTGGATTATCCTAGGTGTAGTGTTTAGAGAGTCTCTTAGTCCAGGAGTCAGGTTGACCCAATAACTTGCCAGATAGCACAGGTAGTGAGAGGCACACAGGCATCTGAACTTAAGCCCATCCACATTTAGAATCTGAGCCAGATGATAGGATCTCGACTTCTGTCACCCATTGTCTGTGTGAACATGGACTTCCTGTGTTCATAGAGGTAGATGTCTATGTTTATATCTTTAAAATGGAGAGAATGCCTGTGTCAGGGAATGGACAGAATTGATCAAATGTTTGAGACAGAATAATTTCAAGTGCAGATTATTGCATCCTTCCTCCATAAACCTGCCTCAGATAAGTAGCTTCCCAGCTCAGCCCTGAGCTAGGTATTCCAGACAGAAGAGTTCCCTTCCCACCAGATACTGGAGACCTAGCGAAAGACAGACAATTGTCACTTACTGTGGGAACGCATTTCAACATTTTTCTCAATGTGTAAAAGAAATGAAAAGGGAATACTCTGTTTGAAGGGCTATGGGTATATATGGAGACACGGATCCACCCCCTCAGCCTCTCCCAGTTGTGTCCAGCAGCCTGGATCCTTCTCTGAGCTCTGAAAGCAGTCTGGGCCATCTCGGGTGGGCGGTGGGGGTGGGGGACTTCCACACAGTATCCCGATTCCTGCAGTAGATACAGATATGTGCACAGGAGACAGCCCACATGTGACAAGAAACACTGAGGACACGTCCATTCAGGCAGAGGCAGATGACAGTTGCCCTTTCATGGAAGAGGAGAAGAAAGGGTCAAGAATGGGGCCACGCAGAAGGCGGCCTCTTACTTCCATGAGAATTTCAGGAAGCTGAGATCACTCCTGAGGAGGAAGGAGAGGAATGACATGTTTTCAAAGGAAAGGTGAGACATAAGGAAAAGAGGAAAGACTTTGGGCAACAGTGGGTAGCTAGCCTGGACTAACTTGGAGTCCAGGGGAATAGAGAAGAGAGGAGAACCTGGAAGCCAAACCCAGTGAGGAACTCCTCCAACAAGCAAGAGCTGTGTACTCAGACCTGTGGGTTGAATTCCTGGTTGTCCACTCATCAGCTCTGGGAACAGGGACACCTGATGTGACCTCAGAGCCCGTGTCCTTTGCTTGGAAATGGCAATGGTAAGAATAATATCAAAAGTAGGGAAATGATCAGAAAGGCACTTACTGAACAACCTCAGATGTTGAGAGACTGAGGCAGGAGAGGCAGACAGACCCCACCTGCTGAATCACTTTTCACACAGTTGATAAGAGGGACTGGAAGGAATCCAGACTTTCTGGTTCTAGAACCTCCCTCATTATCATGAAGGCCACCCAGAGTGTGATGAGAATCAAATAACACCTATCACTTGCCTCACCACAAGTCAGGCACAGAGGAAGGACACAGCTGAACTAATATTAGCACAGAAAGGGAGCAGGAAGGGGAAGGAGCTGTGAGCGAATCTTCAAAGTCCTCCATACTCAGGAGCTGTGACATTTGTAGTTAGTTCACTGGGACTCTCGAAGTTACAACAGGTCCGAGGTCTGGTCAGAGCTGTGACGTAAGAAAGATTCATCTTTTAACAAGGATCAGCTTAAAAGGGCCGGTAGTGAGTGGAGACCAATTAGATTTTTTTATTATAGCCATCAGTAAATGAACCCCAGAAAGCAAAGTGAGGGTGGGGAAGTAAAGGGGGGACAGATGCAAAGGCCTTCCTTCATCCAGCTTGCTGTGGACAGCGAAGCCAGCCGAAAATGAGCCAGGGGTTTGAGGCTGGGTGACTGGGAACACAGGGATGTCATTAATGCTATTCCAGAAACCAAGGAAAAAAGCTGGACCTTGAGGGGGACAGAGGGGGACTGCAGGTTCACAGGCTGAGTTCAAGGTGACGGCACGTCACTCAAGTGGAAACATTTAGCTTTACAGAGAGAAAACACACTTTGTGATAAACACGTAGAAGTTTGAACACTTCTCCTCCAGAACAGCTTTACTGAGTATTTTGAGTCTCCTGACACATATTAAAATTTTCTTTGCATACACTTCCCTCCCAATGTTACAAATGATATGCTTCAACAATTATAAATTAAAAGTAATTCCCCTTTTCACCCCAATGTTCTAGGAGGTGTCTGGTGTCTCTTTGGTAGGCCACTTCCCATTTTGGACACGGTTGCTGTAACCCCTGTTCATTTTCTGTGTGAGGAAGCTAAGTGTTTGAAACAAAAGGATTGTTTAGGGCACCATCAGCAAATGAGTTTTCCTCTTTGCCAGGCCTCTTGAGAGTGTACTAACAAAAAGGGGGGGGGGTCTGGAAGACTTGTTCTTTTATAAACTTTCACCAATAAGCAAGAAGGTCTCCATATAAGGTTTTGATGTAGTGTTGTTAGCAAAGATGAAGGCAGCCTGAAGTGCTCACCAGTGGAAAAACACAGTATGCCTCCCTGTGTAAGAGAGCAAAGTAGTCCCTGATGCACCAAACGAGGTGGAGGAGTCTTCAAGATACACTAGATTAAAAAGAAAAAAACAGTTGTGATATGGGCATCTTGATGGAAAAACAAACAAACAAAAAAAAACCTTCTTAGCAGTGAGCAGGGCTGGGTAGCTGCTAGGCAGACAAAGAGCCTGCTGTCTAAACAAGACCTGAGTTTGAATCTCCAGAATTTGCATAAAGCTTACAGAGTAGCACTTGTGTTTTGTTTCAGACAGGAGGGACAAGAGGATTCCCAGAAGCTTGAAGACCAGTTAGAGAGTCACAAGCAGCAGGAAACAACAAAGGAATCCTGCTTCGAACAAGCTAGAAGCCAAGAACCCACTCCCTGACTACTGAGTGTGTGCTGTGGCAAGTGTATACCTGCACTCATATGAACTCACATGCACATACATGTATGCACACACAGGCACGCACTCACACGTGGACACACCTATGTACACACTCACACATACACACACAAAAACTCATACATGCACATATACATACATACATGTTCACTCATCAATACATACATTTGACATTGGATTGGAATGAGTAAGCCTCTATAAGAATTATCTGGATAAGTCTCCTCACACTATTAATTTCTAGTAGTGACAGAGAACAGAGAAAAACATTGGACAACACCAAGGGAAAACAGTCAATAATATCCAGACTGAAGGATCTACGCATGACAAGTGATCCATTGTAATTAACAAAGTTGCAATAGAGAAAGGACCGGATAGAAATGATGATCTGAAGAAACAAGACAACGGCAAAACATTCATGGAGTAACGGGGAAGAGCTGGAGAATGTGGTGTTGGCAGGAAAATCAGGAGACCCATGGGTCAAGAGTATCTCCGTAAAAACTAAGTTGTTTATTGTTATTAGTGTGGTCCTATGTATGAGATGAAATAATGTACTATAATTATATGGTTCATACACTTTTAAGTTGTCTAAAAAGTCTGGTGGTATCCACAGGTATCCAATGACGATGTACTATGAAATGGAAGCAAGAATGGATTTTCATTTTTTATTCGGTGTTCTTTATGATCCTATCCTTTTACAACAATGTGATTATCTACGACTTCTGTGATTAAATGTAAAATTAAAAGTGAAAAGAAAAATAGCAAGCCAGTGTGCACAGAGTGATTTGGTCATTCCAGTTCTAGGCTGGAGATAAAGACACTGTTTACTGGGGCTGAGGAGATTCCTCAGTGGTAAAGTGCTTGGATTATACATGTGAGGACCGGAGTTTGGGTTGCCATAGCCTGTAAAAAACTGGGTGCAGAGATGGATTCCTATAATCTCTGAGCCTCTGGTAAAATGGGAGATAGAGACAGCAGAATCCTGTGAAATTTGCAGACAAGATAGCTTATTGTACCCACAGGCAAATAACAAGAGGCCCTCTCTCTCGAACGTGGTAGCAGCTAGGGAGGACATTCAAGGCTCTTCTCTGACTTCTACACATGGGCCATTGCATGTGCCTGCACCTACACATGAATGTTCATATAAACATACACATTACATACAGAGACCTCCTCCCAAAATGCTTAATAACCAAGAAATGGACTTCCGTGAATATTAGATTGAAAAATGCAGAATTATAAAAATCGGCTTAATTTGGAAAACTGGGGGCCTTGAATCAGCATTTGCCCCGAGTTTGTTTAGCTGGTTTCCTGTTGGATTCTCAAATAGCAAAGATTCTTTTTTATTATCTGATACTACCTCTGATTCATAGGTCTGTGTGCTTGCCATGTACAGGAAACTTAGGAGAGACTGAGATGAGAATCTCTGGTTAATGACAGGGACACACTGCAATTTTCAAACGGATGCCAAAATACAATGAGCGAATCCTCATATGTAAGGACTCTCTCCTGTTCTAAAGGATAACTGGATTCAGAGAAGCAAACCGCATCCTTGGAAAACCAGTATTGTCCTGGCGTCCTTAATGTTTGCTTTAGATCTTTTCATTTTGTTCCTCCACAGAATAACATCTTTATTGCATTATTTTGTATATGCTTGCAGTGAGTCTCGATTATGAAAATACTGCTCTATGCAAAGGTCCCACTTGGTCTGTGGGTAGAAATGTATGAATCGGTTTGCAAGGCTCTGTAATACATCTGTGGTCTTGGAGTCGTTTGCAACATTCTTGATTTGATATGCAGATACTAATGGAGATGATTGGAGCTGTAACGGTTTGATTTTCTTTTCCTTCTTTCTTGTAGGTAGTAATGAACTCTAAAATGAAATGAAGAAAGAAAGGGGAGGGGGGGAGCCACAGTGCACATCTTTGCTTTCCACGATCAACAATTTCCAAGCTATTTAGCAAATATAGGACAGCTGCTTTATTGAGCTAAAAAAAAAAAAAAGACTAGAAAATGTACTGGTAGCACTTTGGACTCTATTCTGATCTCCCTTAAACTCCACACAGCTTGGATTTTTCTGTAATTTTAATGAAAATGTGGCAGGGCACACCCTGCTCATTTAAATCATGCAAAGTCAGTGTTTTCTACTCTGCAACTGAAGCACTTCTCGGGACACACGCCAGGTACAAGATGGGAGGGGGAGCCCTAAAATAGAACACAGAGGTGGGGGCGGGAAACTGGACAAATCCCCTGGAAATGGCCCAGATGATAAAAAGGGATTAAGGTGGTATTAGCGAGGCTAACTGGTGCTCAACTGGATTCGGAATAGGGTAAGAAGTACAACCCTGAAGCCTGTTGAGTGTTGAAAAGTTGAAAAGAATTTTCGATACTTTATGCTTATTTCTACTTAGCTCTTTCAGGTTATCAGTGAACAAAGCCTATCTCCACCTTGCCACCTTTGTGTTCTAAGCTTATTAGTAAGTATTTATAAGAGCTTGAGTAAAGAAGCAGAAGAGGGAGGGGATCAATGGGGTGGGAGGGGGGGAAGGGAGAGAGGGGGTGCACTGACTGGTTTTGTGTGTCAACTTGACACAGGCTGGAGTTATCACAGAGAAAGGAGCTTCAGTTGGGGAACTGACTCCATGAGATCCACTGTAAAGCATGTTCTCAATTATTGATCAAGGATGGAGAACCCATTGTGGGTGGTGCCATCCGTGGGCTGGTAGTCTTAGGTTCTATAAGAAAGCAAGCTGAGCAAGCCAGTATATAACATCCCTCCATGGCCTCTGCATCAGCTCCTGCTTCCTGACCTGCTTGAGTTCCAGTCCTGACTTCCTTTGGTGATCAACAGCAATGTGGAAGTCTAAGCTCAATAAACCCTTTCCTCCCCAACTTGCTTCTTGGTCATGATGTTTGTGCAGGAATAGACACCCTGACTAAGACAGGGGTAGAGGGACCAGAGAGGAGAGAGAACATGTTAAAATCTGTTATTTTGTAGAATTCATATGTACATGTTATACTTCTTTTGAGAGAAGTGGTTTGTGTCTTCTTGTAAAGGACGCAGCACATTCTATTCTTGTCACCAGGGTCATCCATACAGACGTGACATAATTTTCAAATGAGGACTGGGTTGGTAAATGCTTGCCCAGCGCTCAGAGAACAGATGTGGGTTCCCTGCACAGCACCTCCATCTGCTGCGTGTGACAGCACATGCCTGTGGTCCCGGAAGTATTCACTACTCACCATCACCTTAGACCCACATCATGCTGCCTTCTCTCGGTTTCTCAGGCCAGGACCTGACTTTTTCGGCCAGGAATTGGTGCTTTTCTATAAGGTCACACTGGTTGAGAAAGAGACTCTGCGTTTTGACATGGGTTTGACTCAGAGCTCCTTATCACGACGTCGGGCAAAATGACTTAATGCTTCTGAGTCTGTTTTCTGTAAAATGGAGACCTCGGTAAACCTCCCTTGAGGGGCTGTGGCAAGGAGTAAATCATACAAGATTTACGTGTCCAGACTCAGAAAGAGTTAACAGGTTTTAAAATCAGAACTCTTTAAAAATGAAGAAAAAAAATCCTTCCAGTATATTATACAGTAAGTTAACAATGTAAGTCTGAAGACAAAAAAAAAAGGAAATTAAACACTTAGTTGGGACTATTGTAGGGAATAAGGAATGCCCAGGGAAGACTAAGGCCTCTAGACCAAAAATAACTCTGCACACACTGAGAGATTTCCTGTAGGATAAGTTTGCAGATCTCACTAAATGTAAACCCTTGGGGGGCAAGAGAGGCAAGGTGATCCTGTTTTTTGTGACTCATTCAGCTGCAAATTCTTTCACGTTAAATATCTGACCTGAGATCTTCACAGCTAGAAGCTGCCATGGAATTCCTTAGTTCACTCTGAGACAGAGTGGTTTCTGAATGAGGCAGGTGGAATGTACCTTAAATGCCTTTGAATTGGCCCATGGAGATCCCAGGGCCCTAGGAAAAAATAAGAACGTTCCAGAAGAGGGAGGAGGGGGTCTGTGGAACGAGAGGTTGTTCCAAGACAAACTTCCTGAGTTCTGCAGCTTAGTTTGGATCACTAGCTTCCCACTGTCGATAAAAGTGGGGCTGATGCCAGAGCTGGAGTATGGTCTGGACAAACCCTGCAACGCGGGACAGACCCTGTGGTCCAAGGGACTATCCAGTAGGGAGAGTCAATAGCCCAGCGAGTGTGGACATGGTTTCTTGGGTGAAGCCTGCTTGCATTCCTAAGAGAATTACAGCTTTATTTTCATTTTGAGAGAGGGTCTCATGTAGCTTAGGCTGACCTCCAACTCTATATGTAGCCAACCTTGAACTGCTGATCAGCCTGCCAGGGTTTTGACTACAGGCATGTGCTATCGTGCCTGGGTTATGTGCTACTGGGAAGCAAACCCAGGAGGGCTCCTGGGGTCCTAGGCAAATACTCCTTCAATTGAGCTTCATCCCCAATCGAAATTGCTGTTTTAAAGTTTTGGGTTTTTTCTCCCCAAACACCACTTCCAGTGGTGCCTAGGAATATCTGTTCCCTGGTATTATCCATTTAGTAATGGGGTGGATAGAATGAAAATTTAGGATTATAGAAATGTCTCTATGGGAGCTGTGTCCTAGGAGCTTTGTAACCCCTACCCTCATCTCCTACCTCTCCCCGGTCTAGGTCTATCCTTCAAGCAGGATGAAAAATTTCTTTTTTTGTCATTAACTCTTTAGTTCCCTATCTCTTTCGAGTGCAAGCCGTTGTTGTGACACATTTTAACTATAATTATCCAGGACCTCTGGACATGGAATAATTATCCGCAAAATCTGGACATGAATCTTGAGTCCATTGTTCTTGGAGAAAGGTGAACCTTTTCTCTGTCTTGCTGCAGTAAACACAAAGGATTTATACAGCATTAGGTTCCTATGTGTCCTCTCAATGTGCAAGGAGCTGTGACTGAGTATGAGGTGGGCAGCAGAACTGGATGCCTTTAGTGGAGGCCTTGGACTTGGAGTCCTGTTTGACTTTCATCTGTGATCCCTGTCTGTCTTTAAGTTTCTGGATCAATAGTGTAAAAGTGTTGTCTTCTTGGGTATCTTTCTCTAATACTTCAAATTTGCATGGTCTTCTTATCCCCGATGTAAAGGTGATTCTAAGTTCAGTGCTCTATTAGAAGCCCCCAGCTCCTTGGATCCAATCTCATTATAGCTCATGGGATAGAACTAGCATTTGTTCTGAAATCCCCGTCTTTCAGGCCATCTTTAAAAGCAGAAATCCCTAAATAGTATCTTATCAAGGGCTCCAATCACCCCTCCCTTTCGATTCCTTTGCATCCAGCCACCCACTGACCCACAGTGGAACAGGAGGAAGGTACATGAAAAGGGAGAAGGCATAAAGTTAAGTCAAAGCTGAACTGAAGATCAGTGGTTGCAATTTTACCCCAAAGCAAGGCTGTGCTCGTGGAAGGACTAAGATTTATTGGTTGCAACACATGAAGATGTAAAGTGCACAGTTATCGTTTTTCCCCAGAATGTGTCCTGGCACCAGCCTGGGGAAACTGCACGGAATAGCAAGTTCGGGCTGTCATTCTGTGATAAGTCAGGCTCCCAGGCAGTGCCCCATCTTGCTGTCTTGTTGGAGTGAACCTTGGATGAGCATTCATTATGACTAATTTGATTACGATGGTGTAGATGCTTTCATGTCTAAATGAGGCAAACTCTCAGGACATTCTAAAGTATGCTGCATTCAAATAGAATGGAAACTCAAATTGCTTAAGAAAATTTAGTTTAGTTTTATTTGTAAGCTTGTATTTTATTTATATGCTTGTATGCACATATGTGTATATGTATACACCACACACACACACACACACACACACACACACACACACACACACACACTCATTGGGGCTGTAGATGCCAGAAGAGGGCATCATATCTCCCAGAGCTTTTGAGTTATGGGTGATTGTAAGCATCCAGGTTAGGAACTAGAATCACAACTTGGATCCTCTACAAAATCATCAAGTTCTCTTCAGGGCTGAATCATCTTTTCTAGTCCCTAATTACACTCATTTTAAATGTACTTATTTTGTTCTTCCTATTCTTGACATACTGTAAAATAATGAAAATATTATGTGCTGAAAAGGATGTGGGGTTTTAGAATAAAAAGATTTTATCTGAACCTTTTTGAATATGCTGGTCTTTCTTTATGATGCTCAGTTATTTTTTGTTTATTGCCATTGTCTTCGTCATCATCATCATCATCATCACCATCCTCACCACTGACAAGGTTGGATATAACCCATGCTGGCCTTAAATCACTGTAGTAACTGAGTTTGATCTTGCCACCTTTACCTCCTGTGTACTGGATCCCAGGTCTGTGACATCCATCACCCTTGCTTTATATGCAGCTGAAGGTTAGACCTAGGGCTTCGCACAAGGTAGACAAACACTCTGCACTAAACTACATCCCATTTCTATTTGCTTGACTGAGTTGCTACTTTCTTTTGGAAGAATTAATATTTAGATCTTTGGGAGGTAAGTGTGAGTGTCTGGCTTGTGGGTGTATTGAAATAATGCTTTATTAGTAGATTTACTTAATAACTATAACCTCCGTTTAAGAGTTGACAGGACTACTTTCATACATGGAGTTGCATTTTGTTCTCAGCCCCCTCTGTAAAACTGGCAATGTATTTTAGTTCCATATGACAGATAAGAAAATTCAGACCCAGTGAAGTTATGAAGACACAGGCTGCACCAGACATCGGCAAACTGATTCTTAGGCTCAAAGACCATCCCCGTGACCAGATTCCCAATGGAAAAAACCAGAAAGTGCCCTCTCAGGCTATGCACAGCATGTCTGAGTGACCTTACAGGCTCGGAGGAGGACAGGGCTGGTCTGTGAGCATGTAGCTATGCCTCGGTGGTGTCCCAGTCTCTGGGAATGCATGCTGCAGAGGGATGCTAACGCCCACCTCCCCTGCTTCTGGTTGAGCTGCATTGCTACCTGAAAGCCACTGGTTCTGAGAAGCTCCGAACAGCACAACCAAGTGCTTCTGTTTTTTAAGAGAGGACCGTGCGTAGCCCAAGCTAGCTTTAAACTCACTATGCAGCTAAAAATGACCTTGAGTTTATGATCCTCCTGCCTCCGATTCCTCATTGCAGGGATTGGAGGCACACACCATTCCACTCAGCTATAGGGTGATATTCCTTGCTAGTGACTGGCCCAAGACTTCATTCATGTTAGAGAAGCACTCTGTCACTGGACCTACATCCTCAAACCTGGGATAATGTTTGTACCCCTTACATTAGCTTGTTTACTGACTTCAAAAATAAAATCAATCATTGTTTAGATATGTACATCTCTAACTAGCAGGCAGGTCTCTTGGCATGGCAACTTTGGAAAATGAACTGGCCTTATATTAAAATTAAGTTGAATTAATATCTAAAGAAAGAAACCTATATATGTGACTAAAGAGAGGTATGCTAGGTGCCCAATGCACAGCTTACATTAGTAGGGAAATTATATAGAAAGGGGAGACATATTAAGGCAATTCCCCAGGAAGAGTGCATTCCCAGGATAAATTCGCATCAAGTCAGTTAAAGAAAAGAGAGGCAATCAGGACTGAGTTGGAAGAAAAGTTAGTACCTATTGTGAGGTTTTTACAGTGACATTTGCAGGCTGCAGAAGTGTCTGAGCGGTTAAGAGTTCTTACTGCCGAGGACCCAGGTTCTGTTCCTGTCACTCACGGCCGGCACCTTGGAGCTACCTGTAACTCTAGCTCCAGAGGCTTTAATATTCTATTCTGGCTGCCAGGGATACTGCGTGAGCACGGCTCCCAAACAGACAAGCACACGTCCTTCCATCCTCACAAATAAAAATAAATTAAAAATTAAAAGGAAGCCATGGAGCTAGAAAACTAGCTCCACAGTCAAGAGTCCTGTTGTCCTTACATAGAATGGGCTCCATTCCTAGCTGTCACCTGGTGGCTCACAGCCATCCATAAGTTTAGTTCCATGAGGTCTGATGTCTTCTGCTGACTGTTTCGGGGCAGCGGCCGTGCATATAGTTCACAAAAATATACCTAGGTAGAACATTCATGCACATGAAATAAACCTACAAAAGTAAGTTAAAACATTTAAAAATTAAACAACAAACAACAACAACCAGAAAAACCAAACAGTGCTTTGGGGCTGTAAATGTAGCATTAAGGTAAAGGCCTTGCCTAAAATGCATGCAGCCTTGGGTTCTTCCTCTACCCTGTCCACCAATATACAAACGCACCTTTCTCTTCTATGCCCTGTTAGGGACTTGTGAATGTATATACAAGTACAAAAGGGTCTAGACAAATTCTAGCAGACACATGCAGCGTGGCTAGCACTGACGGCCCTTCCCTCTGAGAGTGATGGTCACCACTGGAAACTTTAGAACGGTGGTGTTTCATGTTTTATAGGAACGCACTCATGTGTTCAGAAAGAGAGAGAAAAGGCTGCCTAAGACTCAGCAGGTAGAGGGGAGCAATTTCGCCAGTCTGGAAACCATACTTCTATCTCTGAACCTGTGGAAAGGGAGCGGGGAGAGCAGACTCAGCCTGTGCCTCTCGGACCACGTCCCTGCACAGGGACACAGCATGCTGAGAAAAACAGCGATGTTGAAAAGGAAAGTAGCCGTTTGCTAAGCATTCTGGAAGTCAAAGTCAGCAAACGTGCACAAGAGGACTCAGTAGCCTTTGGCTGGCGACTCTGCGGCCTCTTTTTATTTTATCTTTGTATTTTGGAGGCAGAATATTGCTACAGAGGCCATCCTAGAACCCAGTTCCTGTGCTCTTGCCTCGGTCTCCTGAGTGCAGAGATTACAGGGCTGCAGGTTTTACTTGTTACTTGTGAATAGATTTTAGTGTCCGGAGCAAACTTAGAGTGTCAGCAAGACAGCAGAATAAACAGATTCCCTGTCCGCCCCCACTCCTCGTGCACACACATGTGGCTTCCTGCCTGTGTGAGTGCAAAGCACTTGCCACAATTGTTGTATTTTGACACACTGTCACTCGGTCCACAGTCTACATCAAGGGCATATTCAATGTTGTTTGGACAAATGAATAATGATTTTGTGTGTGTGTGTGCGTGTGTGTGTGTGTGTGTGTGTGTGTGTGTGTGTGTGTGTTGTAGAGTGCCTTTTTTGTAGGTGGCCATTTGCCACCTGCAGAGCTTTCTTAATGAGGAGTCTAAATTTTAACCTATTTTATTTTTGATGAAGTGTTTTTGGTCTGTACATGTTAAGCATTCTGTGATTGTCAGCTTTCAGTTACTGTGACGAAATGCCCGAGGGAAGCCGTTTAAAAGGAAGCAAAGGCCTCATGGAAGCAGTTAGCATTTCTTCTAGGCTTTGCCCAACAGTTACCTAGCCTAGCCAGGTATGAGCCTGGCTTGATATCAAATGGTTATTCATTCTCTCTCTCTCTCCTCTGAACTCTCCACATTGCTGTACTGGGGACCAAAGATATAACACATGAGCCTTTAGGGGACACTCCAGATTTGTATGTAACAGATGTTGTATTTGACCAGCATCTGCTGCAACAGAAGCATCTAATTGTAATCAGATCAGGCGTATTAATCCTTTATTCTATAGATTACATCTTTCTCTTTTGTGCTGCATTAAAAATAAAATCACCAAACTCGGTGCTATCAAGTTTTCTCTCAATTTTTTTTCCTGATAATTTTCTACTGTTCATGTAACTGTGTCATCTCTGGCGAGTCCTATAGCACCTGTCTGTAGATATGTTCATCGTTGTTTTGGAGTTCTTTCATTGGTTTTGCATGAGCATGCTCAGTTGTCCCAACACTATTCATTAAAAGATCATGTGCCTGTACCTCCCATCCCTGTCAGGGATCTGTTAAGTTATGTGGATCTATCTCTGGGCATTCTTTTTGGTACCACTGATAGATTTACCTGTTTTTATTGTTTGTTTTTTACCAGAACCACGTTTTTTATTAGTTTTCTGTCATCTCAAAGCCAGACAGTTCCGGTTCTCCATCTCTGCTCCCGTCTCCCATTCTCATATTGGTCACTCTCCTGTCTCTGTACTTCTCACTCCCTTGTTTATCTCTGTGCAGCAACTAGGCTTTGGGATTCTTGTCACCACACACAATGTTAGCTATAGCTTTAAAATTAGTTATTCTTCATTAAGGCAAGGAAGGCCTTTTCTAAATTCATAGTTAAATGATTTTTAGTCATAACACAGTGTTAGGTTCTCGTGAATGCTTTTTATACATCAGTGGATATGATTGCACGATTATTCTTCTCTAGTCAGCTTGTGTGATATATTATACTAATTGATTCTTGAATGATGAATGGGTCCACAGGACCTGGGATACATCCCACTTGGTTCTGTATACTTTTTATAGATTGTACTTGCTTGGATTTTTGTTGTTGTTGTTGTTGTTTTGCTTTGTTTTTTCAGGACAGGGTTTCTTCATATAGCGTTGGCTACCCTGATACTTGTTTTGTAGACTAGGCTGGCCTCTAATTCATGGGCATCTGCTTGCATCTGCCTCTGCCTCCAAAGTGCTTGGACTAAAAGTGTGCACCACCATGCCGGACTCCGACTTGCTAATGTTTTATTGAGGTTTTTGTATCTACATCATGGCAGACAGAGGTCTATAGCTCTGACTCCCTTTCGTTCCCCTCTACCTCTTCTCCTGTTCCCCCTCTTCCTGCCCATCTTGCTCCCATTTCTCTTCTTCTTCCTCCTTTTCCTCTTTCTCTTTTTTTCTTTGCCTTTTTAATGTTATTTTGTGGAAAAGGCTATTTTAAGGACAGAATATGCACTTTGGTTCAGTTACACCCTACCTGCCTGAGCAAAATGCCTTAATGTAGCATTAGAAGAACAAGGCCTCTCCCCCAGGTTGTTCGCACATGGGACAGATCACAGACCATTGATCACTATCGCAAAATAATTACCAAGTCATGAGAAGAGCATAAGAAATCCTTAACTGAATCAATTCTGCCATACGAACTTTTGAGTACTCTTCTTTCAGAACTTTCAAAGTTAAAAGCAAAGGGAAAGGTGAGGTTCAGAAGGTAGCACGCTATAGACCACTCTGGTGAAGAAAATGAGATTTAAGAACATGAGTCACGGTGGTGGGCTCATTTTACAGGTGATGAAAATGAAGAGAATGCGAACTCTGGAGTGCCTTGTGTAAAGACTCCCAGGAGGGGACAGGGACATCTGCAGGCTGTACTCAGGGCAATAGAAAGTAATCATGAACCTATGATTGGAGGGAAGGAGGAGATATGCAGTCATGTTGGCTGGTTTGAGTCTGAAACAACTCCAGAAAGCCCATGCCCCAGGGCTGCTGTGATCACCATAGAATCTGTAGGGGTGAGGACCTAGCTGGAAGAGGTAGGTCACTGGGGCTGGGCTCTTAGCATAATAATATCTCTGACGCTTTGTGGTCATGCTTTCTGCTTCCTGGCTTGGCTATCAGTGAGGAATCCACTGGAATCTCCAGCCACCAAGGGATGTACATGAGCTGCTCTTCTCTCTGTCTACCATGAGAGACAGAGTTCCCCTTAAACTGTGAACCCAAAGAAGTCTTCATCCCTTAAGTTGCTCTTGTCAGAGAGAAGAAAAGCAACTAACACATGGGGAACATTTAGTTTACCGCAGCGCAAACTGTTCTGTACCTTAATTTTATTAAAACTTTATTTCCCAGTTAGTATTTCTCAATAGAATTGCCATATGTTCGGTGCTGTAATTATGCAGCCCTGTGTTTTAGCTGTCTCTCTGGGAAAATGAAAAACAGAAAGAAAGAGGAGCGCATGTGAAGATTGAAAGATTTAAGTTTTTTAAAACTTAGAACTTCATATACTTATGTCTCAAAATTGGTTTTCCAGCAAACATCTAGGAATTATGTAGGTAAATGCGTGATACCTCTTACAAGTGTGCTGCACCAGGTCAGCAACCTATGCACCCACTGAGTATCCTGCATGTTTACTTGTAAGTTTGTACGCTAGTAATTAGAAACAGATACGCCTATGATTCCCCTCTTCAATTCTGCCACAGAAAAGAGACTTAGTTTCAATATAATGGTCCATATGTGGACCAAAGAACATATTCAAGCAGAAATGATCCATCTTTTCAAGATTTCTATTCAATAATTGAAAATTATTGTTTTTAAGAAGAAAATATAACAAATACATATTTTATGAATAATAAATAGAAACTATAACTATATTTCATATAGTATCCTTACCATTTTCTCTACTCCAACGGGAATGTCAACAAAGGACGTTCTTAGTGTCCGTGGGAGTTCTAGTTCATTATTGTAGCTTCTTCTCATGTGTAATATGTATAGAGAAAAGCCCTGGGAATCAGAAACACAACTCTGGATCGTTTTCTGTGACTCACTAGCTGTGCGTGAACCCAGGCCTAATTATTGTATGTCTCATATGCTCTTCAGAAACTGAAGATTCTAAGGCAGGAGAAGGGGTGGGCACCTGTCATCTCAGCACTGTGGAGGAGGCAGCGATAGGAGGACTAGTGGTTCAAGGCCACCCTCAGCTACATAGCTAATTTGAAGCCATTCTGGGCTACATGAAACCCTGCGTGAAAATCTAAAGCCTGGGGGCTGGAGAGTTGGCTTCATGACTAAGGGTGTTCATTACTCCAGAGGACCTGAATTCTGTCCCCGGAACCCATGTCACACAGCTCACAAGAGATGCCACTCTTGTGAGAGATCCAACACCTGGCTATTTTGGGTACTGGTGTGAATGTGACATACATTCACATAGACACACACATGTACATATACAATTAATATAAATAAGTGATGTTTTAAAAGCCCGCCAACTGTGGCTCAGTGGGTAAGCGCGTGTGGTAGTTTGAATATGCTTGGTCCGTGGGAAATGGTATTATTAGGAGGTGTGGCCTTGTTGGAATAGGTAAGGCCTTGTTGAAGGAAGTGTGTCACTGTGTAGGGGGCTCTCAGGGCTCCTCATCCTCAAGCTCTGCCCAATATGGAACGGGAACCTTCTCTTGGCTAACTGTGGACTCCAGTCCTCTGCTGCCTTGGGATCAAGATGTAGCGATCTCAACTCCTCCAGAACCACGTCTGCCTGGATTCCGCCATGCTTCCCACCATAATGAAAACAGGCTGAACCTCTGAAACCATAAGCCAGCCCTGATTGACTGTTCTTCTGTATAAGAGTTAGCTTGGCCATTGTGTCTCTTTACAGCAATAAAACTAAGATAGAGTGCTTGTTAATAAGCAGAGAACCCACACGGTGGAAGAACAGAGTGGACTAATGAAACATATCCTCTGACTTCCAAATTAACAAACAAGTAAATAGGTGAATAATAAATACATGTGCCTAAAATGTTTTTTACAAAGCAAAACAAATAAAAAGGAACTGCAGATTATAATTCTTGCTTTTGAGGGCTCTGTTTTGTTGATAGCAAAAGAAATAACCACTGAGCAACTTCACAGGTAAGAAGTCCCCAGCGTGGTGTCTGACCCACTATGTGCTCGGGGCTGGAGGGCCTCCCCTCCATTTGCCGACAGTGTGCTGTTAGGCTATTTGTTTTCTAAACACCAAAAAATATTACAACAGGTTTAGAAAATGTAGGATGCGTCGTAGACGGCTTGAGGGGGTTTATTCTGTGTTTTCTATCCCTTATTTGAGCACAGATTTCCTTTAGTCTCTAGAGAACATAAATTAATGGTTCTAGAGAACTCAGTTTGGGGAAAAGTGGGCCAGGAAATGGGGAAGTATGGGTAATGGCTTTAAAGCTCCTGAGAACAGGGGAAAACTTAGGAAAAAAAAATTAGGGACAGTTTTTGTAGCCATCCATTCCCATAAGGATTCCCTCCCTTTTCCAATTAGAGGCTGGGTCCCTCAGAGGAAGGCTTCAGACTTTCCCATCAAAGTACCCCTAAAGCAAGGGACAGTGAGTGACGATTTTATCAAGAAAGCCCACA
Source organism: Tokudaia tokunoshimensis (assembly GCA_036184795.1). Lineage (NCBI taxonomy): Eukaryota > Metazoa > Chordata > Mammalia > Rodentia > Muridae > Tokudaia > Tokudaia tokunoshimensis. The sequence goes on along the minus strand of BTHU01000003.1, from coordinate 11,028,047 downwards.
AGAGTCTCCCATGTCTCTCCAAAAGACATCTGTTTGTTTAAAGATAAAAATAAAAAATGTTTAATTATTAAAAAGTAAGTGATATGTGCAACACGTTTCTGCACTCTCATGCATGCGTATACGTGTGTGTGTGTGTATGTGTGTGTGTGTGTGTGTGTGAGGGAGAGAGAGAGAAGGAGACAGAAAGAAAGTGCACGCACACACACATACATACACACACACACATGCTATAACACATGTGTGGATGTCAGATTACAATGTCAGAAGTTGTTTTCCTCCAACATTAGATCCTAGGATTGAACATTGGCTATCAGGTTCACAGGGCAAAATTCTTGCTCAGTGAGACCTCTCATCAGCCCACGATGTACTTCTTTTGATATTTATAGAACATATGAAGCCAATTCCCTAATGTAGTGTCAGACGGCCATGAGATGAATACATGCATTAAGGCCTTAGGTCAGCCAGCCAACACATGTTAACTGCCTGTATTCATCTAGGTATTGCATTAGGGACTGGTCAAAAGGAGAGGGAGAATATTTGCCTTTAAGACTTCTTATTATCTCTTATTTTATGGATGGGTTTGGGGAGTATGAAGAGTGGAGAAGAGATACAGTCAATCGACTTATGACATTGTACCTCAATTTCAGCACCGAGGTCATGTGAGATCGGTGTGACAGAGATCAACACTTGAATTGAAGCATCAGGATGGCTCTCTGGAAATGAGCCATTCTGGCTGAAACCCTACATTATGGTGTGGTGGTGGTGGTGGTGGTGGTGTGTGTTTGTGTGTACCTCAAAATCTGTGAATTGAAATCCTAAAACTCAAAGTCATGGTATTAGGAAGTGGAGCATTTGAGGACATCAGGGGTTCCCATGAGCAAGATCAGTGTTCTTAGAGAAATGGACCGAAGCGTCTCCTTCACAATTGCTGCCATCTGAGGACACTACTTGAAGGTTCCATGTTTGGAGCAGGCAAAGGGCTCTTGCTAGACATCAAACCTGCACTGTGATTCAGGCCCTTCTAGCCTCCAGGATTATTAGAAATAAATGTGCGTGTTTGCCAGTTTCCTCGTCTGTGATATTGGGTGATGGAGACTGGTATGAAGGATGCTTCACGATGTCACTGAGAAGATCTTCCTGAGACGACGGCTGAGAATCTGTGAGAGCACAGCTTTCGTGTGTTTTCTTATAACAGACTTGGTGTGAGGCCTGATGTATGGTTTATTTCAGAAAGTCACTCCAGAAACACCAAGAAAAGCTACACAAAAACTGTTGAATAGATTTGGATATTAAAAAAAAAAATGATACCCACTTCAATCCTTTTAACACAGAGTGCTCCAAATTTCCCAAAGACTTTCTATCACCTTAGGATGAAGGATATGTCTAATGTGGCTGGTGAAATCCAGTCCCTTCCCACCTTGACACACCCTAGATGCCTCTTTGTTCACTCTTCTCAGCCATAAAGGCCTCTCTTTGCTCTCCCTTAGAAACTCCAAGTCATCCACACAGAGCCTTCCCCACTATTTCTTCCCCTAGAAACTCCAAGTCACCCACACAGAGCCTTCCCCACTATTTCTTCCCCTTCTAGAATTTTCTTCCTCTTCATATTTTCATATTTTTTGCATTACTTGTTTGTTGGTTCATATGTGTGCGTATGCATGTGTGTATGTGTGTATGTGTGTGTGTGTGTGTGTGTGTGTGTGTGTGTGTGTGTGTATGTGTGTGTGTTTAGTGTGCATATCAGAGAACAACTTGAGGGAATCTGTTCTTTCTGTCTATCATGTTTGTTCTGCAGATTAAACTGAAGTTTTCAGGATTGGCAACAAGCATCCTTCTCCCCCAAGCCTACTTGCCATCTTTGCTTCATAATTTATTTTATTATCACTGGAGCTCAGTTGATATTCATTTGCTTGTTATTTGTCTCTCATTCTAGGTTATAAGCATCAATATGCTAGGGGCTTTACTTGGTCTTTTCTGTTTAATTTTGTATTGCCAGGTTCTAGAATATTACGTGATATTTAAGAAATGCCTGGAAAGGACTTGGCTGAATAAACCAGTGAATGACTCATTTTAGATTTATATGACTCACAATAAGTACTTCATGGGCAGGCAAAACATGCTAGGATAGGAAGCGTCAGAGCCAAGAACATCACCACTCGTATTCAAAGACAAGAAGGAGAGTCAATATCAAGGAAATCTTTTCAAAGAGCACGTGTCATCATGGAAGGGAAGAAGTCCAGTGAATGACACAATAGGCATGCTTACAGAGAGACAAGGACGATTACTATAACAACGATGATACCCTGCAGGCCATCAAGACTTGGATTTAAGTAAAGGAGAGAAGTGAGTAACATGATCGTCAGAATTAGAGTGTAGACCAACGTTCTTAAACTCTGTTGTACATCAGGACCTAGCAGGGAATGTTTAAAACTACAACTCTTCAAGATCATAGGTATAAAATCAGAATGTCCTAGGACAGGACCCTTGAATAATTCCAAGATTTGGACAATTCAATTTGTTTGTTACATTTATTTATTTATTTGATTATTCATTCATTTATTTATCTCTGTGTATGTTACACACACATGCTATGTTACATGCATGGCATGGTATACACATGAAGGTCATAGGGCAGTGTACAGAAGTAGATTCTTCTCCTTCCACTGTGTGGATCTTAGGGCTCAAACTCAAGTTGTCAGCCTTGGCGGCAAGTACCATTGACTGTTGAAACACTACACTGGTCCGATTCTGGAAAAACTGAGAGTCAACGTCCTCAGTTTTGTTGTTCAAAAATATGGGGCCTAGACTGGCAGCTCAGAAATAGTCAGTCAATCTGTTAGACACGCAGAATAGAATCAACAGCTCTAAGGCAGCCTACTGAATCAATATCTACACTTGAACAAGATCCAGGGGATTTGCATGCATTTTACAATCTAAGACATGCTAATTCAGACCACAAGGGCACAGCTGGGCTGGAGAGAAGGCCGTTTTTTTTCAACATCCCGAGATGAGTCAGAGAACAGTAAATCTACTATGATCTCTAACTGATGCAGATTAGGTCTAGAGCTGGGGATGAGGATGGCGGGAGGGGCTGTGAAAATGGACAACGTGGCTCTGACTCTAGCAGGAGATACAGGCACCATTTAAATGTCATGTGTGGCAACTTCTAGGAGACAGGATTGGAAGGGTAAGTGAGCTCTCAACGGTACATTATCCCAGACAGTGATGGAACAGGTGGGTGATGTAGTTAAACCTGTATTTTGGGCTTATGTCAGCAGGGTTGAAATTCTCAGTAGGCTCTAAAAGAAGGCACAGGGGAAATACTTTACCTGATCTGCAAATGGTTCCAGAAACCCAAGTCAAAAGCCTTGGAACAGTGGTATACACCTGTTATTCTGATACCCCGTGGCAAGCGGGGAGGCAGAGGCAGCAGATTCTGCCCAAAGCTCACAGGGCATCTGCCCTAGAGTACGCAGCAAGGCAGAAACAAGAGAGGCCCTGCTTAGCAAGAGGGAAGGTAAGCAAACGTGTCCTCCATTCCGCACGTATGCCACAGCGCATGTCCACCTCCTCACACACACATAAATAATTTTCTTTTTAAAACAATAATAATGTAAAGACAGTGCAAAAGTGGGAATAAATGCCATTTTTCTTGGTTCTTCAAAATGAATATATCCAGATCCACGAGTCTCGGATATCAGCTCATATGGCTTTTTATATTAATCACTGAAATATTTCAAACATCTAAGATTAAGTGAACGCACAGAAGCAAGCAGATTGGACGGTGCCTTGCTTGGCTAAGACTCTGTCAAATTATTTTCTTTAGAAATATAAATTTTATTTCCATACCAATAGCAAAACTGACTTCTTCTGCCACTTCATATAATTATTTTTTTTTACGATTATGGATTTTAGAGTTGTGAAGCACTTACTTATTATAAAGTACTAGTGTATTTGAAAGTTCCTTTAAGCTGATGATCAAATTTAATGCATACTTCACATGCAGGCCACCTCCTGCTAAACTGCTGTGCAAGGTTCTCTGTGAAGGGTTAAGAATCTGACAAAGCTGCCTAGAAAGAAACTTGAAGCCCAAGGTGTGTGATTAGCCACAGAAATGGTCTCTTTTCCTATTTAGAAGCTATTCTACCCTGGCATTCCAAGTTTTAAAAATTATAGTTGAGCTGCTAACATGTAAATTCTAAAGTCTATGAGGTAGAGTCAGACTCTGAGCTTAGTACAGTTCTCTCTCTCTCTCTTTCTCTCTCTCTCTCTCTCTCTCTCTCTCTCCCTTCCCTCCCCCTCCCCTTCCCCTCCCCTCCCTCCCTCCCCTCCCCCTCCACTCCCCTTTCCCCTCTCCCTCTGTCTAGGATTGCCCATGGTAGAGGGAGCTGTCCAGTTTAGGGAGGATGAGGAGTGAGGTTCTAAACCCTCAGCTTTGCTTTACTTCCCTTTCTTCTCTGTTTTGCCCATCTTTCCTCGTGGATGTCACCCAACAAACAATCAGTATGTCATCTGCATGATAACCTCATGCCAGGGACTAGAAAGACGGTTCATTACATAAAGTACCTGTGACACAAATGTGAAGACCCGAGTTTGATTCCCTAGCATTGACATAAAAGACAGGCATTATCACACATGTCTTAACCCCAGTGTTGGGGATGGACGAAGAAGGATCTCTGAGCCTTCTGGCCAGACAATCCAGTCAATAGATAGGCTCTGGGTTTAGGAAGAAACCTGTATAAAAGGTTAGGTAAATGCTGTTCTGAGCCGCCCAAAGTTAACTTCTGACTTCCATATGTCATGTGTGTGCACATGCGAGGGCACCCATATACACCTGCATATGCACAAACAAACATGCACACACACACACCCGCACACATGTATGCACACCCACACAGATACAAGATCTTTGTATCAAGTCTACTTCTACTAAAATACGATGACGGCATTTTTCAGGTATGCATTATTATGTTGGCATGTGTACATGTGTCTCTATGTGACAAATTTCTAAAAATATTCATTCTATCCAGCAATAGGAAGCATGCTTTGTATTATGAACCAAACATGTCCATTTATGTGTATGTATTTATTTAACCAATTTATCTATTAGCTGTTCTATTCCAAGGCTTCCTTTGTTCTATTTGATAGGGAAAGAGAAGCAGATGTGATATTTATATTCTTAACACAAAGTTTAACTTTATCTAACACTGTTACACAGCCTAATATATTCTATTCCAATCCAATATTTCCATTTTTTCAATAATCCATTCTCTACCCCTTTTCAGAGAAATACTGCTTATGACCCACTAAATTGATTTAACAATGTGCTTCAGGGTACCAACCATTAGTTTGAAAATATTGTGTTAGATAGTATCAAATCTGATTTTATGCGTTATGGGGGTATGTTTGCTAATCCCTGTAGGCCTTTAATATGATATATCTAATGCCAAGAAGAAAGGCAGAGTTGGTCTCTGCGTGTGGGCAGTATTTTTCTTCCTTGAAGCTTATATGAGTCACCTTTTATGTTTATTGCCAATTACTTTCAAAATATCCTTAGTATCTTCTTCAACAAGAAGTCAATAAATGAAGCTTTGACCCTATGTCTAAGCTGTTAAGGTCTTAAGAGAAATGTATGAACTTGTGGTCTCTCTTGCATGATAAATTCTACTGGCAGATCCTCTCTACCTGGGAGACATAAGGCTAACTTCCTTTCTGAACTCTCTAATGAGTCTTTGAGTTTTGTGAATGATATACAGTCTGTGACATAGGTTCTATCTTCTAAATGATTAAAAGTATTAATCAAGAGGAGGCACCTAGTTATCATCAGATCAGTCATAGAACCATTAGAAAATAATACAAGGTATCAAATCCTTCATTTCTTCTGTCCCTCTCTCTTCCTTTCCTTTCCTTTCCTTCTCTTCCCTTCCCTTCCCTTCCCTCCCTCCCTCCTTTTTTCCCTTAGCTTGATCCTTAGCTTTAGCTAAGAGACATCATGGTATTTCTTTGAGAGGTAAAGAAATTTAGTACACCATCAAAATATTTGTAAGTAATGATCATTATCCTTTCCACCTAAAACTGTGTTGTTATACCTGAGGTTCTGACACATAGCACCGTTTGATTGGCAGAAGTGCTGAATGATGGAATCAAGAATTCCCTTCAACTTGTCTGGACTAGAAACTGATTCTATGGAGGAAATAGCAGACATACAGTCTTATAATGAGTCCAGGTTCTCGCTTGTCTATACAATGGGATGATATAAAAATATATAACATAGGCGATTGCATGGATAGTTACACAGATAGTAACAGTAGTTACTCCACAGGCATAACAAATGTTCATATCAGTAAGTATTAATCAAGAGGAGGCACCTAGTTATCATCAGATCAGTCATAGAACCATTAGAAAATAATACAAGGTATCAAATCCTTCATTTCTTCTGTCCCTCTCTCTTCCTTTCCTTTCCTTTCCTTCCCTTCCCTTCCCTTCCCTTCCCTCCCTCCCTCCTTTTTTCCCTCCCTCCCTCCCTCCCTCCCTCCTTCCTCCTTCCTTCCTTCCTTCCTTCCCTCTTCCTCTTTAGAAGACAATATCTTATGTAGCCTAAGATCTCGAAGTTGCTATGCAGCCATGGATAACTTTGAGCTTCTCTTCCTATTGCCTCTCCTCCCAAGTGCTGGTGTTATAGGCAACTCTGCCATCTTCAGTTCTTGCTTTTATTCGTTTATTTTTTAATATTTTAATTTATTCATTAAATTTTTATTACCACTTACTTATTCCTTATGCATATGAGTGTTTTACCTGCACGTATATCTATTTATTGCCTGTCTGCTTCATGCCTGCTGAGGCAAGAAAAGGACATTGGATCCCATAGAACTGGAGTTCTAGATGGTTGTGGAAGCTAATAACAGAACTGGGGTCCTCTAGAAGAGTGACAAGTGTTTTTGACCTGCCGAACCATCTCTCCAGCTCCATTTTTTTTTGTTTATTTGTTTGTTTCTTTGAGATAGGATCTCATTAAGTAGCCCAGACTGATCTGTTTGTTTCTTTGAGATAGGATCTCATTAAGTAGCCCAGACTGATCACAAATTTGGAGTGTAGCTTAGGCCAGCCTTGAGGATATAGATTTTCTTGCCTAAGCCTCCAGAGTCCTGTGATTGAAGATGTGCATCACCAGCCTTGGTTAGTTATTCGTAAACTGAGTGTTTGCATAGGTAGTTCACCTGCAAAGGTGCTGGTTATCCTCTCTTGCTACCATATCCATAACTCTACTCTGGGAGACATTCTCAGTATATTTCCTTTTTTTAAAAAAAATTATTTATTATATATAAATACACTGCAGCTGTCTTCAGACACACCAGAAGAGGGTATCTGATCTCATTACAGATGGTTGTGAGCCACCATGTGGTTGCTGGGATTTGAATTCAGGACCTCCAGAAGAGCAGTCAGTGCTCTTAATCACTGAGCTATCTGTCCAGCTCAGTATATCTTCTTACCTTAAATCACTTTCTATGGCAATGTCAGCCCCAGTGGATATTCATATCCAGTGGAGCTTCTACTTGTTTCCTCAGATGCAGATCTCAATGATGCTGAGTGGTTTTCGAAGTCCTTAACATATTAAGATATTTGAAAATATGTCCATTGAGTTTCCCCTACATCCTGAAGACAATGATGTAGGGGAAACTCAAGAAATTCTGTATTCGTGAGGTCCAATGTCATCATGGGACAAGAAGACAAACCATTGGTAGTAATTTGCAATGGGTCAATGACGGCTCTTTACAACTCAGAGTTTAACAAAATCATAGCTGTGGACTAGAACCGGGCCCTGAACTTATGTTGAGCTAAGCCAAAGGAATTTGTGACAGTCCAAAGCCTTGACAACAATATCTATGCTTGTTAAGCCCTGCCATAGGTGGAGCTCTCAGACATGACAGGGCATGATCAAAATTAGGAATCTAAACTGTAGCTGAGTTGCTTCTGGGGTCTCTCATAGCTCCAGGTTCTGAATCACTCTCCCTACAAAAGGTTGAGCTTGCGCTCCACAGTGAGTTCCCCCTCTGTCTGGCTGTGGTGAAGAAGAGTCCAATCTCTTCTCTGTCTATCTCCATTCAGAACAAGACGGACAATCTTGGGAAAGGTTGATTAATCTTTTGAGCTTTGGAGTTTTCATGGGGAAAATGAATGTGTTCATTGTTTATGCTAGTAAGGTTGTTGTAGGAGTCCATAAAATAGTGAGCATAAAGTGCTCAGTGGAATTGCAGGACATAGCAAGCTTTCAGTAATTGATGGGTATTATTATCACTATTATACCTAAGGGTTTCCTGACCTACCTCAGAGCCCACCCCAGGCCTGAGAAGCCCAACTCAATAGAGTCCTGCTTTTCTTGGATGCACTCAGAGGTGGTACAAAGCAGCTTCTCTAGCGTATGGAACCTTTAATAAAGTGTCTGCAGTGCAGATTATGGGGAAAGAAAAAGTCATTAAGGGCACCAAGCTGGTTGGATAAATTGGATACATCTACTGAGGGTTTTTTTAGTGGTCATGTGCTTTTGTTCTTAGATGTGCTTTGGGAATATGCTTCTAGTTTGCATGACTTCTGAACCCATTACCCATTCTATAATAATAATAATAATAATAATAATAATAATAGCAATAATAGTAATAACTAACATTTACTGAAAATTACTAAGGGTACTACAGAAACCTTTGAAGTAGGACGTGTATCTGGCTTGGTGTCATGGTAATGGTTAAAGCATTGAAGCAAAAAGAGTGGAGCTGTCCCCTCCCCTTATTTTTAACTCAGCTCCCTCCACCTACCCAGCGCCCCAGCCCTTCACCATTCCGCTGCTCACAGACGTGTAAGTCATCATTAAAGCGTGGAACTGCCAATTTTCTCTTCCTACTGGTAAAGTATAGGTACCGACGCTTTCATTCACACATCAGCAAATATTTATAAATGCTTGCTCTGAGGTACTGGTCAAAGGATTCAGGTAGAACATTCCCACATGGATCACGTGGTCTTGTAACTTAGAGAGTCCCTGGGTACACTCCCACCACCAATCAGGGTCTTTTGGCTAAGTACCCCCTTGTGCCAGCCAGATTTCGCATGTTTTTTTTTTTTGTTTTAATTTTTTACATTTCTCTCTCTTTCTTTGTCTGCCTCTACACACACACACACACACACACTCACACATGGACATGCACATGCACACATGCACATATTCACACACACACATGAACATACATATGCAAACACACATGTACATACACTCACACATGGACATGGACATGCACACATACAAATACACACTCACACATAGACATGCACATGCACATACACACATACACACACACATTCACACATATATACACACACTCACACATGGACATGTACATGCATACACACATACACACATTCACATATATATGGACATAAATATGCACACACACATACACACACATACTCACACATGGACACACATATGCACACACACATATACACATACACACAGACATGGACATGGACATGCACACACACACACACTCACACATGGACATACATATGCACACACACATATACATACACACATTCATACATAGACAAGCACATGCACACACACATATAAACACACACTCACACATGGACATGCACACACGCACACACACACACACTCACACATGGACATGGACGTGCACACACACACACACATAGACATTGGACATGCACATGCACTGTGTGTGTGTATACATGTATATGCACACATGCCTTGGTAGGGGTGTGGCTGTCAAAGAACAGTTTGCAGAAATAGGCTTTCTCCTTCCACCATGTGTAGGTTTCATGGATCCAGTTCACGTCATCAGGCTTGACAGACGTGGTCCTTAGTTGCTGAGCCATCTGGCCAGCCCACTTGTCCTGTTTCATATCTCATATCAAAGTGCAGTCGCTCATTAAAGCAATAATTCTCTGTAGTAAGTCTAACTTGGTCTTGAGTGTTGCTTGCTGTCTTTGGTAGTTGGCAGCTGAAGTGTGGGCGAGGTGCAGTCCTGTAGGCAAGTTCATTGGCGCTCCCACTGATGGACTTTGTAATAGTGTTTGGTCTCTGCATTTTGAGTCTCATGTTCTCAAAGCCTAAAAGGATTTCTGATTGTTTAGGGGGGGTGTCATTTGGGATAGTTAAATGTGTCAGAGTGGAACAAAACCCAGCTGAGATTGCCACCAGCTAGTCACTCTTCAAAGCTGAACGAAAGAATGAAATTCCTCGGTGACAGCTTTTAAACAAAGAACTTTTATCTACATAGATTCCACAGCTCAGTGTGTACAAGTGGGGACACTTTTTCTAAATAAGATTTGTTTTAAAGATGGCTTTATGGTTTGAATGTGAAATGTTCCCCCAAAGCTCATGTGTTTGAACAGTTAGTCCACGACATGTGATACTATTTTGGGAAGTCTTGGAACCTACAGAAGGGAAGAGCTGGACTTAAGGTTAAAGATGGTATCTCTATTTCTGGTTCTGCCTTGTGTTATCAGGTTCCTTATTTGCCATGATGTGAGGAGACTCAGCTGCAAGCTCCTATCACCCCAGATGCTTTCCTTAACAGACTGGGATCCCCTGAACAATGATCCCATATAAATCCTTCCTCCCTTAAACTGTTTCAGGCACAGGAGCGAAGGAGACCAGCGGATGACAGCCATGAAGAGACTCGGGCAGCTGGGCGAGCTGGTATTTGAGCACAGACCTGTCTACGTTGGTGGTTATGTGCTCCACTTTCTAGGAAAAAGCACTCCAAGGAATGCAGCTATAATATAAAGAAAAGGTACAGTGTCAGTCCGTTCTTGAAGCACACTGGGAATGTCTTCTCTGAAAGAGTAAGACAGCCCACGAATTGGCTTTTTCTAAAGAATGAAATGAAGCTCAATTCTCAGGAAGTCGATTTGACAGCTCTGCAGTTTGTTTCCCTGGGTGAAATATTCCCATTGATGGCTGCTCCATTTCATTCTGTCAGGCCGAGAGGACAGTGACAGGAAACTGAGAGGATAGCATGTTTACTATGATGATGTCACTAACTCTACGAGGAAACTCTAGGGAAGAACAACACCTACTAACTTTCTCAGTCATGCCAGAAACTAACTTTTTAAATATTTTCATAAACAAAATGTATTTTTTATAAACAGGGGCAATGAAATTTAGTGGAGGAAGAGAAGGAGGAAGGAGAGGGAAAGGAAGAGGGGGAGGGAAGGAAGAGGGAGGCAAAGTGAAGAAATTAAATGCAAGTGGGGGAGTGGGAAAATGTTCTGCATCTCCCGCTAACCTCTCTACCCTCTTCATTAGTCACTAGTTTGTCTTGCCTCATTCAGGACTCTATTACAGCGATAGTGTTTGAGTATGTGAGTGTGAGACAGGGTCTCATTTGGTCCACTCTGGCCTCAAACTTAAGCTTGCTATGCAACTACGGATAACCTCAACATTCTGATCTGCCTTCCAAGGTCACCACCATTTCTGTCTTAAGTAGTGTTGAAGATTATGCATGCCAGGCAAGTTCTTAACCAACTGAGCGATATCCCAATGCTGAGTCATCTTTTCCTTTTCACTCCCTAATGTCTCTGTTTCTTTATTCTTTAAAGGATGACAAAGTGTGTTTTGTACCACAGAGTAAAGATGACTAGTGTATTATAGAGAAAAATGTCTTGAACTACCCCCAATCCGTGAAGTATTTTATTGTTATTATTTCCAGAGATGCTCCTTAACTTCCCAGAATCTAGCTAAACTGGGAACTTAATGATAGATACAGAACAATAGTGTCAAAATGAATGCCCGAACTGTTTAATTCAGTCTCTCCTAGTGTATGGAATTAGATCTTCTGGCTTAGGGGCATTAAGTGACTTTTGAGAGTGCCTTAGTTAGGACTTTATTGCTGGGAAGAGACACCAGGACCATGACAACATTTCATTGGGGCTGGCTTAAAGTTTCAGTGGTTCATGGCGGGCGGCATGGCAGGATGCAGGCAGACATGGTGCTGGAAGAGCCAAAAGTTCTCCATCTTGATGCAAAGGCAGCAGAAGGAGAACTGCTGCAACAAGAGGCATAGCTTGAGCATATAGATTAGACCTCAAAGCCTGCTCCCGCAGTGACACACTTCTTCCAACAAAGCCACACCTAATAGTGCCACTCCCCATGAACCGACCATTAGTCTATGGGGACCAAATTATTCAAACCACCACAGAGGGTCACCCAGATTTTATGATAAGGCTCTCAGTTTTTTTTCCTATCACTTATTTGTGTCTTGGCTTCTGAATTAAACTTCAATAACGTTGTTTTCTTCTAATTTCTCTGCTGAAAACTGGCATGCCTAATCTGTGATCAGTGTGTCTACCGATCTTACAACTTTTACAATTAGATAGCTGTGTTAGTTTCCCGGGTTTACCAAAAGAGATGCTACAACCGGAAATGTATTCGCTTGAAGTTCTGTGTGCTGGAAAGTTGGAGACCAAAGGAGGATATGGGTATGAGCAGGTAGGTTCCTTTGTGGGCTTCTGGGAGCACTTCTTTGGCACCTTTGCTTAGCTCCTAGATACAGTGTGTAGTCCTTGTTATCTCTGCCTGTGTTATCATTTGCCTATATTCCTGGGGGAGGGAAGCTTTGTGTTTTCAATGTTCCTTCCCTTAAAAAGATACAATTCAGAACTGGAGAGATGGCTCAGCGGTTAAGAGCACTAAGATTCCAGAGATTCTGAGTTCAAATCCCAGCAACCACACGGTGGCTCACAACCATCCATAATGATATCTGGCACCCTCTTCTGGGGTGTCTGAAGACAACTACAGTGTACTTACATATAATAAATAAATCTTAAAAAAAAAGATGCAACTCAATTAGTACAAATCCTATTCTAATCAAAAACCCTATTTTTACTTATTTACAGCTACAGAGAGCTTGTCTCCAAACAGTCATGTTCTTGGATCCTGGAGTCAGAACTTACCATAGTTTGAGTCTGAGGCATTCTATGGAGGCTTCTGTTTTGAGGACCTGTACCCATACTGTTGGCTATATTTTGGGAATCTGGAGAACCCATAGGAAGTGGGGCCTGACTGGCTGAAATTAGTCTCTTGGGGTGAATTGGAATATTCTATCCCTTGCCCACCTGCCTGCCTCTGGCTCTGAGTCCCAGCCTCTGCCTCCTGATCTGTCACCACCTGCGGCCAGGGATGAAGTTGTTCTGTCTTGTCTTCTTGCTGAGATGGACAGAAACTGTTTCAAGTCATGAAACAAAGTAGATCTGCCCTTCTTCTTACTGTCATATACAAATACAATCAGAATAATGCTAATTAAGTAATTCTGGACCTGGACATATCATTTTGAGGGATATAAGTCGACCTATAATAACAATCTTCTGGAGTCACAAACAGGGTAGTTGAAGACAGCCTCACCAAAGTCTTTGCAAACTGACAATATTTATGTCACTAGGATCGGTGAATTTTGAAATTTCCCAATGGAAGAAATAGATGCTTTAAATTCTACAATACTTATTATGTTACTACTTTTCTATTGCTGCAATCCATATCATGACCACAGCAACTTATGAAAGGAAGGCTTTATTTGGAGCTTCCAGTTTCAGAGGGGTAATAGTCCACCTCCATTGTGGGGAAACACTGCTAATTAAGGTTGAAATCTAACATTACTGGAAATTCCCGAGCTTGGTGCAAAATGGGGGCTCCTTGCACCAGCAGGGCTTCTCCTCCTCTGACCTTGTCTCCAAACCTCTATACCCTCTACCTGCATAATGTCACTTAGCCTTGGTTAGATCACAGGTTCAGCCTCCTTTCTCCCAGTAAGAACCCATTCAGTAAGTACCTGAGATTCCTGGAATGCCTCCCACGTGCTAATGAGGCATCTCAATACCATTGCCTTCAGTCAATGGCCTCTACCCACCCTGGATATTTAAACGTCCTCCCCCAAAACTATATAACCCTTGATTCATCCTAAATAAAACCGATCTGTCTCCCAGAAGCTGATCCTAAATGAGGTCATTTTGTTCATACGCACGGGCCATACGAAACCCTCGTCATCTACTCTGCTCCCTTCATCCTTGTGGGCCAATGACCTCTGGGAGAAGGGAGACCTGCATTCCATCAGTGCCATGGTGAGGAAGTGCAGAGCAGCGAATACTTCATGAGCTGGCAGGAACAGCTAAGGTCTGCTTCTCAAGCAGCAATCAGGAAACAAGAGAGAAGTATCTGGGAAAGGTATGCGGCTTTCGAGACCACAAAAACCAGTCTCCAGTATCATACTTCCTCACCTAGGCAACACCGCCCAGTCCTATGCAAACAGTGCTACAAACCAGGAGCAAGTGTTCAAGAAACCAAGCATGTGGGAACAAGCATGTCACACTTAGGCTGTATATTCTCACACAGATTCTTTTTTGTGCCCATTGAGGGAGCCACCTTCTCCTGCTGTCTGTCGTTACTCTGTTGTTCCTAACTTAGCTCTTGTTGAAGCCTTCAGTGCAAAGTTGCTGTCATTGACTCTTACGGCCTGAAATAGTTCCTGTCTATCTGGGGTGTAATCAAAGGTGAAACACCAGATGAGTGTTATGCCTGCAGAAATGAAGAACTTTGGTTCCTTGTCAGACCCATGTCTGATTCCAAATCAGACTCTGCCTTCTCAAAAGATTATCAGTAACGTTCCTCAAGTGGAAAAAGGCTGGTGAGGTTCAGAATGACGTGACAGTCACTTACCCAGGCCCCTGGCTGGTCAGAAGTGCTCACAGTCCCTTTAAATTCTGCCCCTTCCAGATTGATTAAATGACTTGAATTATGAATGTAAAATGAAGTAGCGTGTCAGAAGCATTACAAAACTAGCAAGGATGTTGTCAAAGATTGTTGAATAACTTGGGAAAACATGTGTGTTATAGTGTACATTGACAATGCAGACCCAGAAGGGCATGGGGTGCCAGAGTCTGTGTGAGGGCAAACGTACTAGACCAGTGCAACTGGACACTGGCAAGTTGTCATTTCTCGTAGCACTTTTTCGGTGATGGCTTTTTTCCCACAATACTTATTTGATCTGAAAAAGGAGGTAAAATCTATTTATACATATCTTCTTTCTGTTCTGTGTGTAGTGTGTGTGTGTGTGTGTGTGTGTGTGTGTATGTGTGTGTGTGTATGTGTGTGTGTATGTGTGTGTGTGTGTATGTGTGTGTGTGTATGTGTGTATGTGTGTGTATGTGTGTGTGTGTATGTGTGTGTGTGTGTATGTGTGTGTATGTGTGTGTGTGTATGTGTGTGTGTGTATGTGTGTGTGTGTGTATGTGTGTGTGTGTGTATATGTGTGTGTGTGTATGTGTGTGTGTGTGTATGTGTGTGTGTGTGTGTATGTGTGTGTGTGTGTATGTGTGTGTGTATGTGTGTGTGTGTATGTGTGTGTGTGTGTGTGTGTAGTGTGTGTGGGGGGATAAGATATTGGCATCAGGTGTTTTACCTGATTGTTTTTCATCTTATTTTTTAAAAATATTTGTTTGTTTATTTTATGTATGTGAGTACACCCTCCCTCTCTTCAGACACACCAGAAGAGGGCATCAGATCTCATTACAGATAGTTGTGAGCCACCATGTGGTTGCTGGGATTTGAACTCATGACCTCTGGAAAAGCAGTCAGTGCTCTTAAGTGCTAAGCCATCTCTCTAGGTCCTTTACATCTGAATTTTAAAAAC
Organism: Tokudaia tokunoshimensis; assembly: GCA_036184795.1. Classification (NCBI taxonomy): domain Eukaryota; kingdom Metazoa; phylum Chordata; class Mammalia; order Rodentia; family Muridae; genus Tokudaia; species Tokudaia tokunoshimensis. The sequence goes on along the minus strand of BTHU01000003.1, from coordinate 11,012,349 downwards.
AGGGTGTCTAACTGAAAGTGAAGCTTGTCAATTTAAATATATTTGGAAAGCCAATGAGCTCCTCTGTCTCTCTGTCTCTCTGTCTCTGTCTCTCTCTGTCTCTGTCTCTCTCTCTGTCTCTCTCTCTGTCTCTCTCTCTCTCTCTCTGCCACCTCCACCTTCCATCTGGAATTAAAGATAAACATTTGGCTTTTACATGGGGTGCTGTGGATCCAAGCTCAGGTCTTCTTGCTTACACGACAGGTACTTACCTGTCGGAGAGATCTTCCTAGCTTCTTTCTTTCTACTTTAATCTCTATTCCCCATACTAGAAAGAGGATTTGAGAGGGGGAAATGGCAATGGAGTTGGGAAGGTTTGTCTAACGTATAATCAGTCATAGTTGCAAAATGCAAGTTGCAGAGGCAAAACTATAAATGCTCAATAAATCACAGCTAGGAGCCGAGGAGGAAGTGGGTGCGTGAACAGAGCTGTATTTCCGAACTAGATTCCAACCTGACTTTGTCCTTTCATTAAATTAGGCTAACTCTCTATTGCGACAGCATCAAAAAACAACCACAGACTCGGAAGCTTAACACACAGAGACATCTGTTTCACACAGCTCTATAAATTAAGAACCTGGACAGGGTCTCACAAGGCTGTGATCTGATCGTCAACGAGGCTACTAGGTAGAACAGAGTTAAAATTCTGTCTACATTCTAAGGCGGACGAGTCTCAGCACCAGGGTGTGGACAACTTAGATTCAACTTGGCACGCTCATTACCGCACAGATCCGAGTACTTGGAGCAGACTTCAACAACTAGTCTGTGGCAGATTGGGAAGAAGGACTGTGCCTTCACACCTTGTCTGCTCCCTCTCTGGGCCTTCTTGGATGAAACCATTGTCACCATGGAGGAAAGACACAGGTAACACTCCGGCTGCCTCACTGCTGTGAGGATTCTGGTGAAAGACTTGCAAGTGCAGCCCTGACTCCTACTGTTCCATTGTTCCACCTGGCTCTCCTCAGGAAGGCCTTCCTGGTCACCTGTTCACAGGCTCTGCTCTCCCGATTGCTTCAGTGGAGGGCAGTTCTACCCCACCCTGAACTTATATATTTAAACACGTACTTAGGAGTGCTACCAGACCAATCAGGGAGTCTTTGCGTCTAATTTCTCTTTTGGATCTTTCTGTTCAATGATCTATTCAATAAAACTTGCCTTATTTGAGGGAAGAACACTTATATCAATATAAAGCAGTATTGAGTGTCCTGTGTGTGCATTATTTAGTTTCATCAATGACTTGAACCTTGAAGATAGAGATAGAACAACAACAAAATGCTCACTTCCATAAAGACAGTGAAGTTGGATTCAAAAGTCAGTGTATTCCTGTGTTCTACCATCCATGAACACACTACTTACTTCCTCCCCTTATCCACTGCTTGTCTCCACTCATACGATGTTGCTATGTAAGTCCACCCTATGCATGCGGAGGGCAGAAGACAGAAATGGATCCCCTGGAACTAGAGTTAGAGACAGTTGTGAGCTGCCACGTGCTAGGAGTTGAACTTGGGTTTTCTAGAAGAACAACCAGTACTGTTAAATTAACACTGAGCTGTGTCTCCAGCCCTTGGGATACTGTTCTTTAAAGTGATCGTTTTACTTGACCTCAATCTAAGGAACACAATCCATGGAAACATATAAATCATATGAGAGTTAAATTCTTGTTTTTATTAAATTTGTATTGGGGGTGTGTGTGCGTGTGTGCAGGTCAGAGGACAATTTTCAGGAGTAAGTTTTCTCCTTCTGCTCTTTGGCTCACAGGGGTAGAATTCAGCTTTTCAGGCGTGGGAGCAAGATCCTTTACCTGCTGAGCCATCTCGCCTGCACAAGTTTCCAGTTTATCAATTTTGTATGAAAGCACACAACACTGAAGTAGTTTTGCTCACGCACCACTTAGAGTTTCTCTTCCACTGATAATGATCACACACCTTTTGAGGAGTGCAAAATCTTTTTCAGACCTTGGTCCTCAGAGTTGCAACTAAAGATATGGCAATGGGCATGGTGGCTGCTGACTTGTATTGTGAGTACTCTGTAAAACCATCATGCGATTTCACGGAGAACTTGTGTAACATGCTAAAATCCTGGACCTGGTTAGCAAGCACAGGGCTGTAACTCAGACACCCTGGCTCCGCTCTGCTCCTTAATTACTCCATACCTTGCTTCTTGAGTTTAATTTGGGATTATAAAGATTAAAAGAAAAATAAATTGCATCACACACAGCTCAGCTCACACCCTATCTAGCATCAGGCCTAATGTATAGAAACAGCTCAATACAATTTAACGATCTTTCTAGAAGCGAGATTGGTGTATTTTGGGTCACCCTTTTGTAGCCAGTCACAAAATGGTCTTTCAAAGTCAGGCTAGACCTGAGGCTTCTCACCTGAAGGATACCTGACAGTCTTGCTATCAGGGAACAGCAGTCCACCGGACTTGAGGAACTTTACAGGGTACCTCACAGTGACCTGATGAAAGTTTGCAGGTCGTGAAGACCAATTAGTTGCTATGGTGTCAATGAGTGCAAATTGCTGTAGGTTGTTGGTGAACAGGGAAATCTCTGCTGGGTCAGTGCCCAGAGCAATGAGGTACTAACGCCTCTGCAGGGGCCTAGAAGGCAGACACCTTAAAAACCCACAACTGTGTGGGGCGGTGGAGCTCGACTCATAAACCAGATCAGTTCTTCCTGCTTCTCTGGCCTGTGTGTGTAAACTAAGGTGTTAATCTCAGCCTCTACCGTTCTGTGTGGCCCAACTTAATTTCATTTTAGGAGTGGTTTTCTTTGTAGGTATAGAAGCAAGTTATAGTACACAGATGTGCTTATATTGTGCAATTTTTGATTATCAGTACAACTTTGGGATGTCACTACAGTCCTCTTCATTTTAAAGTGCTTCATATTAGAGACTACAGAAATGAAGGCAGCAAATAATGCTGTGCGTGAAACATGGAAAACATTTGCTCAACCTTTAAGAAGAAGAAGAAGAAGAAAAGAAAAAACAAAACAAAACAATTTACAATGTTAAATTGAACCCAGACATCTCTAGAGTTCAGTGATGGTTTCACTAATGGTTAAATAAAATTCTTCAAATTAATATGATGCGCGTGCTGCCACAATAGACATCGTTCACTGAGATAATTAAAATTATTTTTTATTTTGTTAATAATGTAAAGTGTCACTGCTAAGGATGATTGTCACGGATGTCTGCAGAGAACATCGAACAGAGCGGAGCACCTTGTCTTTGAAAAAGAAAACATAACTGTATCCCACAATTGCAGAATGTTTTATTCATACGGTGTTTATGTCTGGATATGTCCAAGCTATTTGCTAGGTGAACAGTCACACTTGATAGATCCAGGAGGGAATTTCTTGGTACAATGAACAAAAAGAGCTATTTTGTTCCTGTGCTCCAACCTCAGACCAAAAAAGGAAAGGAAAAAAAAAAAGCTGTCATAAAAATATAGTCACCTTTCTGTCTTTAAAACAGCGCTAGTGCCTGGGGAAGATTCTTAGAGTGAAAAAAAAAATCGGAGACATTACCCAGGAAACTCTGTTCTTCACCTTGTAATAGTCAATCTTATTTAGACAGTGGTCTCTAGGTGGGTTGGAAACCTTGCTGTGAGAGATAGCTAGAGAATCGGGGCTGGAAAACCCACAGAGCTATTACATATGACCATGACCTGGGTCCTCCTCTAAAACTTTACTGTTTAGCTCTGTTCTCAATGCTTCGACAAGTACCATAATCCAAACTACCTATGATAAAATAAATCACTTCTCCCTACTTAATGATCTCTTGCTTTCCCTTCTTTCCCGACGCTGAGGAGGTGAAGATATACTCCTTATAATTGGAAAGGGGAAAGCTAGCATAAGCCTTTGCAATAAAGCTGTAAAGTTTCCGCCATTGAAAATAAAAGAGGCTATAATCAAACTGAAGGTCTATGTCTAACCAGGGTACTGCCCTGAGGTGCTGATCCTTCCTCATTCAAGGTTAATGTTAGGTCGCCATCAGTAATAAGAGCGACTAGGATTTTTCTGTTGTTCATTTAGTTTCAATGACCCCTGGAAAGGGCTACTTACTGAAGTGTGTTTGTTTGTGGAGGTAATTCCATGGGGAATATTTCAAATTCTGCTACAGAAATGGTGCTTGTGATAGGGGAGAAAGGCAGCCTTTAAAGAAACACGGAGATCACACGCAAATTATGCTACCTTCTTCCTACAAAGATACAGCCAAGTCTGTGCTTGAAAAGGAAAAGGTTCTCTCCGAGGACTGCACGTCTCCTAGCGATGACATCATTGTAAAGTCACGGCTGCTCACATCCCAGAAGGGAGAGCAAGCCCTCCAAAGCAAAACAGGAAATGAGAAACTGTAACCGACAGCCACGGGAGAAGCCAGCTCTGCTGGCAGATTGGGAATCTGCAATGAATAACTCAAGGGGAGGATACACTTGAGTGACCAAGCCTTCCACCTTCCCAAGGGTCATAGCGTCTGTTGTTCCAGACACTTGCCCATGGAAACTAGCACCTGAGCTCTCAAAACTGGCATGGAGTATTAATGAGTAGACAGCCTCTGGTGGAAAATGACTGGTCACCAGTACAAAACATTAGATTAGCAACTTTACAGAGGAGAATTTGAGGAAATGGTCTTGAGGGACTGTCGTTTTTTTGTTTTTTGTTTTTTGTGTTTTTTTTTAAATGCTTTTAAAAACATCTGGAGACATTGGGCCCAAATAACTTACCAATGACCAGAAACAGCCTGACATGACAAAATTCTGGCTACAACAGGAATCAGAGGGTTAGATCTGCCTCTTGTTGATTGCCACCTAGAAGGCTTATCTGGAATCTGTTTGATGCTCAGTGAAGGGGAAAGGAGTGGGCTTCCTGTCTTATTCTCCTTTTCTGGACCACTAAAATTCAGCTTTAAAAGTTGTTCGGAGCTGGAGAGAGCCCAGTGTCCATACAGAGTTGCCTGTGGTAACTTAGAAGCTTGTGCACCGGGTAGGATGGTCCGTCTTTAAACAGTCTTTGAGGTGTCAAGATAACCTACTCAGAAAACTGTGGTATCACTCAATAGGGCGGACTCTGTTTCAGATCTTGATTCTATGTCAGAGAAGGACAGAATGAGATCATTTGTATAATGGGGCAAGGCAGAAAGATTGGTAAGTATGAGTTTTAGCTATCTGCTTCAAAGCCTTCAGTCAGCTATAATCACATGACTACGAGAACCCTCTCTGAGAGGGCGTTTTTAGGTCTGAGGGAGAAAAATGCTGATCTGTCCTCAATTTGACAGGGTTTGGAATCACCTAGGAGACATACCCATTAGAATGTCTATTAAGGATGTTTCTATAAAAGTTGGAGGGAAAACACTCCTTGTACATCAGTGACACCACCCCCTGGGCTGGAGTCCTGTGGGATACAGAATTTAGGAGAAATCAAGCCAAGATAGCACTCATCTCTCTCTTTGCTTCCTGACAGATGTGATGTCACCCACCAAAGCTCCTGTTACCATGTTCTCTGTGCAGCGACTGTCTCCTCATACAGAGAGCCAGAAGAGAGCTTTCCTTCCCTTTTCTTCCTTGAGTTGCATTTGTTACACATTTTGTTATCACAGAAAGAAAAGTAAAAATACCCTGGATTCCTTCTTCATTTTCCTAACTCATCCACCTAAGATACATTTTAGCATCCTCTAGACACTCATAGCCATTCTTCATTTTACATTCCTTACAGTTACCAGACAACCCAACACTTAGATGGTGTTATAATCTGAATGTGTTTCCTAAATTTTACATGTGGTGAACTTAATTTTTAATCCAATTATGTTGAGGAAAGGGGTCTTCAAGAAACTATGAAGTTACAGGGCTTTGCCCCTGCAGAGGAATTAATATCATGGTCATGTGTAAGTCGACTGAGTAAAGGAAGGTATTTAGTAGCAGATCCTAAAACACCCACTTGCACTCCAAGATTCTTCCCAAGTCAAGTGCACAATGAAAGTTGCCTGCCAGCAGCTATGTGGATAAAAGCATCTCTAGGCCTGTTGATTTCCTCTGGAGCATTCTGGGAATGGGGGCAACTATGGTCACTCAGAAGATATTTTGTCTCTTGCCTACTTGGTAAGGTGCCCATGTCTTGGAATATTGGTCAAATAAGGACAAAGCTAGCTGAGTAAATCATGCAGCGCCTCTGTGAGCTCCCCTAGAGCTGCTCTTTCTGTGTTGCTATTATGTGGGTAAGCAAGCCTGGGGGAGTCAAAGGCTTCCTGGCTCAGAGTTGGCTGGAGCAGCTCCTTGACCCCTGACTGAGAAGCACCGGGAGCCTGGTTCCACTCCTCCATCCTGGTGTAGCGCACAGGGAGGGCAGTCTCTGAACAGCCAGTGACTGACAGACAGGAGCTCCCTGTCTAGTCTGATGCCTTTTCACATTCAACCTGGCTCCTTAGATTATCTCCCCCGATGGCTATGCTATTGGTGAGTTTCAATAAGCCTTATCTACTGTCCTAGGTACCCTGACTGAGAGCAGTCTAGCACAGGAGTGACTGTGCTATGAAAGCCCTCAGTTACTCAGGAGGCTGAGGCAGGGGATCAAGAGTTTGAGGCCAGCCTGGAAAGCATAGTGAGACTGTCTCAGGACAAACTCAGTGTTTGATTCTGTGTTCTCCACACCACTCCTTTCTTTCGTTCTTCCCTCCCTCCCTTCCTCGCTCCTTTCCTCCTTCTCTCCTCCTGTTTTCTTTTCTTTCCAATCACTATATCTTTGATGGGGGAGAGAGGGAGAGACTTTTTAAGCCTTCTTTTTAAGCCTGTTGATTGGCAAACATTTAACAAGTAACAACATGCCCATTTGGGCCTCATCTATTTTTATTTGTGATAGATTAAGTCAGGAAAGGAGGGTAAGGCTTACAGAACCAAGCTAAAGGGCCTAGATCTTGTCCAGTTAAAGAGAAAACATTACTCTGCCTATTTATTTCCTTCACAAACATGGACTAGGGAGATTAAGGAAGTTGCAAGGAATTTGGAGAGATTCTGCCAATAGCGATCAGCACGTTGAACTAGTAGAAGTGTTTAGGGAGGAAGTGCCAGAGGCGGAGATGCTTCTGGTTTTATTTAGCACATTTAATAATGATCTGGAAAGGGGAAAATACATTAAAATCGCAGATTATCCTAAATTGACAGGTGGTGTAAACACAAATGAGGGCAAACAAAAGGATATAAAGAATTTAGAACAGAAATGAGATTCCGTCAGGCAAAAAAAAAAAAAAAAAAAAAAAAGAAAAGAAAAGAAAAAAAAGAAGAATCAGAGAGAGAGTGCTCTCACATCTGTTCGAGGATCCTAAATCAGCAATGGAAATTGTTTGAAGAGTCGTTTAGCTCAGAAAACATTCATAGGCTTTGCCTGCTTTTATAAGTGCTAACCCCGCCCCCAAAAGTCATAGCTATTTTTATTCAGTCAGATTAAACTGATTATTCCCAGCACTGTCAAAACACAAATCTGGTCTTGCCATTCCTCTGCTCAAAGCATTTTCTTACAGACTAAGACTAAGCTCACTGGTCCTGGGGAAACCTCCCTCCATTACTCCCTTAACCTTTGCAACCTGATACGTACAGTACATACATATGTACGTCTGTCTGCTCCACTGTCCTCAAGGCTGCCAGGCTGACATACTTGCAATCTGCATCATGCCTTGTTAAGAATGTTAGCGGGCTGGAGAGATGACTCCGTGGTTAAGAGCATTGACTGCTCTTCTGAAGGTCCTGAGTTCGTATCCAGCAACCACATGGATGGCTCACAACCATCTTTAACGAGATCTGACGCTCTCTTATGGAGTATCTGAAGACAGCTACAGTGTACTTACATATAATAAATAAATAAATCTTTAAAAAAAAGAATGTTAACATGCTTTTTTCTCTTTTTTCTTATCTCCAAGGGACCTTCAACACTCCGTTCTGGCCCCACTTCCTTCCTAGATTCTCTGTACAAAACCGCTGCCCATCTCCAAGTTTAGTTTGATACCATCTTTGTCAAAGCACCTATTAGACATGTTAACAATGACAATGTGTGTGTTTATTTGTTGAGCGAATAACTATGTTCCAGACTCTCCCTGTGAGATGCATTTTACATCTTTGTAACCATCACAGCTCTCTTAGCACGATGCGCTAATGACCTTCATGCAAAGGAGATGCAAAGTCCATGTTAAGTTCAACAAACTGCATGATTGAGCAGCTGATGCATGGTAGAGCTATCGTGCAGACTCCATTGAAGATTATACTATTAATGGAACTCATTTCCTCGGCTCCCTCCTGGGTTGCACAAACTCCTTGAGGACAGGGAACATGTTAAGATTGTCTAGTATCTAGAGTTCTTTGCATGGTACACACAGCTTCATGACGTCAACAAAGATAATTAATACTTAATGTGTGCTAATCATTCATCTTTAGTTGCCACCCGAGCAGGTGTGAGGTGACAGCTCATTGTGGCTTTGATTTGCATTTCTCCAATGAGTAGACATTAGTTGTTTTGTTTTGTTTTTTTGAAACAGGGTTTCTCTGTTATAGCCTTGGCTGTCCTGGAACTCACTCTGTAGACCAGGCTGGCCTGGAACTCAGAAATGTACCTGTCTCTGCCTCCCAAGTGCTGGGATTAAAAGCATGTGCCACCACTGCCTGGTGACATTAGTCATTTGTATGTCTTTTTATGGAGAAATGCCTGTTCAAGTTCCGAGATGATTTTGAAGTTGAATTCTAAGTTTGCGTGTGTGTGTGTGTGTGTGTGTGTGTGTGTGTGTGTGTGTGTGTGTCACTATTGATTGGTCTCATGCTTCTGCATAGGTCATTTGGCAAAGACATCTGAGAGAAAGTAAGTTTGCACCATTAGATTTCGAACTCAGGACTTGGGAGAGACCCATTGGAGAGAGAGCATTGGTCCCTGGCTCTTATTGGAGCCATCTGCCTTGTCTGAGCCATTCTCTTCCTTTGAAGCATTTGCTCCACAAATTCTCATGTTAACAGCACAGTCATCTTTACTTTCTCTTATTCTAAGAGTTGGCATCTCTTATCATGATTTTTACTGCTATTATCTATCAAGGTAAAGGCATCAGCAAAGCCCAGGCCCAGGACATTGCCTTGGAGATACACTGTGCTTTGTTTGGGTAGGGTTTGAATCTGCTTCTCAAGGGGCCATATGTTGGGAAGTTGGTTCTCTTATGGTGTTGTTGGAAGGTGGTAGGCCTGCTGGTGGTTGCTACTGGCATTTCCTCTCATACTCTGTCTTGCTATGAGATTATTTGCCATTAAGACTTCACAAGAATCTGAATCAACAGGCTTACCTTTAATTATATTTTCAGCCTTCTAAGCCATGAATCAAGCAAACCTCTTTCTTGTAAGTTACCCAGCCTGAGGCATTTTGTGATAATTACAAAAGGCATTTTTACAAATAAGAGAAGCCATGTTAATCTGGATTGGAAAGAAGTCTTTCAATGTAGTTGTGTTACAGGGTATCTTCTCGATATATGCACTTTCTCACCTACAAACTGGCTCTTTGCCTGTAGACCACGGACTAACTACATCATCATCACCAGGGGGATGCTGAACAAATTACAGCTTCTGTATCTCAGTCACAAAGATTCAACTCAGTCTTTTTGAAATAAAGTTAAGAAATAGTGTTTAAGTTAAGCAGTAGATTTTTTTTTTTTTGCATTTGCATTTGCTACTGGACTAAGCAATTTTTAGCCAGGAAATAATGTGACTTATTACCCTGGCACACTGCTTAGAATCTTAGGAGAATGTGTTTTGTTAAAATTGATAATTCATACATAATCAAGCCGGTAAGATGAGATTTGTGTGTAATGGGCTAGGTGAGTGGGCTTTGTATTTATTGCATTCACAAATGAGGCCTATGTTATTAGGAATGTTTTATGGCAAAAAGTAATACCTACATTATTTAACAGCTTTAACAGTTCAAAACTTTCCCCAGACACTATTTTATTCCATGTTCACTAGAGCAATTTCTTTTTACAAATGAGAGAATGAAGACTTCCACATATTAACCAAAATAATTAAAAAATCTTAGTGTAAGCCAACAGCAGAGGCACAGTCTGAGTCAGTGTCTTCTGGATCTAACTCCGCCACGCAGTGAGTTCTATTCATGAACCGTGGCCATGTTACAACGGTGTGTGACAGTTAATATTCATTACCACTTTGACTAAATTCACAACTGCCTAGGAGACACCCCATCTGTGTGCATGTGTGTGTGTGTGTGTGTGTGTGTGTGTGTGTGTGTGTGTGTGTGTGTTTCTGAAGAGCAAAAAGAGCTCACAGTGAACCTGAGCAACTCCATGCCCCAGGCTGGAGTCTAGACCTGAGTCAGAAGATCAAGAATGATCTCAGTACAGTCTTACGGTCAGCGGATGCCGCATGACCAGCCTCCCCGTTCTTCTACCATCAGATCCTGTCTACTGTGATGGGTTCTATCTTCGGGCTGCAAATCTGGCTTCAATTACTCTTCTTACAGTCCCAGAAGCAAGGACTACTACAGAGGGCCTTTGGTTTTTATGGAAGGACAGTGACATTTCATTTCCATAAAATTCAAGGATTTTAATAAGATTATCAGTGTAGGATCCTTGAGTGCCAAGCCACTGAGAGGACATGGACAGTATAAGGCTTTGCTGAGCCTCTAGAAATTTCTATAAAGCCTGAACATTTCACCAGGTTTTTAAGAAGAAACTGCCTCGAACTAGTTTAGAATTGTGTCATTAAAGTAGGTCTAAGTCTATATGTTGAAAATCTCCCTGTAGATCATTCATCAGCTTCTCAGCCACTCTTTCAAAGAGTGGCTTCCTTCCAACCTGCCTTAGTCGATGATATCACGCTCTAGCTACAGTATCCCCAAACCAAGGCTTGGTCCTTTCTGAAGTTCTGCATTTAATTGCTTTCTATCACTAAGACCTATTGACCATCTGTCCAAACATATCCCTACCTTTCCCATATCTCTCCATCAAACCTCTACCTTGAATTAGAAAAATCAGTTTTCTATGTAAACTGTAGCCCCTCCCATGTGGTTGGTCTCTCTGGTTCTTTTCTTGGCTCTGCAATCCTTGCCCAGCAGAGGTCACAAATGTGGGAAGTCTTTGTTCTTTTGCTTATGACTCTGCAAGGAATTCAGCTTTGATTTGGAATCAGACCCAATCAAATCCAAACTTCAACGTAGCCTTTGAGCCCCTGGGTTCTCACAGCTCATCTGAGTCTGTATCCTCCTTTCGTTGGGTATGTTCATGTTAGTAGAATTGCACTTATGTTGGTCCCTTGCATGCAGCAAGCTCCTCTTCCACTGGTCATGTTATTTTTCCTTTTCCTGATGTTTGGGGGTCACTGTTCCCGGACACTGTTAGGAGTTGCTGTCCTCTTCCTTCAGATATTGCCTTGTCGGTCATGAGGTACCACCATATCCCTCCAAGAAATCTGAAATAACCCTACCACAAGCCTGTTTTCTTTTTAGACTCCAGAGGGGCCTTACTCTATTCATGGGAAATATATCAGAATAGCTCTTATGACGTAAAGCTGAGTTAGATGGTGGTGCAGCCTGCATTCCAATGGTGGCTTCACTCCCCTTGAGGGTGTAGAAAGCTGTTGGCTGACACTAAAGGTCCAAAGTTCAGTGGAAGCAACCTCAAGCATAGTCTTTATCACTGATGAAGTTGCTTCACTAATTAGCATAGTGAAATCCAGAAGTCGTTGTTTATTGGTGAAATTGGCACCTTGTTAATTAGCGTGATGAACTGATGTACGCTAGAGATGGGCTGTCATTAGAAACGTAGAGGGGATGTTGAGAGCTGTAGGTCCTTAACATGGCACGACCAGGGTGCAGAGAGGAAACCCTTTTCATTCAAAGCTGAACAGAAAAAGTCAACTCTTTTTGTATGATTATTTGTTTTGTCTTGTTGCTTGTTTGTTTTGGAGAGAGGGTTTCTCTGTGTATCTCTGGGTATCCTGAAACTCACTACTACGTCGTAGACCATGCTGGTCTCAAATGCAGACTTACAGAGATCCAAATGCCTCTGCTTCCCAAGTGCTGGGATTAAAGGTATGACCCACCATGCCCAGCAGGAAAGAACAGCTTTTAATTCTACTACACTGAACCACTGGCTTATACAACATTTTCTCCCTCTTTTTGTGTGTGTGTGTATGTGTGTGTGTGCACACGCAAAAGAATAAAGACTCTTGAATGTAGATGTGTGTGTGTGTGTGTGTGTGTGTGTGTGTGTGTGTGTGTGAATATACAGGTATGTATGCACATGTGTGCACATGAGTGTGGGGACTGGGATTGATGCCAGGGATATTTCATGATCACTCTTACACGTTATTTTTTGAAGCATGGTCTGGTCTCTCAGTCAAAGTCAAAGCTCACCAATATGGCTAGTCTCTCCACCAGCTTGCTCTGGGGATGCCATGAATTACAAGTGGGCCTCCTTACCCACCTGGCATTTACATTCATGCTCATAAGACAAGCGCTTTAGCCCCTGGTCCAGCATCCCAGATTTAAAACACTTCCATTTGTCTGTGGCTGACTACAAGGACTGTACAGTCTCCTACTCAATTATTTTCTCGGCAGTCTTGAATGAAGATGGTAGTGGAAACGCATACTAAAGGGATAGAAAGAGCCACACCTCTGTCATAGAACAGGTTTTACCAGCAGTCTTCCGTTTAATAGCTGATTATATTTTACTTCATGTCATGAAGTCTGTATGTGAGAGACAAGAGTGAGCCGTGCTTTCATTTATAACCGTACAGCAAAGGTGTAGGGAAACCATCTCAGAACTTGTTTGCTATCTTCTAAAGAGACACATACATGTCAAAAGAGCTTCCCTGTTTTTGCTACAAGAATGAATGAATGAAATTCACTTGTATATTTATCTACTTACTTAGCGTTGCTTACTGCCTGCCTCCTAACCAGAACCTGAAAGGCAATGGAAGACTTAACAGAATCGTGCTTTTCAGAGCCACCTCTCTTGGGACAGTGGCCCTGAGAGATACTATGAAGAAGACTATAGTGATGAAATGATATGCATTAAGGGTTAAAGGAAACACAGCCCTGTCTTTTGTAAATAACTACAATGTACATGAGCATCTTAAAGAGGTGACTGAGGGAACATCACAAAGACACACACACATACACACACACAGATAGATAGACAGACAGATACAGACACACAAACACACACACACACACACACACACACACACACACACGCACGCACATGCGCACACACACATACATACACACACAGAGATACAGACACACACATACACACAGAAAGACAGAGAGACAGACAGATACAGATACAGACACACACACACATACACAGAGACAGATACAGACACATACACAGAGACAGGTACAGACACACACACATCCACACACACATACATACACACACACACATATACACATTGCCACACACACAGGGTGGGCAGAGGTTTACCTTGATTTAATAAGAATTTCTCAAAGTTATGTGAATGAGCATGGAACTATTTTTTTTCTCTTTTTTTTGGCCACATGTGCTACCAAAGCCTAGAAAGACTTTGGGGGTGGGATGCAGTGTGAGAAACAGATGTGGATAGGAAGTTGGCAAAGCAAACACCCAGCTTTGATTATCCTGAGGAGGTAGTCTGGAGTAGGAGTCACCCTCCTCTTCCAGTGTGCCTCCTACATACAGAACCTCTGTAGCTTGGCTATGAAGAGGCCAGGACGTATCCCTTGGACTATTCTTACCTTTTGAACTATCTTTTACCCGGAGGAAGGAAGATTCATCTTTCCAAAGCAAGAGGACTGGGAGATCCTAGGTGCATCAGGCACTGAAAATCGGATGGGAACATGCTACTTGGTGTAGCAAAGAAAAACGAACCCCCAAGAGCTGCTGTAAAGTGAAACTCAGTTCCTACAGCCTTTTAAGGGTCAGCTTGTGCCCTTCCCTTGGAGAACTACTACAAAGGTATTTCACTTAAGTGAGGATCATGAGCTATGGCCTTGAGAATAAACTAAGGGACTCACAGTAGGGAGAGGAAACAGGACTACTGATGGGTTTTTGTCTCTCTCTCTCCTCCATGACAGCCCAATGGAGACGTCAGACTCATTTGCATTTCCAAACCCTGGAAGGGCCTAAGGAAGATGGCTATTTCCTTTGTCTTACTGACTTGTTTAAGCAGACATTAAACTATGCAATTAAATTGGGCAAATACATTCAAGAGAGAATCCTGAAATATGATCTCCCACATGCATACCATTACAGAGGTGACCACTTGGACGACAGAGGACTATCTGAATATCCGCCAAAGGGAGGGAAGGATGGCAGATGAAGAGAGCTTTCTCTCATGCTCTGATTGTAGACAAACTCTTCTTTCAACTTGGGATGCTTTATGCTCCCTTCTGTACTCACTATTAGTTAGTACAGAATAGTTAATCATTCTCCCATTTACAGTTGAGACGACATTTACGACATTTACTTTGGTAAGCCTCCTCTGAGCCCTGGGTCTAGTGTAGATTAGGAACTATCTATGCCCAGGTGTCCTAGTATGGCTTTCAGTGTGCTTGCATCATTACTTATTGGCTATGTGCTACTAGATTATAAAGTCTATCGTGGTCCGTGATCATAATGATATACGTAAGTCCCCAGAGCCCGACACATCAGCTGCTGGGAGATAGGGGCTTAACATGCATCTCTATTTTAGTTGATGTAGGGGGTTTGGGTACTATTTAGAGCATCTTGATATCCTGTGTTGATTCGGGGAAACTCACATCAGCATAACTCTTATATATACATAACAAACTTCACAGTCACTAGGAGAATGTGGGATTGGCCCCCAGGTAATTAAAGCAGAAGTCCACAAAATGTTTAGCTTACAGATTATGGAAGTTAGAGAGAAAGGAATTAAGACATGTAGTTTCTGAAGAAACTCTTGGGTTCTGCAAGTTCCTAGCAGTGACTCCTGTTGGCAGAGCAGGGCTTTGGGTTATAAAGTCAGTCGGATGATCAAGAGACAGCATTGTTTAGAAGGCTTGATTTGTCAGAATGTACAATTGTTTGCTCTGAGGTTTCCTTGTCATATGATTGGAGTGGCCAAGAACCGCATGTGAAAACCACAGACCAGTATACAAATAAATGAAAAGACCTAAGTTATAAACACACATGAGCACATGCATCCAAAGTGGCTTCTCTCGAGACATTTATTTGTATGTATGTTTGCACAGCTATGTAACATGAAGAATATAGTATATACATATGAGTGTATGTTTGTGAGAGGTAAGGACGAAAGGAAAGAGAAAAGATTGTGGGAAGAAAAATAAAGAAAATAAAGACATAAGAAGAGAAAGAAGAAATCAAATGTATAGCCAAATCTTTGGTACTTGGTGTAAATAAATCAAGTTTTAAAAGCAAATACATTTAATTCATAGAAGCTAAACCTAACTATGTGCACAATGATACTTTCTTAGTCCCCCACTGAATTCACTGGCTTATGTATATATACACAGTTACTGTGATCTTTGCAGTTCACTAAATAGTTAGCTAAAACAATTTGCTGATGACCGAAGCTTGATTGCACCAAGATCAAATGAAATGGAAGAGTTCAGAAGCTTTAGAGCAAATGAGTTGCTTGCTATATAGCAAATAAAGCCTTATGTCTATGCACCGAGTAGGGGAGATGACGGAGTTTTGCAAGTCAAGTCCCAGATTGCTCCATTTGAGCTCTGCATAAACTACCTTCACTTCATTCTAAAGAAAGCCACTTGAGCAGCTGGAGAGGTACAAACAGGGAATGGAAAGACAGGGGCATTTATGACAAGCTATACATTTTGATGCTTAAATTGGGGTGGGGGAAGAAACTGTGTAGTACTTGTTTCAAAAAATGGTAAATGATGCTTTCATTTTGTCAACGTGTTTGCATGTGACCATTAAATAAGGGGTTGGGTTACATGGAGCCTCTTACAGATCTTACAGAACTTCTGTCTTCAGATTTCTCTTGTTTCATTTCCTTAACAGCCCAGAGCTGATTTTATTCAAATATGTATAAGGTCTCAAATGGAAAACATTTTGGTAATTTGCATGGCTTTTTTTTTCAAGCCTGTAAAATCCAGTCATCATAGACAATAGAAAGAGACTGCCAGCTTAGAAATGAGGGACAAAAAAGATTGGCGTAAGTCAGTTTTTGAGGTGTCGTGTTTCTGTGGAGGCAACCCAAATCTGTATGGTGTCCCTTTTTCCCCAAAACGGAGTCTGTGATGCAAATCTACAAACTTCATGTTCAGTAAGAAACCTCATCTCAAAAATCAAGATGGAGAGCTCAGAGGAGGTCTCATTTCATACACACACACACACACACACACACACACACACACACACACACACACACGCGCACACACACACATCAATTTAAAAATAAATCAAACAGTGATGATGATGATGGTGGTGGACCTACAGAGAAATCACTGATCTCTTCTTGGGCCACACAGGGTGCTCAAAGCTCTGTCAATCCTCCTGTTATCTACAGGAAGGAAAAGACCCAATAAAGAAGGCCCCTGTGGTTGCTATATTACTTGGGGAACTTCATTTAACCCTTTTTCCTCTTAGTGACTTTGGAATGCCTGCTAGATCCCTTGCTCTGAACAAATCCTGGACCTCCATTGGCTATTGTAATTAATACTATAATCATAACCGTAAGATGTAACTGTCTTGTGTTGGGACCATCCACTCTTCTTGAGCAATGGAGTTTGTCACCAGGAGCACATCAGTCACACATGGGAGAGTTTTCTCTTTTCTTGACTTCGCAAACGGCAAGCACATTTAGGATTCAGGCTTGTCATTAAACAGTGCCCAATGGTTGCAGGCAGGGCAGATGCAAAGGTGTCTGTAGCCCAGGGAAACGGCTGCTATATTGGCCTTGGCTGAAAGAGTCTGTAATTCTGGAGAGTTACTGCTTCTGTGCTGCCCTTGTCTGTGACTTGACATCACATCCATGGGCTATGGAGCAAGGTGGTATTGAACGTTCAGTATGAAGAGCGAAGACCAATGCTTCAGTGTCATCATTAAAAGAGTTTGAAATGAGATTATATACAAAGGCACATCATTGCAATTTACTGAAAGACAATACAAGACACAAGTGGGTAAACGCCACATCTTTCTCAGGAAGCATGGGTGACTCGTGAATACTTTGATAGTCAGCCTCCTGCAGTTTGACTTCTAAATGGATTTCTTTTTCAACATTTCTCTACTCCTTTCTGTGGCAAACAATGTCAAGTCCCCCAGTCAATGCCAGCCATACTTGGCACTGCTGTTCCTTGATGTGCTATCTTCTCTGTGTGCATGGAAAGACACTGGTCCTGTTCCTTTGATCGTAATGAGGCTGGCTTGGGCAGACGAGCACAGGTAGTTCTGAGTTTAGAACTGTAGGTCCTATGTCCCTGCAAACACAACACAGCCCCTCACTCCTCAGCACTTGTTTAGGAAGCTCAGCACCGGGAGAAAGTTGCAACCATGGCCCGTTTTCCCTGACACTTCGGCCGGGCTTCCCTCATTTCTTTGTTTTTCTTAGGAATTCGGACACCAGACCACCTATCTGCCGACTATGCTTGAACTCTCGAATTTCAAGTGGTCTAGCCCTGAACTCCACAGGGCTGCACATTTTGCTGCCTGAGAAAATTGGCCTGGAGAAATATGCTTCTCTATTAGAGTTCAAGAACCACAGGCCTAAACCAATCCAATAATAGTATTTAGACTTAATAAGTGAGGTCCCCGGACTTGCGGAAAGGGAGAACTTTCCTTTGATAGAGCAATCTTGCTGTTTTTCTTCTCTTGGGCATGATGAGATGTGAGGAAGGAGTATTTTAAAACACTCTTGTTCACTCTTGTTCCTACTGAAACTGTTTCTCTAATCCCTGATAGCATACTTTACCAAACAATGTTCCACGGTGAAATTAATCTGGGTGTTTGTGGTTGATTAATGTTGAGGACTAGATGGACAGATTGGGTACAGTTCAAGAAAACTGTAAAACGAGCTATTGCTGATTCTGTCTCCCTTTGTCCCAAGGCTGCTATCCTCTGGATCAGACTATAGAATGACATGGCTTTAGTCTTGAGACTTACCACATTGCAATTCATGCTTATTACTGAAAGCACCACCCTGACATATACCCCCCTCTTTAAAAAAAAATCTATACCTTGAACCTGAACACTTGAGGGAAGTAGTGTTATGAGGGGAAATGACCCCTGGGATAGGAGAGTAAGGTAATAAGAGGCCATGAGAAGGCCATGGTAGTGCATACCTTTAATCCCAGCACTCAGGAGGCAGAGGCAGGTGGATCTCTGTGAGTTGCAGGCCAGTTTGGTTTACAAAGCGAGTTTTAGGACAGCCAAGCTTATGTAGAGAAACCCAGTCTCAGAAAAGAAAACAAAACAAAAACAAGAAGACAACATGTTAGATCTCGAGAAAGAAACCAAGCATAGGTTGGACAAAGGGAGGTGTTCTTTATATACTCATATATAACATTAAAACAGGTAGAAAAAGCTACGGAAAGCTTGAGCCAGAGAGGGACACATCCTAGCATGAGAACATTACCCTAGTGTGTAGGAGGCCTGGATTGTGGCCCCCACTCCTGCAAAACAAAGAAGTCGCAGCAGGGCTCGAACTTCAAGTATTGATTTTTTTCTTCCTCCTTCTGCTCATACGTGGACCCTTTACAGCCTTCCTCAGTTTACCTCCAATGATGGCTGCATATTTCATCTGGCTGTTTTCTGCTATGTGAGGAATTCCTTTTAATTTTAAAGTTGAAATGTTTATTTGTTTTAAAATAACACAAAAACAATGCAGTCAGGGTGGTTGCCTTGAGTTCTGAGGAGAGTCAAGTCTTTGAACAGAGCGGTCCAGGCATCTAGGCAGGGGAGTGCCTGGTTGCTGTTGCTGTCTCTTCCATCGCTCAGCTGCCTGAGACAAGTTATCTCTCTAGACTCTTCATACTCTCTCTCCCAAGTTATTTGTCTTTCCTGTCTTTTTTCTGCCTCCTTTTCTCCATATATGTTTTTCTGGCCACCAAACTGTTTGAGCGGCGATTCTCAACCTGTGGGTCGTGACCTCTTTGGAGTCATATATCAGATATCCTGCCTATCAGATACTTACATTAAGATTTATAACAGTAGCAAAATTACAGTTATGAAGTAGTAGCAACAAAATAATTGTATGGTTGGGAGTCACTGCAACCTGAGGAACTGCAATTGGGGTAACCTGAGGATCTGTAATTGGAGTACAGCATCAGCAAGGTTGAGGAACTGTAATTGGGGTACAGCATCAGCAAGGTTGAGGAACTGTAATTGGGGTACAGCATCAGCAAGGTTGAGGAACTGTAATTGGGGTACAGCATCAGCAAGGTTAAGGAACTGTAATTGGGGTAACCTGAGGAACTGTAATTGGGCTAACCTGAGGATCTGTATTTGGGGTAACCTGAGTAACTGTATTTGGGGTAACCTGAGGAACTGCAATTGGGCTAACCTGAGGATCTGTATTTGGGGTACAGCATCAGCAAGGTTGAGAACTTCTGGGTCAGATAGTTCTTTCTCTTCCAATGGGAAGCGTAGGCAAGAGATAAAAAACTGTTTCTGAAATATGAGAGGGCCATTACTACCATCATTTATAGGCAATGGAAAAACATTAAAGAGATCTATGCAGGACATCATTACCCAGGAAGAAACTGGGTATGTTTATAGATATACCTAGAATATTTTGAGGTCTTCCTGATGCTGATTTCTGTTCATTTAAATTCCCTTCCCTTCCCTTCCCTTCCCTTCCCTTCCCTTCCCTTCCTTCCCTTCCCTTCCTTTCCCTTCCACTTTCCTTCCCTTCCCTTTCCCTTCCCCTCTCTCTTCCCTATAGGCCTATAGGTCGCCTATGTGATGTCACCGGTGTAGGAGGTCCCAATACCAACACCTTCCCCTTCCCTTCCCTTCACTTCCCTTTCCCTTCCACTTTCCTTCCCTTCCCTTTCCCTTCCATTTCCCTTCCCCTCTCTCTTCCCTATAGGCCTATAGGTCGCCTATGTGATGTCACCGGTGTAGGAGGTCCCAATACCAACACCTTCCCCTTCTCTTCCCTTCCCTTCCCTTCCCTTCCCTTCCCTTCCCTTCCCCTTCCCTTCCCTTCACTTCCCCTTCCTTTCCACTTTCCTTCCCTTCCCTTTCCCTTCCATTTCCCTTCCCCTCTCTCTTCCCTATAGGCCTATAGGTCGCCTATGTGATGTCACCGGTGTAGGAGGTCCCAATACCAACACCTTCCCCTTCTCTTCCCTTCACTTCCCCTTCCTTTCCCCTCCTTCCCTCTCTCCATTCCTTTTTTGCATCCTCCATCCTTTTCTATGTTTTGAGACAAAGGCTCATGTAGCCCCAGTTGACACTGAACTGCTTAGGTAACTGAGGATGACCCAGAACTTCAATTCCCTGCTTCCTCCTCCAGAGAACAGGGATCCCAGGTGCATGCCACCACACAGGGGCCAGTTTTAAACTTCACTTTCTCTTTTGTTGTCCCCTAGCAAGTCTGAGTAGCCGTGGGCAGAAATAAAATAGCCTCAGTGAGGCTTTTCCTCCCACAAGGACTCGGGCTGTGTGCGGATGTGCTAATAGGGTTCTAAGTGCCTTCAAACCCTTCTGTTGAATTCTCTCTGTGGCATGCAATTCCTGAGGGGTATACACCAAACTGATAAGCTCAGTGCTAAAGTAAACTGTCTTATCCAGTCTCCAGAAACCTCTGACTCGAGTGTCAAAATCCAATTGTGCTCCAATAGCACAGCCGTCCCAGAGAAGAAAGGGAACCCTTGAATGCCCTATTGACAGCACACGCAAATTAAAAGACTCGGCAAAGTTAATATTCTCACATTATAACAACATCTCCTATAAATTATTAAAGCCCACGCAATTTATTACTCATGTTAGGGGTGGGGGGAAAGCAAGCTGAATCATGAGCTGTGCAGTTTAATGATTTATTTTTTGCTCTTCGATGTGTTGAGGTTTATAAATCACCCGATTCTGCTCTGCACTGCACCAGAGAAAAGCGTTCGCCAGTCAACCACCAATGGTCACCTATGCCGGGGCCTGGTAGAACCTCATATTTTAGCTTCTATCAGCAACCTCCTTCTCTGTTTGAGGTGGCTGTCCTTGTTCATTACTAGAATGCTTAAGCATGGCTGGAAACACTATGATTTAAGCTGTTAGATGGAAGAGCCAAGGCTTTTCAGAAATAAATATTAACCTCATTATTTAGGCTGGGTGGCAGACAGACTTTCTTGTATTCTGTCACAAGCCTTCTAAGTAAATAAAAATTTACTTAGCAATCCCACACTTTAAAGGCTGGTCTGCCAGCTTAACCAAGAGCTATCCTGACTACATTTCATGATTTAAAACAAACATATATCTATGTCCCTTCACTCTGAGGGACTTGTTTTTATCTCTGATGCTACCGTCGACTTGAGCTAGTCAGTTAGCTTTCAGAAACACATGTCCTAATATATTCCTGGACCATGATGTATTAGATAATGTCTGAGTTGCTCTCCAGATCTAAGATTCTGAAACGATGAGACATAAGTGCATATTAAGCAGCAATGTGTGCCCCTGGTGGGGAGAGAGCAGAGATCTGCCTAACCCAATCTGTCTCTGCTATGCTCCAGCTTCAAGAGACCTGGGGTCCTCCGTAGACCTATCTGTCCACTTTGTCTGAGCTGGTCGGGAGAGCAGGAGAGAGGTTTCAAAGGGAAATGAATCACACTTAAGAAGGGAGAATAGAGATGGGTTAGAACGATAGAGATCATTCTAGAAATGGTATACAAATGTGAAGACTCTAGAACCTTCCGTGAACTTGGCTTACAATTCAAGGTGACTATTTAGTCTGAGGGTTTGTGAGTGTTTCTGCATGAACCTTGTAAGAACACTTGCATCTCAGTATGTTCCTGTACCAGATGGAATTTCCCTTGAGAATAAATACCCGTTTGAGCTGTAGAATGGCAACTTGAGTGTCTGATTTTGAAAATAGTGTCATGTAAGATCATCATCCTAAAGTTAACAGAAAAATAAACACTCAAGCACAAACCAAGAAGGCATGTAAATACAAGTTGTTTTAATACAGTTTCTCTTGTAAAGGCAATTTGATACACATACTTCTTGGGAATTAAAATAATAGACATCAATAATGCATGGACTACACATTTAATTTGCTTCCCAGAAGTAAACAAACAAAGTGTACGTTTTCTTTGGAGCCTCAGAACTTGAAGAACATAGTTTGACCTTGAAAAATTACTTCATTTTGTATAGTGCATAATTAACTACATGGATGAATGAATGTATTCATTTAATTTATTTTACATTTAGTGTGTGTGTGTATGCATGTGTGCATACATGTGTGCATGTGTACTGTGTGTGCTATGCTGTGGCACAAGTGTGGAGGCCACAGGGCAACAAGAAGGAGTTTCTTCTCTCCTTCCACCTTGTGGGTTCTGGGAATAGAAGTCAGTATTCAAGCTCATCTGCAAGGGCCTTTACCCACTCGATCATTGGGTTGCGTTTGATAAATACATTTGTAACCTAATCTTTGACTATCACTTGAGTGGAATTCCATTTTGTGTTTGCACATAGATGCCCGTCTACTTTTAAGCACATTGCTTATGAATAATGACCCTCAGTTTACTCATCTGAAAAATGGAGGCAATAATCTTTAGCTACTTTACAAGGCTGACACATAGCTAAAATATGTTTAAGCCGGTGAAGACACATAGAAAAGTAAATTATAATGTCGCTTTTTAATTATATGACTGACTAAATTTTCAGTTTTTCTTTCAACAAGAAAGGTGGAACCTCACTCAGCCACTGTAAAGCTCCCCCAGGTAACATTTACACATTGATGGCTTCCTCTTGCATGTATAATAGAGGAGGCTGTAGGCTGCATAAGGTGAAGAAGGTGTGTCCTTCCACATTCCACCATCCAGGGAACAGGACCAGCTTCTAGAATGCCAAGGACACAGAGGCCTCCGGCTTTCTGATTGGGTTAAATTTACTAATGGGCTTCACCTATAGGTCAGAAGCTTGTGCATGCTCACAGATGTGCCAAGGACACACTACAAAGTGCAAAATACTTTTCCTGTGTACGTATCCTAACCCTAAAATGTTAGGCTTGGTGAAAATGGACGGAGTACACTTGGAAAAGTTAAGTTAAGGCATTGGTTGCCCAAGACCTTTGTATAGTCAGACATCAGACTTATTGTAGACATTGTGCAATAATGCCCCAGTGCAGAACAAAGGCTTTAGCAGCTTTTGATAGCATGGAAGGTCCACTTGGCTGATTAGACTGAATCACTGAACCTTATGCTGCCCTATATATACAATGGGAGACACAAGCAGCCTCCTAAGAGGGGAGGTGTTTAGATGAGATCTTTAAGGCTTGGGTATTGTGTCTCATGAATGCGCATGAGGGCCAGAACGCATAAGTAGCCATTCATTCTGTCAACAACATTAATTGAAAACTCAGGGGTGCATAAAGCCCCACTTGGGTTTATTGAGTGAACCACAAGAATTCCTTCACATCTGTGTACAAATACTTTACAACTGGGAACCTGGGGGGTGATCCCTAGGGGCTGTGAAGAGGCTGGTAAAAGGGTGACACACGTTTCCCCTGTGAATTCCACCTACTGTTTGCCTGGCCACTTATGTACCATAATTTTCCATCATACACGTCTTTAAAGGTATTATGGCCCTTGTAAATACTAAATTTATTCCAGCGTCCTGAACAAAATGTTTCCCACTGACCTGCAAACTCTACTGAAAGCTGGTAGAGTGTTAGACTACTCGCTACTGAAAAGTTCACATGGGGATATCTCTTTGTGTTCTGAAAAAGCCACAGGCTTTGAAGAAACTTATTACTCGCAGGGTGTGCAAGTCTCAAGTATTGTCTGAATTTCCAGAGACTTTTTCTCACGGTTAGTATGTCTCTATCCGACAGAGTCACATCAGTACACTTTGAGTAGAAAGACCGTCACCACATGTACTCTCTCAGGGCCCCATACCCAAAGGTTCTGACCTCCTTCCTGAGCAGAGTGGGGTGATTTTGGAGGGGGGCGACCTTGCTGAGTTCAATTAACTCTCTCTGTTCTGCCTCACCATGCTGCCCCTTCTGTGCCTCAGAGCTACCTGTTGTAACACCCAGAATAAGGACGGATTTCTGCCTCTAGGATTATGCTGAGTATGCAAATAAAGGACGGAATGTTGCTGCTGCAAAGTTACTTCCATAAGCAGACTTCAGAGAAAGATGGCTAAGGAGACTGGAGATATAGATCCCAGCATTTTTGCTCTGGCTTAATATGTACCAAACCTGGCTGGTTCAATCCTTAGCAGAAAGGAAGACAAAGGGATAGAAAGAAGAGGAGAACAAAGGAGAGGAGTAGAAGGGAGGGCAAGGAAGTGGAGGAGGAAGGGAAGGAAGAGGAGAAGGAGAGATCTGGAAGATGTGAATTTTTTTTTCTTCTACTCCCCCCTCCCCCTGAGACAAGACTTCTCAATGGTAACTTGTCTGTCTTGGAACTTCCACTACAGACCTGGCTGGCCCCCAACTCAGAGAATCTGCCTTTGTTTCCCAAGTGCTGGGATTAAAGGCATGCACCACCTGCACCCCAGCATATTTCCTATCGGGTGAGTCCTCAGAACAGCTCAAAACGATTTAAGTCCTTGTCCTAGAGCAAGCTCCTGGGAAACCCAGTGAGCACACTTACTCTTCTCTTGTGCAAAATGAAAACCCGCAGGGCTCGCTGCGACATCTTACATGGTCGTCGTGAGAATCAAATCAGGTCACGTGCCTGACTTGATTTGATTCGATTTGATATAGGTGCTTTGAAAATAAGGAGTCAGTGAATTCTCATATTTTAACCAAGATGATTGCTGTCCCTATTGTGTGTTCCGACCTTTAATTCATTCATCTAAAATGTTTGTAAATAATATTGTTTAGCAGTGAGGTAAAGAGAAAAAATATCAGAACATACTAAGTAGAGTAATATAAAGCGTTATTGAAAATCAGAAGTACAGGATGAAGAGAAGCACTCGCTCACACCACTCAACCCACACACCCCTCCCCCACAGGACGGGTGTCAAAGGTCGGGAGGGAAGCCTGGCTTTTCCTCACTGTCTCCGGCTTGTTTAGGAAGCTAGCTTTCTTTGCATGGAAGGTACATTTTCATTAAGTTTGAAATTCACAGGGAGCAACTGCGCTTAAATCTTTTTTAGAATTCTTTTAAAAGTGAATTCTGTTATTTAAACATTCAGACATAGAAGTCAAATCCAGTCAGACCGAAAAGGGACAGGCAGAGGGAAGACTTTTTAAGTAGCAGCAGTTGAGGGTTGGGGAGAGAGCTTAGGAGGTAAAGCGCTTCTGAGTCCCAGGATTTGAGTTTGATCCTGTTTTAAAATCCTGGCCTGGTAAGGTGTGCTTGTAACCACAGCGATGGGACTGTGGAGACAGGAGCATGCTGGACCTCACTGACCACTGGGCAGTTCTGAGGTAATCAGGGACGGGATCACAGTTTCATTTCCTCTCACCTTGTTTTAGGGGTGCTGGAGGAGCAAGGCAGAAAGGTTGATCTCTGACCTCCGTATGTACACACCCACGCCCACGCCCTGTCTCACATGCAAAGCCACCACTGAACGCCGAAATACCTGCTCATCACTCAAAGCAAACTCAGGGCAGAAAACAAAGACTCCAACTCCTGTGGGTTGCCTCTCAAATTTCAACAAAATTGTGTCAGAACATTTTTATCAACATAAACGTCATCCCACAACCAGAAGCACGAGAGAGAGAGAGAGAGAGAGAGAGAGAGAGAGAGAGAGAGAGAGAGAGATGAATTGAATATAAGGAGTATAGACATGAAGAAGTAGGGAAGAAAAGGGGGCTGAGCTTCAGTAACATAATACCAGCGGGCCTTGCATAGTGAGTTCCCCAAATCAGGGAAATGAGTTCCCCAAAGTAGGAATCAGGTCCTTAGGAGAGGACAGTATGACCACGTTTTGCCTGTTCGCTTACCCTTTCGTACCCTTCCACTTGCTGCCAGGAGGTGATTGATGGAGGTCTCACAAGATTATTGGCACCGGGCTGTGGTAGCACACGTCTTTAATCCCAGCACTTGGGAGGCAGAGGCAGGGGAATTTCTGAGTTCGAGGCCAACCTGGTCTACAGAGTGAGATCCAGGACAGCCAGGGCTACACAGAGAAACCCTGTCTTGAAAAACAAAACAAAACAAAACAAGATTACTGGCACCTGGATCTCGGACTGCCCTCCTTGAGAACTGCCTACAGCGCTCTGGGACAGCAACCCCAGAGGACTCATACAGACAAAGGACTGAGTTTGTTGATACATTTAAACGGCCCACCTTCTCGGGGGCAAGCTCATGTCATTTCATCTCGCCAACTAAATGAGTTTATGGACTGACTGGAGAGACAAGTATATCGCTTCAGCTTTGTTGCCCTGTAATTGTGTTAGATATTAATTGGTTATGGCCACAGTTGCCCCAGTACTGGATCTACCAGAGTGTGTGACTCACTCCCATGTTGAAACAATGACCTCCCAGAACTGTTAATGATTTCAGAGAGATTTCCCAATTACTCAGAGCAGACACTGGTGCACAAAATAAGGTTACCCTTAGAGTCACAAGTTAGGTCTCACATTCTTGAGAGACTTGAGAGATGGTATAATAGCCACACAGGTCACAATATTGCAACGTTCTTACCAGGGTTTACAGTTAAGAAACCTCTAAATATATCTCCATAACGACTTTTGCTGATCTTTATTTAGGTATCCATTGACTTGCCTTGTGATTTTCCATTGCATTTCTCAGTGGTAAGCTGGCCAGGAGGTCATGTTTCCCTGATCCCAGGCTACTTAGGACTGCCAGTACCCCAGTGGTGATTCTATACCACAGGTGGATGCAGAGGTGACTCTCACTTGTCCTAGACTGTGAGGTCCCTGAAGGCAGGGACCACCACTTGACATTTTTTATTCTTTGCATCTTTCACAGGCCCAGACATTTGGTCCATGTTCAATAAAGATTTGTTGATTGAACTGAATAGTTACAATACATTGTGTTTATATCAAATATTTCTGCTGGTTTATATAACAAATTGTTACTTATTTTTAGTACTGTATTATTTTATTTTGTTTTATTTATTTTAGAACAGTTTTGCATATATGCTTCTGTGGGTATGCATAAGTGGGTGGTCTGTGTTTGTAAGTATGTATGTGCGGAGGCCAGAGATCGGTGTTCTGTACCTTACATTTCGAGACTGAGTCTCTCACTGAACTTGACACTAACCATGTGGACCCTAGCATTTATGTCACTCCAATGCCTGGCTTTGTACATAAGTTCTGGGGATTGGCCTCAGTGTGTGAGACAGGCACACGATGCCACCAGCTGAACCATCTTACACATCCAAGAAGGATTTATAATGCAGAAGGACTGTGATACCGCTAGGGTTAACAGTATCTGAATCCTTCAAAGTCATCGTCTCCCGAAAGCCACCTGTCATCGGATGTGTTACTGATTGTGAAAAATGTCTTTCCAAACCAAACCAAACAAAACAAATAAACAAAACCCCAAATTTCCTAATATATCTGCCTAGCCAGACAGGTTATTACATTTCCAGCGAAAACGCATGTAATCTGTGACAGCCACTCCCACCTGATGCCTGCCAGTTCCTACTAACTCATGAAGTGTTCGAGTCAATTCACCCACTTGAAATAGAAAAGGGAGTCAAATGAATGTTTTTAAAGACCCCAACTGCCGAAAAGTTCTGTAATATAATCTAAAATAAATATACCGACTTAACTCTCACGTATAAAAAAAAAAAGAGACTAGCAGGTTTTAAAAACCATCAGCAGAATAAATATTTATGGAGCAGAGCGGCAACTGACTTATCGAAGGCTCCAGCACACCCTGTCTCAGCGAAGGTCTGATGGGTCCTTCCACTTGTGACTCTTCAAGAGACTAACCAAAGAGTTTCCTGTACTGTTTTTCAGAAGAGAATTAGGTTGTGACCCCCTTTCCAGATGTTTCCCTCGTCACATAATTGTGACGGCTCTTCCAAGTCTCCCATTGCTCAATTCCTATTTCACTGTTTATGGAACAATGATTTATAAAGGCGAAGAAGACTGGAAGCCAGGCAGTTGATAGGGACCGACCATATTTCATATAGACCCAATGTAGAAAATCTTAGATTTAAGTGTTATTATATATTCAGAAGTAGGCGCTGAGATGATGACTCCATTGGTAAAATTCCTGCAGTATCAACATGACCTGAATTTAGATTCTTGGCACCCATACGGGAAGCCGGCCTTGAAGACAAGTATCTACGATGGAAATAGTGATGCCAGAGACAGGAGGAATTCTGGAGCTTACTGAATCACCCTGGAGCTCCTGCTAAGTGAGAAACCCTGTCTCCAATGATACGGTGATAGCAACAGGGGAAGAGAGCTGATTGTTCCTTGTGGCCTCTACATGCACACATATGTACATACATGCATATCAACTCTACCTGCCCACATGCACACGAACACGTGATCACAAGCATGCACCACGCACAGTAGAATTTTAAGGTATATTTATACATCGAATAACTGGAAACTGAAAATCATTCCTAGCAGTGGATGTTAGCACAAAGCAACACCACTCATCATGTCTGTACAGAAGTCATCACACAACTGCATGTGGAAATTTGTACTGTCATCTCATAACTCTCCGAAGGTTCTAGACTATAGTTAGCTGACAAACGCCGCAACATTAAGGCATAAATTTCCCTTATGAACATTGAGAATTTGGAGTCAAGTACTAATGTCTGATTATCTCAGATCCAGATAGAGACACATATCCTGTCTCTATCTAAAAATGAGCCAAAAATAAAGTTTATGCATAATATTCCTTTATGTCTAGAAAAGAGACCTGGAACTTTGTTCTATTTCCTTGTATTTTTCTAACACACTAAGGAACAGAATTGACAGTTCATAACAAAAAATCATGAATACCCTGGAAAAGCTACACTTCATTACAATAGATGCTGGTGATCCATAATAAATAAAATACCACCAACAATAACTAAGCTGGCACTCACTAAATGTCTACTACTCACCAAGGAGATACGCAAATCCTCCAGTAATGGTTTAACTTTTAAGTCTTATTATTACAGTATGTATATGTGTGTGTGTGTGTGTGTATGTGTGTGTCTGTATGTAGCACAATGATGGTTTTCCCCCTGCTATGGCCTCATGAACTATTAGTATTCATCACATTTTATAGATGAGACAGTGAAGGAACTTAGATTTCTCCATAACTCACAGAAGTTCACACTATCAGTAAGGGACACAGTGGAGTAGAACTTGAATGAGCTGGTTTTGTGGGTACATGCTGTGGTTCTACTGAACGGAGAGCAGCAGATCCAATAAAAACTATAAGCCTTTTGCTTTCTGTCTTGCCTGTATTCTCCACAAGTTCTCCCCAACTGGCCATCGGGTGCTGTGCATTGGAAGAATGCAGGTTCTAGTTTGACAAATTGACAAAGAAAATTTGCAGCCACACCCAGCCTAGATATAAAAATCACTCTGACTTCTTGCTGCCATCATTAACTGGTATGCATGTACACTCACGTGCATGTGCACATGAGTGTGTATGCATAACTGTGTGTGTGTGTTTATGTGTGTATGTGTGTGTATGCTCACGTGCATGCGCGCCCACCTGCATGTGGGTTTGAGCATTTATTACACGTTCATCTCTTAGAAAAGATTGAAAATGCTTTCAGGCAATGAACACAGGTTTAATTTGGGTACAAGCATTACCACGGGGAGGAAAAGGGAAGGGCCCATCCCCAAGCTATTAAGAGACTAACAGCCCACAGCTGTCCCCTCTTTTGAGCAGAGACGCTGGATTGCGTGGGACACTCTCCAACCCCAGGCAGCAGGCTGGCAACGGTTTGCTAGAGTAAGGGCACAGCATTCTTCCTTCCCCTCACCCCACTGCCCTACTGCAAGGAAGCACTTAGCTTTGTTGACCAAGCTCCCATGGTTTCTGTAAAGCCCACACCTTTGCTTAGCTTCCTCTCTCAGCCTTCCCCTGGCCCCTCCTCTTCTCCTGAGAGCTGCCTCAATCGGTCACTTTTCTAAAAACCCCTTCCTTAGGCTTTACTTCGAGAGGACTGGAACCAAGATTGATGGCACTGGCATGGCTCCTAGGAAGCAGAAATGGAGATTCTGGAGGTGTTAGCAATAAGGTCCCGGCATTGGTGGGACTCTCCATATTGATAGTACCTTTAATGACTGGCATTTGATAGCAATGGGACTGTCAAAACCAGAGGTCAGCACACTATGCTACACAGGCTTAATTCAACTCCTTATTGCAAATTGTGTGTGTGTGTGTGTGTGTGTGTGTGTGCGTGTTTGTGCTTGCTTGCTCATGTGTGTGTATATTTTCAGACAGAATTCAGGACTGAAGACAGAGCTGCAAGTTTTATTGGCTACTGTTTTACAGAGAATATAAGATGACTCCTGGCTAACCCCACTCCCTGCAGTTACTGGGTTCTGATCCAAGCAGGAAGAGATACTATTGCAGATGTGATTTTCCTGGCTTTGATATCTCTGGAGTCATTGGAACTCAGAAAACTGAAGATCGATGGGTTCTTGTTAACTATTGAAGTGATGCAGACATAACATGAGAAGCTCTGCTATTCACCCATGTTCTGTGCATGCGATTATCGCCTTGTCCAGCTTATATCCACCCACACTCATTGGCTCCGTGTTCCTGCTGTTCAGGATTCCTGCAAAGCCTTAGACGGCTGCTTAGCTCTGGAGCCTCTCGATCAGGGTGCCCTCTATGGTCTACGTCCTTGAGATGAGAACGGTGTTTTTCTCTTGTTAGTGGTGATGCTTAAGTGAGTTCACTTGATTGGCTCCATTCCAGGAATCAAAGGATGGAAACAGGAAACATTCCCCTTAATACCACATCCAGTGGCCATCTCTCCGACTCTAGGTTTGACGAGTCTAGAAGTCCTAGTTTCTGGATGATCATCTCTGGAAACCTCTTGCTCTGGCTATCGCCAGAATAACTTGAGCTGCTCCTGCCTGCCAGTAGATGACTGATCCAAAGTGATTCTACCGGCAGAGTAACTGACCTGATTACCAGGGTGAGGCAGAAAGAAGTGCTGCCACATGACAAGAGATCAAGGAGCAGTGTGCAGGTCACTCGGAGGTGGGGCGGGGCGGGTTCCATCTTGGTGTCTCTGTACCTTGTTTAACTGGAAGAAGCAATCTGCAATCTGATTGGGCTCAGATGCTCAGACACCCAGGAAAGGAAAATACGATAATCTACCAGGTTCTGCAGATATGCCAGTTCATCTTCAGGTTAACTTGACTGGGGTTGGAATAATCCAGGAGACACACCTCTGGGATGTGTCCAGGAAGATGTTTAAGAAATCTTTCACTGAGAAAGAGAGAACCATTCTAAACACGGGGACCGTTCTTTGGACTGACTGAGACGACATCCCCAGCGTTCAAGCCTGCTTACCGATTGCCCGCCCAGAGCTGCTAGCTGCCTTAGACTCCAGCTGCCATGGTAACCGTTGCTGAAGCCACTCTGCATGCCTTCTTAGCCATGATGGAATATCACCTCAAGCTGTGAGCCGAAAGAAACTTACCTGTCCATCTCTAAGGTTTTTGTCAGAGATTTTTCTCACAACAATGGGAAGAGTAATTATTACAACGACAGAGACATTGACATTTGGAGGGAGCAGGAGCTAAAGATGCATAAGGTTTGGTCTCTTTGGACAAACTGCCAGGAAGCAAGCTACAGTTCACTCTGCTTCTTCCTACCTCAGACTTTTCAACCCAGGGTGTGAGATTAACCAGAATTTAGAAGCAGCTACATCTAGATAAAGTAGGAAGCAGGTGGGCCTGGGCAGCTCATGTGGTGGTGCTGGCCCAGTGAGGTGGCTGGCTCCAACTCCTAACTGGTGCTGCAAACTTCTCAATGATTTGCCTTCTGAGAATTATCCTTCAAAGTCAGAGGAGACAGCCCTGGCAGACAGCTTCTGACCTACTACTCTTGCAGCGGACCAAAGAGCAGGCAGATTTCAGCCTGGACCACATTCTCCCTCTCTTCTTTTCCAGTCCTTTCTGCTCCTTTTCAGAAAGCATTCTCTAGACACGTGACACCTAGAGGAATCACAGGGCCTGGGCTTACTTCTAAGGTCTCTCACTGAGGTACTGCTTTCTTCTATTAATTATACCGGGTCACGTTTTGTCTGCCAATGTCTCTGACCCACACCTGATAGTTTGCATGTGAAGAGTTGTGCACATTCAGCTTTCCAACTAGGTTTGTATTCGGCCTCTAACACCTCTCTTAAATTTATTGACATAGCAAAGGCTTGCACTCATTTTCATCACTTCTTCTTCTTCTTGTTCTCCTCCTCCTCCTCCTCTTCCTCCTTTTCCTCCTCTTCCTCCTTCTCCTCCTCCTTTTCCTCCTCCTCTTCCTCCTCTTTCTTCTCCTTCTCCTCCTTCTGATTTTTTTTAGACAGGGTTTCTCAGTGTAACCAGTCCTGACTGTCCTGGACTCACTTTGTAGACTGGGCTAGCCCCGAACTCACAGCAATCTGCCCGCCTCTAGGCCTCCCTCCCCTATTGCTGGAATTAAAGATTTGTGCCACCAAGCACCGGCTTTATTTGCACTTAAGATCCCTGTAGCCAATGGAAATTACTTTATTCTTGTCACTTTCTAAGATACCCTGTGTCCTGATGCCAGCTATTTGTCAAAAAGTTACAAACAAACGATACATGGTTCTTAGCACACAACTCCTCTGATTAAACATCTTGGTGATTTTCCATTGCTTCCTAGATGAAACTCCTTGCACATAGCATATAGGGCACTGTTTATTGAATTGCAGTTAAGGTGAAATTATTCTATAATTTTCCTCTTTCCACATAGCCTATATAGAAATTGTTTTTCTCCTGGATAATAAATGCTGTGATGTTAGTCACATTCCTCCTGCCTGGTGAAGGTCTGTAAGTGCTCTTACTTACACTGTGTTACATAATTTATGGATCACATTTTTTTTTTCTGTGAAACTGCTATTTACCAACCCAGCATTCTTTCCAAACTCTAGAAAGAACTAAAGCTCCCTCTCTGGATTTCACAGCACTTAGAAGAACACACCTGTGTTATGACATCTGCCATATTTTCTCTATCAACATGTCTTTCTTGCCTACATGACTCAGATGTCACAAAAGTTAAATGATACCTCACTGATCGCCCACTCCATATCAGGTAGTTTCTCACAATACTGCAAAGTGTGTATACAAAGGTTTTGAGAGAGAGACTTCACAGCCCAACAAATTGGTCACCTGTACCCTCATTCCTGCCTTCTGTCATTTTTCTTTCCCTTGTTGGAGGCATTGAAACTGAAGAATCCTTAGACAACTTGTCGAGTCTGTTGGTCTTGGGACTGACCACACCTATGGGACACACCCATGGTCCATGACTGAACAGGCTTATGTAACTGCTTCCTGTACGTTCGTACTAATGCTCTCAGTACTTTGCAACACAACAGAGGCAAAGATATATACTTAGTGGCGTCACCAGGAGATAGTTGGCTAGGTGACACACTTGAAGCCATTCATTTCAGCTCTCCTTGGGGGTGGCAGGAACTTACAGGAAAGAGAGAAGGAACTAACTAGTGTACACATGTTTAAAAATTCCGTCCGTTTTCTAACTTCTTCACACTGCTATTTGGACGCTGTTTGACTGGTCCTTGATTCTAATTCATCTTGGTCAGTATTTCTCTAACTACAGCTTGCCACACCTTTGGGTTCTCATATCAGATATCTTTCATATCATGTATTTCCATTATGATTCATAATATTAGCAAAATCACAGTTATGAAGTAGCAAAGAAGGAATGTTGTGGTTGGAGTCACCACGACATGAGGAACGGTCCTAAAGGGTCTCAGCACTAGGAAGGCTGAGAACCACTGGACTATACTTACCTCTAAGCAGGGTATGAGTCTTTGAAATTTTTCCACTTTTCTTCAAAGAAAAATAAATCCCTTAAAAATATTTCAATGCTGGACTGTGGATCTAACATCATAAAGTCTAAATAAACGCACATGAGGAAAATCTCCAATATGTTATTAGAAAATGCATCTGTGATCCGGGGTTTAACCAGGAGGTAAAAAAGGTAATGAGTGGTTCCACATTAAAGGAGAGCTATTGGTTAATGTAGCATAAAACCTGGTTACGAGACTTTCACCTTATAATATTAATTCTTATCCCCTGAAATCACATTCTCAGCCTTAGCTCTCCCATCTCTCTCTGACTTCAAAGGAAGCAGGGAGGGCACATAACACGGAGGGTCCAATTCACCTGTGTTTAGAAATGGGCAAAAGGTTATAGACACATCTTTTTGTGCATTGCACTCTACAGAAACACCCAGCCAGGCTAATGCATAGATGTAGATTATACTAGAATTGGATAAAATTGGAAGCAAGATATTAATAATAGTCCAGAATGGTATAAAACTATGGAATCATACTTATTATCACTGGCTTTAGCTTATGGAACAAAAAAGGTAAATTAATTTAGAAATGTAACTCTCATGTTGATGATAGCCTGACCGTTTTGTTCTTGACCTGGCTTTTATGATAACTGTGATCAATTGAAAGCGCAGAGTTTTCATTCATCTGCTAAAGCACATTTTTCACCTTTAAGTGTGTTTGTGAATGTTTATGGACATGTGTGTGCACATTGATTATTTGAACTCAAGTTTGAAATCAGGAGTTGTTATACTGAAGACCAAAGGAGTGAATTAGCCTAACCAGGTCATTAAAAGACAGACCTTCTATGAGGGACCAGCTTGGAGCCACCATTGAGCACTTCTGTGCCAACTCAGAAGGAAAAGACAAGTACTGTAATCCCAAGTCACCTCTGAAAATGACATCAGGAAATGTTCTCTCAGAGTCGGTTATTGGTCAAGATTTACACGGAATTAGACAAAGCAAGGAGGGAGCAAGAGTTTAGATGGGTTGGAAGTTTGAATTGAAGACCTTAACCCCTTCCTGCTGTCAGACATAATATTTCCTGTTTGTTAGATATGTGCATATTGTATTATCTCCTGAAAGGAAGCACATATGAATTTCCATCTTACAGGCTAAGTCTCCAGTCCTTTCCTTTCTCTGGAGCATTTTCTGTGGACATGTCGCAACATGATTTAACACTCACTGAAAGTAACAGCAACAAGAATAAAGTATCCCCAGCAGATCCAGCTATGCAAAGCTGTCTGGTTAAACAATGTGAATGAGTCAGGCACTGCGGAAGTCGGGAAGCAAGTGGATCTCTGTGAGTTCAAGGCCAGCCTGCTTTCATGGTGAGTTCCAGACCAATCATGGCTTCATAGTGAGACCCTGTCTCTAAAAGGGATTTAAATAAATAATAAATCCACTTCTCCCATGTTTGGTGTCATCTCACTGCAAGACAACCAAACATTACAGGATCTGATTTAATGAAGTCTAGCTTGCAATCTGAAATGTCTCTGGTAAGGCTGGAGAGGTGAGACACGGGTGAAGGCATTTGCTCCCGACACTGTCAGCCTGAGCTCTATCGTGGGGACCTCATGGTGGAGGGAGAAGGCTGACTCCAGGGGACACAATGGTTGTCCTCTGACCTTCACACACCTGCGCATGTGACCACATAATAAACAAAATGATGTGAAAATTAAGTAAACAAAAAAGAAAGGTATTTCCCGTGGCAAGAGTCAAACTAGCCCAGAGGATTTTTAATTTAACAACCAATACAAGAAGGAGTAACATGATCCAAAAAAAGGTATCATTTTTGTTTAAGCTACATCTACTCTGAAATACAGAAAACTGGTAAGAAGCATACAGTCATTGTCCTCATTCCTAAGGGAATTTGAATTACAAACAAAGAACTTTTAAAATTAGTTGATGTAGTTTAGTGAGTCCTCAGCGTTCATGTGCTTCCATATTTGTCTAACTTTTAAGGTTCAATTCCCAACACCCCAAGAACACAGAGAAAGCAATTGGAATACAAACTTTTCTGCCAGGGAATGCTGGTTTTCATGACAGGTTTGTTTGTTTGTTGTTTTTTTTTTTTCTGTGTAGCCCTGTGGCCCTGTCTGTCACAGAACTCACTCTGTAGACCATGCTGGCTTCAGACTGAGGGATCCACCTGCCTCTGTCTCCCTGGTCAGTGCTGGGACTAAAGCCATGCACCACCACCACCACCACCACCACCACCACCATGCAAGGTTAGGGTATCTAAGGGGCGGGGATGGTGAGTCCTGGAAATCCCCAGAATCTCACTTCCCAAGGGTAGCCTGCAGCTCAGACACCAACTTGCCTTTAGTCCCGGCTTCTCAGCTCTATAGCCAACTGTACCGTGTTGAAATTTGTATGACAGGCAGTTTCAACACTTTTGTTTAGTTAAATGCAAGAGCATCACTTTAAAAGAAAAGCTCTATTGCCAAAAAATATAAACAGCCTGAACTTTGATTAATATAAATATTTTAGAGCCAGAACATTCTGTTACATCTTACACAAACAGTCCTGAAGGGGATGCTGGGAAAGTGGGAGCCCTTTCGAACATGAGATGGACTGGACGCAGCACAGCTGCGGAGCAGAATTTTAAGTAAATATGAATTGTTTGTCTTTTCAAGAGGACCGTGGACTTTACTTGAAACGGACTATTTTGAGCGCTTCATGTTTCATTAGTAAAAAATGAAAGTTTTCTTTTATAGATTTATTTCCGAGGCAGCCAATTTAAATTTCAAAGTCCTCTAATTAAAAAGGATGCCATTAAAATGATTCCCCCTGCCAAGTTTAGGGTTATTTACTAATAAGCTGCTGGACAAGAGATGTGTGAAGTGAATAGATGAGAAACATTGACAGGGAAGCCTTGGAAGGGTGAAGTTAGTTTATTAAGTCCTCGTTTGTCGCAAATGGCCCCGCTGCACACAGAAAAGCAATCCTTCTACCTTAGAAGATTAATTCTGAAGGAGGTGCTCTGGGGTCAAAGAACACGGGAGCGTGTGCCTAATCTTGAAGAAATCAGGCTATTTCTCACAGCAATTAAGCCAAGGTCTGAGTTTCACCCATGGTGTATTTAAACACAGGATACAATTAAGCCCCAAAGTATTAATATCTTTGCTTTGCAAAATTGCCCAGGAAATAGATTTTGCCCTCTCTCAAATGAACAGCAAGTCAAATTAAGGGAATAACTCGATTCGTAGCCAAGTTGCTTGAAATAAGAGTGTCACATTCTTTTCTAATTGCAAATGACTCGTAGACATCAGGATAGTTTTCTTTTTTCTTTTCTTTTTCATTTTTTTTTTAAAAAACCTTACAATAGGCTGAGTGTTATGAGCTTTCCAGTTCCTTTCATCTAAATAGTGAATCTCAGTCGTTTTTTCTTTTTTGAAAATGTATTGTTTTCATGCTGTAATTAAATAGACAACTCATTGTGTGTTAAAAATCAACTCATTATAAAAATCTGAGGACTTATAATTTGCCACCAAGACAATATTTTAACTAGGGAGCTTAGCAACAGATGTGTAGTGGGGGAAGAATGTAACTCATGAGCAATCAAATGATCTGAAGGTTTTTCTTAGAGTAATTTCTTCATATACTTATCTCAAGCAATGAGCTAATGCTCTAGAGAAAATTATTACAGCTTTAAAACATTGCCTCACAAAGACAAAATAAAAGGCTAAATATGAAAACAGCTAAACAGCTTTTATTTGCTGTATATCACATCCCTAAGGCAAAAAAATTTTAATAGCACACGAGTTGTGTTAAATAAAGTACTGCTTTCATTCAGTTCTTATTAAAAAAACAAAAACAAAAAATGAATAGCCCTTCTTGAATTAAAAGATTTTTGCCCCTTTTCCAATTTTTTGTTCTTTCTCTTTTGTCTATATATCAGATTAACTTTTCATTTCATTGCCAAATCAAATTCTCTTTGTCTTTTTTTTTTCATGGGAGGGCAGGGTGGGAAGTTGGTCTTGGAATGGGAAAAGATAAATCAATAGCTTTTGTTTATATAGCTGAATCAATAATGTCTTCTTTTCATATAGGACTTGGTAGCAAGACACTTTTTGTTACACAGTGTCAGGAAACTCAAGGAGAAACGTGTAACCCATGATTCACAGACATCCTTATAGAATAATAACCCTGAGGGTGTGGGGCAAAGAGGGTGTATGTGTGTTTGTGCAGTGTGAGTTCATGCATGTGTGTATGTGGCTATCTCTGCACATTCTGACATGTTCTTGTTTGCACTTGCTGTTTTTTTAGCAACTGAGAACAGAGGTAAAGTGTGCAAGTCAAGGGTGTTTGAATCCACGCTATGAGCAGTGTAGGTTGTATGTGTTGTATGTGTAGCGTGTCTGTTGTGAGACTGTGAGCAGTGAATCCACGCTATGAGCAGTGTAGGTTGTATGTGTTGTATGTGTAGCGTGTCTGTTGTGAGACTGTTGTGAGGCTGGGTGAATCTGTGGATGAGCACAGATGCCTCAGATGTCTTCTGCTATGACTCTGCACCCTATCCCTTTGAGACAGGCTGTCTCACTGAATTGGAAGTTTCCTGTTTTGGCCAGACTACCTTACCAACAATCTCCCAGGATCTACCTGCTTCTCTTCCCATCAATGGTGAGGTTACCTCCCTCACAAAACCATAGTTAGCTCTTTTTATATTTTTTTCAGTGTCGGTTATGGGAGTTTAAATTCTGAGTCTTATATTTGCACAACAAACCATCGCCCACTGAGCTATCTCCCTAATCTAAGCATGGGCTCTTTGGAATGTATGGGGAGCTATGGGAGAATGTGTGGAAACTTGAATCAAACAAAGCATTGTTTTTTATAGGACCAGTGATTTTAATATACTTCTTGCTGACATTACTGGCAACTTGGTCTGTTCTGTAACCTTTAAAAGTGCAGCATATCCCAAAATGAGTTACTTATTAAACAAATGTTCTTTTTTCTAGTGCAACTGACCTTTAAATGATTATTTCTCGGCGCCCACAACAAAGAGAATTCCACCTGCCACCTTTACACTTTTGATGCGCTACAGTGAGTGGATCCCCAACCTTTTCATAACCTGGAAGAAACCTGATACACAACATGGAATTACGAAATGCTAATGAGCACTTTTTCTTTTAAGGGAAAGTCTTATTACCCTGTTAGCATGCTGGGACATGCAGAAGCTATGCAAAAGGGTAGAAATAAATTGTTATTGCTGTCAACCTGCAACAATTTTAGACACCACAACTCCAGAGTCCTGGGGTAGTCAGTCACTAAGGGCAGTTTCTGCAGGTTTTCCTCTGTAACTTTTAAAATGTGTAGCTGTGGGTCCCTGTAGGTGTGGGTACATGTGATAATGGGTGGGCAGGGTGTGGTTTTAAAACTGTATTTGATTGAGAAAATAGTGTAGTCACATTCAGGTACCTACATAGCATCTGTAGGTAATCTGAGGTGAACCTCTACCCACTTAACCTGCAGACTCATCATCTGTATAAAATGAAGAGTTTTTGTGATATTGGATATATATATGTAATGTATATATATACATATGTGTGTATATATATATATATATATATATATATGTTAAATTGTGCTTTCTTCAGAAACAGATATCTATGTAAAGATGTGATAAGTCCAATCATATCTTGGTTATTCTTAATTAAGCAGAGATGGTAAAGGTAAGCTTTATTCAGGAATCAAATCAATCTAGCACATATTTAGAAGCTATCCATGTGTAAGAACTGTGTTTTCCCATGTCCCATTGCTCTGTCCATTGGCAGATAACCTAGTTTATACTTCCATAGAGCTGAGGAATCCAACAGAAAGTTCATTAGCCTAAATATTTTCACTCAGATAAAAGTGAAATTGTATTTTTGAAAAATCCCATGAAAACTAGTTTCCCCTGCAAACCTGGTAACATGCTGAGTCCACATCTCACACATACTGATTTATAAACTTAAGGCACAAATATCCACCTATTTTAAAGAATAAAAATGTCTTTCTTGCAAAATCTAACCTTAAAAGAGATATCTAGATGATAATAGATAGATAAATAGCTAGATAGATGGTAGATAGACAGATAATAGGTGGATATGCTGGTTTGAAGGTGTTGGACTTAAGAATGCTAAGTCCTGTCGCTTTAAACAACAATCTCTCTCCTTTTCTACTTATAAAATATGTCTACTGGAATGAATTACAAAGATATCTGAGAGTTCTTTTAAATAATGAAAACAAAGTATTTTTTAAATCATTTTCACTGAAGCTTTCTTTGGACTCTAATGTGATAATATTTTCTAAAACATAAGGGCAGGGCAGCCACAAGGCTCCTAGGAAAAACCAAAATTAACATCCTTTTGGGGAAAAAAGAGCTCCAAAAGAAAAAAAATAGAGATATATTTTGTTTGCCTTCCTATAATTTAATCTACAAAATGGCAAATCTGTTATTTTATTGACACTTTACCACAAAGAAAAACAGCCAGGCCTAAGACCGAAGGAGCGTATTGTAAAGACTTCCGGGGTCTTAGTCATTAATTTGGATGGCTGCTGCCAAACAGAAGAATAATCAACAGCTCTGGATAAAATAACCATCAAGGGCTTCGATGTCTGTAAACGATTGAAATTCCTGACATTGAATATTTATAGTGAGCCATGAGCCTTTGACAGTCCCCATATTTCAGCTGGTTCTCAGCTCCTAACAGACACAA
Organism: Tokudaia tokunoshimensis; assembly: GCA_036184795.1. NCBI lineage: Eukaryota > Metazoa > Chordata > Mammalia > Rodentia > Muridae > Tokudaia > Tokudaia tokunoshimensis. The sequence goes on along the minus strand of BTHU01000003.1, from coordinate 10,971,506 downwards.
ACCCAGAGGTTCCTGGGGGATCTTCTTCCCCTTGTCTGTCTTGGTTGTTTGGTCTGTCTTATCCTGAGATAACTGACCCCCCCCCCCGGAGTGTTACCGACAGTCTCCCAAGACCTCACTGGTGGCCTGTCTGGTGACCCTCCGTCCCCAGAGCTACAGTTCAGATGCGTTAGGCCTTCTGCCCTTTCAGCTGCAGCCCTGTGGGATAGTTCTCCTCCTTCTCTACTTATCACTGTGATCACAAATCAGCCTTGGCTTGCTTCCTCGGGCTTCAGGAGGCCACTCTGCCTGTGAGCAGAGACAGCCTTTTGGCCACAGATGTGACCGGTTAACTGTAAGAGCAAGGAGGGCGAGTCCACGTAACAATACTTCATTCAGCAAGTGAATCTGCAGCAAATTACAGTTTCTCTCTGGTTGAGTCTGGTCTGAATTTACTGCTTTTATTCAGTTTTCAACCACAAACGAGCCCCTTATGAGGCGTTCACTAGGCGGAATTGACAACTCTTTTTATCTACTTGAAAAATATTTTTGGATAATAATTTATGGTTACAGAATATTTTAAGCAGTTTGAACACTTCTATTCACGCTTTCAATGCTTAACCGTGCAGTATCCTCTGTTAAAGAAAAAAAAAAAAGAAGACAATCTGGTTGTGTTACACACAGCATTCGTAACAACGGAGTGATCTGGCCACATAGAAACGTGGACTTTAAAAAGAGAACTCCACGTACTTCACGGAGAATGTCTTAAAGACTCTTATAAGCTCTTAAATTGCATCTCAGGAGAACATCAGAGTCCAGAATGGTATCTACAGGCTCTGAATATGGAAAAAGTAATTTTGGCAAGTACTGTATTTTACTTATGGGTTAATGTTTAAAATAACATATTTTTGAACACCCTTCAGAGGAGAAAAAAAGCTGTCTCTCTGTGGACACAAAGTACAGCTCATGTTCGCTTTGTACTCTATACATGAAACTGGAGAGCAGAGACTGATTTGGACTTTTTGCTTGTTTGTTTGTTTCTATAGTCAAATGTTTTCTCTGAACTTAGTTTTGAATTCACGCAGTTAGGTAAACTATCTGTCTGCAGGTGCCTGTTAGTATGGGAGTGGGGCATTTGTCAAGATTGAGTGCCAGTCACTAGGACTAAACTGAAAAGGACCCCTCTTCATAGGTTCAAAACGCTGTGGGTAATAAACGACAAGTGCCAGCATCAGGCCGGTTTGTGCAGACCGTCTTCTGGTTTTGCCACCCAATGATCTGTGACTACAATGAACCCAAGCAAAAGAAGGAAAGCACCGTACAATCAAAGACCAGGATGCAGTACGGCTGGCGTTCTTTGAGACAGAAACATTGCTTTTCTTATGGCTTTAGATCTTTAAGCCGCGGGTACACAAAGCTCTGCAACTCTTTCTTGACAGAATTTGAGCATTCCAGACTCCTTTCCTCAAGTTCTTTCTTATTTTTTATCATCAAATAGTAATTATGCATAATAAAAGTTCCACTATGACATTTTCATACATGTATCTGAGGCACTTTTATCAAAATCACCTCCTGTTAACCACACTTACTCCTCTTCTTACGGGCTGATCCCTTCATTCCACCCATCAGCTCTCTTTCTAGTCTCATGGCGCATGCGCGTCTGGCGTCTGTATGGGCGTGTCCCAATGATTTTCGTTAATGTGGGTGAAGATTTATTTATAAGATCCCGGGTATGGTAGCAGTGGCTATACCACTGAAGAAACTGCCAGATTCCTTGATGGGAAGGGATTCTTCCTATTATCGAAGGAGCCTTGGTGGGCAGACACTCACTGAGGTTAGTCATCTGGTTTCCTCAGCACGCAGGTCATCCATCTTAAGCTAAGTATTGAGGAAAGCACATATGGCCTCAAAAAGAAAAGACTTTGCTTTAACAGGAAAGAGCTAGACAGCATTCTCTACATGTCTTTTCAAGTATCATATGTAAATCATATTTAAAAATCAAATTATGGGAGAAATTTAAAAATCAAATTATGGGAGAAAACTATGTAAATGTGCAATAGGAAAATAATGAACTGTATCATTTTTGTTAGTTAAGTAATTATTCCCTCTTTGTAGACTACAGTTCTGTTTGATTTTCATCATAAAAACAGGTGGGGCTTGTAGACTGTTTATTACCGCTGTTGGTTTGGAATCCTGTTGAAAACAGTTCTGAAGATCGTTCTTGTCATTTTAGAATGTGTCACCTTCTACCTTTCCCCTGTAGAGAGAATTCATTGCCTCCATGACGTGCTCACAATAGTATAAAAGATAAGGTTCGGAAGGCAATAAGCCAGTTCACAGCAACATTGAATTCGAAGGATGCTTACTGCAGTTCCTAAATTATTTATGTTAAAATTGTTTCATTAACAATGTGACAACCACATTTTGCTACTCATCGAAATGTATTAAAGCCTAGACAAGAGTGACTTTAGTGAAGGAGGTTTAGGATTATGACAATTCCAATGAGCTAGCTCTGTCATCAGGCAAAAGTCAGCTCTCATCAGCAGCCCTGTGTCAAAGGTAACACACTGAGAGGTGATACTTTCTCTTTGCTTCCCTGTCATGATCTTTACCTTGAAGATGTGGAGAGAGACCTGAAATGGAAACATATAAACACGGGGTGGGGGTGGGGGTGGGGGGCAATTTCCTAACTGGATAATCCTGTGTGTGACAGCGGCTTTGGGAAATGAAAATCTCCTTCCCTAAGTCCTGGGTTGCAGAGGTTTAAATTTAAAAGTGGTGTCTATTTAAAAGTACCATTGAGGTTCTATAGGCTCAGTTGCAGAACTGAGACCATCTAGCTGATGTGTCTGCTATTCAGTGTCATCAAGTAGCCTAAACAAACAGTAGAAGAGAATGGGCCCAAAGACCGTACCATCTGAGAGCATTGTATATGAGAGGATGGTACAGCTCAAGACCCATTTTGGATGAACATGGGCAACCCACGGATTTAAGGTTTCCACAGTCCAACAGTTTAAGAGTATTCAATGGATGGTGGTGGTGCACGCCTTTGATCCCACCATTCAAGAAGCAGAAACAGGTGGATTTCTGAGCTCAAGGCTAGCAGAACAACACACACACACACACACACACACACACACACACACACACACACGAACAGTCATCTCAGTGGCTAGTGGGACCAGGCACAGATACATACAGAGCATCAGATGCCAGGATTATGACTTCTCCAAACCAGGGGAGACCCGTGTCTCTAGGAGCCAAGTGGTTTAGGGCCTGGATGGAGTTCCAAAAGTTTGAAGAAGAGAATGAGCAGGACTAATCACAGAACCAGACAGCTAGCCCTTGAAGAGTGAGATTCCTGGAAGGCCATGCAAGTTAAGACACTTCAAGGAGTTCTCCAAACAGGAAAGTGGTATCCTTGGCAGGAATGACAAGCCTGAGACACAGGATCAAGACTAAGCCAAGATGGGGACTGGAACTTATATCTTGTCTTTCTATTTCTTAGAGAGAAATAATTGGAGATTAAAAAAAGACACTTGGTGATATAAAAAGATCCTTGATTCATCAAATAGGGGTGATAACTGCTTACACACACACACACACACACACACACACACACACACACACACACACACGTGAGCACACGCCTAAATTAATTGCTTGGTAAACACATATCCCTCACCCAAATTATTGGGTTAATCAGCAACATTGACACCGTTTGCCAAAGCCCCAAGCTGCTGAGCATGTGTTCAGGTGCTGAGTGGAAGCACCTGAAATGTGGGTGAGAACAACTACACATTCCATCAACATTTTTGGCACCTAGCAAAGGCAGGAGCGGATTGAATCGGCTGCACACCCAGTCGGTAACCCGGATAAGGACTTCGTACCATCATCTCAATGGAGGTCGCCCGTGATTTGCTTATTGCCAAGTAACCCAATTTTAGAATAGCACAAATTTTAATTATATGTTTCATTTAACTGGCACCTGTCCTTGGAGGCTGTCATTAAAATTCTAACAAGCTATGATGTGGGAACTATTATTATGTATGATTTATGGAGAGGCAAAAATAATTAAGGAGAGAAAGAAAGGAAAAAAAAGAAGAAGGCAGGGAGGCGGGCTGGGAAGGTTAGGGTTAATAGTGGTGGGTATAAAAGCCTGGGAGTCCCCTGGTCAGACACACACATCAGCTCTCTAGAAAGCTCCGGGGAAAGATAACTGGATCCTCAAATTTCTGGTGCTTACATGTGATTTTGCTCAAGTCCCACCTTGTTCACATTGTGGGTGGAACACTCTTCCTCAGTAACATGGTCTCCTAAATAAGATGCTTGACATTGAGACCAAGCTGGTTTAATGTGTGTGTGTGTATGTGTGTGTGTGTGTGTGATAAAATGTCTCATGTGGTCCATGCTGATCTGGAACTCACTATGTAACCCAGTATGGCCTTGAACTCTCAGCAATCCTCTGTTTCCACCTTCTAAGTAAATGGATTAGCGATAGGAGACATCATAATAAACTTCCACCAGCAGGCCGCTTAGTTAATGCTGAAATGTCCTGGTGTTTGGATTCTATGTCAACACCGAGTAAAGGTGCTAACGGAGGTGAGACATACAGTGTGGCTAAGAGTGGAAACTTACAAAGCACCTAAGAGCAGAAGTAAGATGGATATGTGCTTCTGGCCCTGGTAGCATGGGAGGCCACATCCCTCCGTTTAATAAACTTTAATATTTCAATAATAAAAAAGAAAAGTCAGTTGAGAGATGCACATGAATGGCTGTAGAGATTTATTTGGGTAAAATACCTCATTTTTGTGCTGCAAAATTTGATCATCAACACTAAACCAGAACTTCTTCTGCTAATTATTTTATATTTCTATACTTCTATTGGGGATCCTACTGTAGCTACACCTATTTCTCCCAAAAATAGGAACAGTAAAAAAAATCTGTATTTTTTTTCTAGTCTCTGCCTTCACAAGAAGTATTTAAAAAAAAAATGAGCCTTAGGTTTCTAGGGTAAGTGCCAAATATACTTCCTGTTTAGATCAAATCTAGCTTGAACTGAAATAATTAGCCATTGCTCCTGATTTTAATGGAAATGTAACTTAACTCCTTCCTGACAATAACCCAGTTCTGTCCTACTGTGAACGGTGATTTATATGAAATAATTAGTAGACTATTTCCGCCACAGAAACATGCAAAAGTTGTCCTAAAACAAAAGCAAAACAATAATAAAACCCACGACCTTTTAACCTCTCCAGAAAATTAAATAAAAAAATATGTAGGGGAAATGATATTTTAAAAAGCTCGTTCAGTTTGGGAGAATACTTTACATTCACTCGTGCATTCTCAGGCAGGGTCGTGACCCTGCTTGAATGACTACAGCTCCTGCCGCTTCTATACCTGCATGGGGGAGGATGTGAAATGATTTTATAATTAGAAATTCTTAGTAGAATTGACAGAAAGAAGAAAACATTCTGGTATGGAGAATGCGCTGGGCATCAGTGCCTATAAAACCAGAGATACTGAATGCGTTAGCTTTTATTCCTCTAGCTGCATAAAAAACGAAGCACCTAAAGAGAGCTAAATATAACACAAAGTGAGCGAGCAAGCAAGCGGCGTGCATGCCGGGACTTAGCAGCAGTAGGTGTGTGCAAAGAGACAGCAAGCCTTATGTGTGCAATAGATACGGGAAGTTGTGTGATAACGAGGAAAATAGCTAATTCTCATTAAAAGTTTTTACCCTGGCTAAACGGCATAGGCTTTGGGAGTGCTTCAAGGTTCATTTTTATCCTGCTGTCCCCCCAAATTTCCTGTTAAATGACATTTTAGAAAGCTGTTGCTATTTGTGGTGTCGGAGAGGTCCCACGATCGCTCCAAAGTAAGTCTAGTTGCCTCTCCACAGCTCAGCCTGAGAAAATTTCACCCACAGAGCTGATTCAGGGACTTGTTTGGATCTGCTTCTGGCAGCATAATACGGGATGAATGAAAAAATAAAGCCCTCGGCAGCTGAATGCCCCTAAAGAGCACTTGGGAACTTCACTGGGTGCCAAATAAAGTGGCTCCGGTGTCAGCTGCGGGAAGCACATTGTACTGGGCTCTGCAGTCTGTCCCGGGTGCCTATTCATTCCTGAGGAAATTTTCAGGTATTGAATTTTAATCCATGATGCCCAATTATAATTTGGGACCCTTTTACATGAGACTGGGCTTCACCCCACACGGCAATTAAGTCGGGACCGCCTAATACACGGTTTTAATTTCCATGAAGCAGGTGCTGCTCCTGGTCAGTAACCAATCCGTGATTTGCCTGCCTTCTGTGGGTTACGCAATCTTCACATTCGTCTGCTAGCGTCACCCCTTCCTGCAAGTAGTCAATGTGTGTTAGATGGTTTCCTGCCTAATCCTGTAGAGCTTCCCACAGACATCTTTTAACAGTATTGGTAATTAAAAAAAACAAAACAAAACATTATTTTGTAGGTCCCTGTTTGATCTCTATTGTGCAGTAACTTAACTTCATTTTTTTTTTAAAGTAAAGGAATAATGGAAGGTTTATGGTCTTATCTGACGCTTGGAATTAGGAGGAAGACTCTTCAGGAGTAATGACTTTTCGCTAATTCAGTTAGAGACACCCCCACAGTTATTATTAAAAACTTACGAACAAAACATGTACAAAGATATTCCCAAATTCCTTATAAAGTTGAAATAATTATCTTGACAGATAGTATCTCCAGGGCCCTTTGTTCCTCTGCCTTGGCCCCACCCTCTTCCTGCAACTGTATCTTCCCTTTTCTTAGATTTCACCTTAGGTTTAACACACCGAACAGGGTATCCATTGGTAAGCTGTCTGGGGAATGCGGTACTGAAGGTTACTTCCTCAAGGCCTCCCTGCTTCTGACTGCACAAGTTCTCTGCTCTTCAGGGCCCTCTCCCAGCTTGAGATGGGCTGTGCCCACAAGCTGACCTCTACCCCTGTGTTTGTTCCAGGGACTTAAGTTACACTCTTCAAACAGTTACAGGTTCACCAAGTCTCTCACGAGCTTCCTCCTTTCAGCACAGTCTCCTTCTGGTCTAACTGTGCAGAGTTCAGATTCCAAAGACCCACCAACTAGGTGTAAAGACAACCAGGCTATGATAGGCATCTTCAACAATTTAACAGCTATTACCTGGTTTCTTTAGGGATGTGCTATAGAGAACCCATCTGCACAGGCTGGTTTTGTGTGTCAACTTGACACAGGCTGGAGTTATCACAGAGAAAGGAGACTCCCTTGAGGAAATGCCTCCAGGAGATCCAGTTGTAAGGCATTTTCTCAATTAGTGATCAAGAGGGGAGGGTCCATTGTGGGTGGTGCCATCCCTGGGCTATTAATCCTGGATTCCATAAGAAAGCAAGCTGAGTAAGCCAGGGGAAGCAAGTCAGTAAGTAACATCCCTCCATGGCCTCTGCATCAACTCCTGCTTCCTGACCTGCTTGAGTTCCAGTCCTGACTTCCTTTGGTGATGAACAGCAGGGTGGAAGTGTAAACTGAATAAATCCTTTGCTCCCCAACTTGCTTCTTGGTCGTGATGTTTGTGCAGGAATAGAAACCCTGACTGAGACACCATCGTACAATACTGCAAACCCAAACCTGAAGGTGTTGAATGTGTAGAAAAATGTTATGTAATTCATATCTTGTCTAGAAAGAAATCCTTCCACAGACATGCAGAGAAGGAATAAACTTTTGGTTGTTTTGAGGAAGGCTCATGGAATCTCCATTGGCATTAGCCTCAGCCCCTTCCAACCCTCACCCTCTCCAACCCTGTGTCGCTGACTTTACCTTCCTGATCACCATCTTGCTTCTACATCTCACATGCAACAATGAAAGATTTGTGTCACCAAACCCCATGTCGGCTTGGGTGAGAGAGATTTATCTCCCCTAGTCCGGTGGTGTTTGCACATGCCTTTAAACCCAGGACAAGGGAGGCAGAGGCAGTCAGATCTACGAGTTTGAGGATAGCCTGATCTACAGAGGGAGTTCCAGAACTACCCTGAAACTCTGCCCTGAAAAACAAAAACAGTGAGTAGAGAAGGATCAGGAGTCAGATCCTGGGTTGTGCTGTTGGCCAAAGCTGCTTTGTGGCTGTTGACCTCACCATCTTCTTTGCTTTGTTTTAATTATAAAATTTATTGCTGCTGCAATGTGTATTAGTATGGTTCACCTGAAACCTGCTGTAGTCATGAATTTCCAGTACTGGGGAGGAGAGGGCTGGGAGGGAGGATGGTGGGGCGGGGGTGGGGGGTGGGGGGGGAGACAGAGACAGAGACACAGAGAGAGTTGAGTTTAAATAAAAAGCTATGAAGACCTAGGGAGGAGGGAACAGCTGAGGAGGGAAGGACTGACTCCACTGAGGGCCGAGGTGTGGCCATCAGCTCAGGGCTTCTCATCCCTGTAGCACTAGGAGTGACAGCACAGACTCCTCCACTATCTGTCAGGTTGGTCTCCACTGTCCCCAGTTCCCACTCAGTTCTTAGCCAAGGATGAGCCTTTGATGGGCTCACAGGCAAATGCTTCCTCTAAAAGAACAAATGGACCACTTTGGGATTTGAAAGATGAGATAGTCCTGTTGTGTAATCACAGGTTATCTCACTTTAAAAGAGTGCTCTGTGGTGACTTGGACACAGATGAGTAGGCTCCAGAGGTTCTTATACAGGAACAATCTCACCTGTTGCAGGTAAGAAGAGGGAACTTTAAGAGGAGGAGCCTAGTAGAAAATGCTTAGTGACTGGAGTCATGACCCTGACGAGGATGCATGCTAAGGAACATCTCTGTGTCAACCTTCTTAAAGACAAAACAAAACAAAAACCAACAAAAAAATAGATAGCTTCAGGTAGGTTATCATAAAATCAGAAATTGAACTGATAAGGGTGTAGTTCACTGTCAGACTGAATACTTAGCATGTTCAATGCTCAAGACCCTTGTTTTAATACATACATACATACACACACACACACACACACACACACGCATGCACGAATTGGCTAATATTCTTTTCCTACAACACAACAGATATTGTATTGGCTGGTTTTGTGTGTCAACTTGACACCAGCTGGAGTTATCACAGAGAAAGGAGCCTCAGTTGGGGAAGTGACTCCATGAGATTCATCTGTAAGGCATTTTCTCAGTTGGTGATCAAGGGTGAGAGGGCCCATTGTGGGCGGTGCCATCCCTGGGCTGGTAGTCTTGGGTTCTATAAGAAAGCAAGCTGAGCAAGCCAGGGGAAGCAAGTCAGTAAGAAACATCCCTCCATGGCCTCTGCATCAGCTCCTGTTTCCTGACCTGCTTGAGTTCCAGTCCTGACTTCCTTTGGTGATGAACAGCAATGTGGAAGTGTAAGCTGAATAAACCCTTTCCTCCCCACCTTGCTTCTTGGTCACGATATTTGTGCAGGAATAGAACCCTGACTAAGACATATATTATTTGGTTAAGCAAATTAAATCACATTTGAAAGCATTCCTCAAACTGTTCTAAGAAATGTCCACCTCTTGCCAAGTGCCAGTTGCTTCCTTAAAAGTTCATGTCCTCAGCAAATGCCTTTGTAATCCAAATGGTCTTTGCCTCCGAATATGTCATGGCCACCATTATCATGTTATAAGCACTGAAAAGTTCTTCAGGGAAGGACAAAAAGGCTTAATTCTACAAAATAATTTACTGCATTATGAGACATCCCCCTTAAAACTCTATTAATAATTTCCATTTATATATGCCTGGGATATAGCTAGAGAGAAAATGGCGGCCTAGCATGCATAAGGACTGGGTTCAATTTTTAGCATTAACAAGAAGCATTTTCAAGGTTATAATTATGAAGCAGTGTACTACTCCAGTAAAAGTATCCATGAATCTGCCTTTGTTGCTTTTGTTTTGAGACATGAAATTATTAGAGGCAGAGAGACCTGTCACACTCCAGTCGGATTCAAATGTTTAATATGGAGTCAAGTTGTCTGTGAGCCTCACAGCTCCTGATGCTGTGACCTGGCTTTACTGTGCCCGGGTTACTTTCCTGTGTCTCTGTCAGCCTCTGGCACCCTAAGGACACGTCCTGATCTTGGTTGCCAGTGTCTACCTGGTTCTTAAACATAATAAAGATCCAGTAAATAGAGGCATATTTGTTTAAATGAGTGATAAACACTGCCGTAGATTTATTTAAGCTGTGGGTCTAACCACATTAGTATGTGGGTTTAAAAAAAAAAAAACTTGTCCTCAAAGTAAAAATAACAGAAATAAAAATGAGAAGGACTAAATTGAACTGGTCTTTAATAGGGTTGTCAGAGCCAATAAATTCCTCACCAATTACTCTATTATCTGATGCCTCGTTGCTCCTGTTAGCCGGTCTATTTGAAGTCAATGTTCATTTTGTTCCATAATTTTTCAATTTGTTTTTAAGTCTTTACGTCTTCAATTACCTTCCAATAGCTGTGTCTTACCTGCCATTTATTCTTTGTTGGATGACTTCTTAAAAGCAGCTAACGGTGAGCTTCATCTATCATCAGACGCCTCCAAAAGCTTGTTGAAAAAATACAAGAAAAGGCGGTGAAGGATTGGGGGCGGGGCAGAGATGGTGGCTGAAAGGAGTTTAAATAGATAGGGTTTTGAGTTCGCTTAACACATATTTGTTCAATGCTTACTCTGGGCTGGACACTGTATACAAAGTCTAGGGGATTCAAGGTCAGCCAAATCATGACATATTCAGGGAACAGAGAGAAATAAGAATGCCCAAATTCTACCCCATGCCCAATTTAATTTAAACTCTAGAGTGACTTAGTGCTTCTAGAGTTATAATTTGATGTATAAACTATTTTATCACGTGTATGTGTGTGTGTGTGTGTGTGTTTGTGTGTGTGTGTGTGTGTGTGTGTACGTGCACGTGTGTCTTTTTTATCTTGAACATTTTGCAAAGGTTCCTGGGATTCTGCTGTCAGGACACACAGCATGGTTCTGCCACCCAGAATTAAATGTAATTTTAGTCACGTGGAGTCAAGGTAATAGCTGATCACAAGTCAAGAAGGTTTCAACATTGGCTTCACAAGCTATGGCCTAGAGAGGCAGTCTGTTTTCTTTATTCCGTTACTATTGTCATTGTCACCGACGTTACCAGTTTGGTGCTCAGTATGAATCCCAGGGCCAGTGCATGCTAAGCACATCCCTAACCACCATGTCCCCATCTCAGCCCTGTTATCTTATTTTTGTAAAATAAAGTTTTATTTTGTCTAGCTCTGAATCTTGTCTTTCCCACAACCTATTACAGGTCTTCAATGGCAAATTTGAGCAGAACTAAATTGTCTACAAACTTGGGACTGTTTATCTGGCCGTGTGCAAAACTCATATGCTGACTTCTTGTCTAGACAGCCCTTGGTAATTTGTGCTAAGTGGAATGATAATTTAGGTGAGAACAAAATGATTGATAACCAGGGAAAATTTTTAATATCTCCTTCTGGATATGATTTTTGTCCTATATTTGAATATGATGTGAAAATTATTCTGGGAATTTTTATCTAATAAAAGTAATATTCTCTGCTCTGAAGGGTATTAAAGATCTGAATCAGTAGAGTGAAGGTCTATGGGACTTCTCGGCAGTGTTCCTTTGTTCCATATCTGTACGTGCAGACGAGGAAAACCAGCACATCTAACGTTTCTAGTAATGAATTTTATGCTGGGAACATAGAGTTTGCTTAGAATGTAATATATTTCAGCTGTTATCCTATGGGGGTTCCAAACTGACTCACATAATCCTGACTTCCTGATGCCCATGTCCTTGTACGGTCTCATCCTACACGGAACATGGCTGACTGGGTAGCCAATAGGTCATTACAGGAATTACAGAGGGTGAGTTTTGAAGGCAAAAAAAAAAAAAACCGTCATCTGATAAAGTATAACTTCTATCCTGCTTTGAAGGAGCCAGCGCTCTGTTGAGGGGTCACTCAGCAGGCAGCTCTTTGGAAAGGTCTACACAGCAAAGACAACACTTGCTGCCCACAGGTGAGGCATACCTGAGCCTTCCTACAATGTGTTCACAACAGCACCATCCTGGAAGTCATTTTTTTTTCTTTTTTGTTCTTTCTTTTGCCCCAGTCCAACACCTGACATGCTGGTGTCAATCTCCTAAGAGACTTTATGCAGGGACCTCTAGTGAAATCACTCCTCCTTTCCAGACCTACAGAATCTATGGACTAGCACAGTGAGCAAGGCTGAACATTCATTTTTAGAATAATTTGTTAATCGGCAGTTGATAGGCAGAGAAGAGGAGTGAGGATGGAGCCAGGAGCCTGTCACAGGCTCAGCCCGGGCACTACAGCACTCAACTCCAGACTACTCAACTCCAGACCACTCTACTCCAGACCACACTACTCCAGACCGCTCTACTCCAGACCGCTCAACTCCAGACCACTCAACTCCAGACCGCTCTACTCCAGACCGCTCAACTCCAGACCACTCAACTCCAGACCGCTCTACTCCAGACTGCTCAACTCCAGACCGCTCTACTCCAGACCACTCAACTCCAGACCGCTCTACTCCAGACCGCTCAACTCCAGACCGCTCTACTCCAGACCGCTCTACTCCAGACCGCTCAACTCCAGACTGCTCTACTCCAGACCACTCAACTCCAGACCGCTCAACTCCAGACCGCTCTACTCCAGACCACTCAACTCCAGACCGCTCAACTCCAGACCGCTCAACTCCAGACCACTCTACTCCAGACCGCTCAACTCCAGACCACTCAACTCCAGACCGCTCTACTCCAGACCGCTCAACTCCAGATCGCTCTACTCCAGACCACTCAACTCCAGACCGCTCTGCACTGAGCTCTGCTTCTGCTGTGGTTCCACGTGATCACAGGACGAGTCTGCAATTATGTGACTTAGTCTTGTCGTCTGTAAAAGTGGTGATATCATTATTTCTGTGTCTCAGAATTATGACTTCATTGATATGAGTAAAAAATCAAAACCCAGGCATATAATAATTGCTAACCAGCACAACCACTCATAATAATAATAATAATAATAACTGAATTGCCAAAGAGAATGGCTTAAGAGATGGGTAAGAGGCTTCCCATCAAGCCTGAGCACCTGACTTGAATTCTCAGGACCTACATGACAGAGGGAGAAAACCAAGTCTCCTTCTCCCTCTCCCTCTCCCCCTCCCCTTCTGTCTCCCTCTCTCTCTCTCTCTCTCTCTCTCTCTCTCACACACACACACACACACACCACCACCACCACCACCACTACCACACATTAAATAAAGAGTGGGTAAATGTCACATTTTTACAGAAGAATTTATTCACAGCTAGATAATATTAGAATTGACTTTAAGCTTTGACCTAAGCGTATTTTTTTTAGACTTTTTCTTTCAATCTAACTGAAGTTATAGTAGATTTTAAGGGGACTTTTAACCTATATACTAAAGTATATATAACACAGAAGAACTGACTTGACTATGACAGTTTGCTATCATTTTAAGTGATGGAAGTCAGACCCGGGAATGACAAATACCACATTGTCTCTCACACAGAGAATCTCGATTTATAAAGATAAATATGTGAAAGTGAACGAGGATTATTTGGGACGAGAAAATGACCAGTGGGAGGGGTGGCCTGGGGAGCAAGTGAGACAGACAGGGGGACAGAGGAGGTGTGAACGTTTCATCCTGGAACTCGTTAGTTTATACGATTAATGTATACAAATATTTTTTTTAAATCAGAAGAAAGGCATTAACAAGGGAGAAAAGGGGTAAGTCAGCTAAGAATCAGTGAATTTTGCAGCCAGATTCCAAGACAGGCAAAAGACTGACAAGAGGCTGCTGCTGAATGGCTTAAAAAAGCTTGGTGCTGGGGCTGGGGAGATGGCTCAGCGGTTAAGAGCACTGACTGCTCTTCCAGAGGTCCTGAGTTCAATTCCCAGCACCCACATGATGGCTCACAACCATCTGTAATGAGATTCAATGCCTTCCTTTGCTCTGTGTGTGTGTGTGTGTGTGTGTGTGTGTGTGTGTGTGTGTGTGTAGGCACATATATGTCTCTTGGTACCTATAATCACTCGAGAAATCTGTACCACTGTGCACTGACAATCCAGGGCAGGAACAAGCTGTGACTTAGCTATGAACTACAGGCTCTGACCTCGAGTACAACTTACAAAATAAATGAAGTGACAGATGTGATTTCTGATCTTATTTGCTAAAAACTCAACCTTAGATATCTTCCTTTTCTTAGCAAAAAAATAAAAAAATAAAAAGATAAATTGGAAAATAACATGATACTTTGCAGATTGTTTGAGTTATCCGGCCTGCCTTTAATTCAGGGGATTACTGGACAAACCCCGAGTTCATTCAAAAAACACTTCTAAAATCTGCTCAGGATTACCAATATTGTCAGCAAAACCTGTTTCAAATTTATTGCTTTCATCCAGGTTAAATAATAAAAGGGTCCATTTGTCCCACCACATGTACATACACAATTTCAGCTTTCATCATTCCATACAAGTTTAATCCAGTGATTTATGCTTTTTAAACTCATATTCGAGGATTCTGCTGAGAAAGTCACCCAGACAGACAGAAGACCTCGTGGGATTAATAGGATGTGTGCCAGGTTCAAAGCTGGTGAGGTCCTCCCTGCGTAAGAAAGAACAGCCTTAACATGGTGACCCTCCTTTCAGGGTCTAATCATATTAATGACTTTTGCAAAAGGGAACCGGCTGAGGTTGAAGAGTTCAGAGAGGATGACCCAGATGTTAGACCTAGACTGTGTGGAAGAGAAGCCATTGCTGCTGGAAGCTTTTCCTATTCAAAGTGTGGAAGACACCATTTTCTCGGAGGAAATCTGCCTTCTGTGTAAGTCATTGTACTAATGGCTAAATTTGAAGTTTCAGAACTTTTGATTTTCTTTCTGAAGCCATTATATTTCGCTCAACCCCACCTCTAGCTGCAAAAAATCAGGGAAATTTATCAGGTGAGCTGACTTTAAAAGCACCTTTCAGTCATCCAATGTATCGCTTCAGTGTGGTCGGAGAACACAATCCCAGACCGGGAACAAACACTCTGGTTAACTGTTATAGACGACTCCAAACACTTAGTTTAAGTCTCACAGAGGTAAAGTATTGGGATAGGGGAGTGGAAAGGATCCCTCAGTGCCCTAGCCAGTATGTTGTTTCAAGGACATATGGACCTTTACCTATAGCAACTCCCTTCCTTGCTTCTTCAGCTTCCATTAAGAGCCTATAAATGACATCTTGGTGAGCACATTTTGCCACGTCTCTGAACTCAATAGTTATTTCAAAGGATTTCCGACTCTCATTTGGTTATAGCATTGTTTTAATACCTTGGCTGTGAGGTAGTTTGTTTATCAATGTTAAAGGGCTGTTTTAAATTGTAATTATGTGCACATGCCTATGTTTATATGCACATAACTGCATTGTCCATGGCAGTCAGTGGAAGAGATAAGGTCTCCTGGGACTGGGAGCTCCTGACTCCTTGACTTGGGTACCAGGAACTGAACTCAGGTCCTCTGCAACCTCTCTCTCTCTCTCTCTCTTTCTGTTTTTGTTGTTGTTTGTTTGTTTATCTGTTTTGGAGACAGAATCTAACTATGTAGCTTTGGCTGGAGGGCGAGGTGCAGACCAGGCTGGCCTCAATCCTCCCCGACCCATTCCCATATGCTTATATCCCACATTGTTAATAATAATGAAAAAGATTAGCTTATTTTTATATACTACAGACTTACAGGCTGGGGAGTGGTGATGCACAACTTTAATCCCAAGTGGCAGATCTCTAAGTTCAAGGCCTGCCTGGTCTACAGAGAGAATTCCAGGACAGCCAGAGATATACAAAGAAACCCCATTTTGAAAAAGCAAACAAACAGACAATATTATATACTTAAGAACACTAGTATATATTGCATTTAAATACACTGAGATGTATTGGTCTGTTTTATAAAAATTCAGCTGCTCAGGTGATATTTAATTTAAATTTCCTTGTGCCAAATTTATGATTTATGAAGATAACCACAATTCTTTCAGACTTGTCGGAAATTGCTTCACATTGAAAAATCTCAAATTATTTTCAGAACACATAGCATGTTACCAGGGACTAATTGTCTATTTGTGTGAAAAAGCAAACTATTTTCTTAATCATGCTTAGCAGCGTAATAGAATGTAAGTTAGGGTTACAAATGAAAAGCCAAAAACAAACAAACAAAAAGACAAGTTTTTCTTTTTCTTTTTCTTTTCTTTTCTTTCTGTTTCTTTTCTTTCCTTTTTTTTGGGGGGGGTGTCCTGTGATTGTACAGAAAAGCCCAGCAAAGTCTCCTTGGCAATATTTAATATTATATTGTTATTTTAAAATTGACGTATGTGACTCTGCGGGCAGCTGAAGCTCAGACTCCATGCTGTTCCGCTCCCTTCATTTTTAGCCCTAGTGTTGTAATATTTTAAATGTTGTTTCCACGGTGACTCTAACCTTCCACAGATGTGTGTTCTCTAAATCAACAAACCTGCGTGCATTTTCCTAATTTGCCAGCATGGGACTTACTTTGCTCATGCACATTTTATCCGATAGTCCAGCTATGGATTTCAAATTGTTGCTTTATCTTTTCCTAGTATCTCCTGTGATTCTGCTTTGGTATATGACTACAGACAGCCATTTGAGTTCCTCTATTTGTTAGCATTTGATTCTCCTGAGAAGAACAATACCATTAGTATTGCTGGTCAGTTGTGGGATTGCCAGCCATGATGTCAAAACCATAATGGTAAGCAGGACACCTTTGGTGAGATACCGCCTTAGTTCAGGTTACTACCACACCAACAAAGCACCATGACCAAGAACCAAGTTGGAGAGGAAAGGGTTTATTCAGCTTACACTTCCACATTGCTGTTCATCACCAAAGGAAGTCAGGACAGAAACTCAAGGAGCAGGAGCCCTGCGGGAGGAGCTGACGCAGAGGCCATGGAGGGATGCTGCTTATTGGCTTGCTTCCCCTCATGTGCTCAGCCTGCTTCCTGACAGAACCCAGGACCACCAGCCCAGGGATGGCACCACCCACAGTGGCTGCCCGCCTCCCCCACATTGCTGATCAGTAAGTGAGAAAATGCCTTATAGCAGGATCTCATAACTGAGGCTCCTTCTTCTCGGATGATTCTAGCTTGTATCAATTTGCCACAAAACAGCCAGTACAGATAGGATATTTTCAAAGTTCTTACAACTCTCTGGCATCATGTTTCTTCCTAACAACCCACTTCAAACAATATATATATATTTTTGTCTGTTTGAGTTTATATGTTACACGAAGTCTTGCAGGCATCCAACCTTGTGACACTGTGACATGATATCATTGCCTGCAACTTTGTGCTGGAGAACCCTGCAATTGAGTTATGAGAGAGAGAGGAGGGGGGCAGGGGGACAGACAGAGATAGAGACAGAAACAGAGACAGAGAGACAATCTTATAATGTGTTGGACAGTATTCCTGGGGTATGCAGACTGTAGGCAGGGGTACATATTTGCTAGAACACAAGTCTGTTTTTCCTTTCATTTCTGTAGTTTCCTGTCTCATTCTAGACTTTTCCAGACTCCACTCTCCTGTACCTCTGTGCAGATGAGTAGAAAGGTAATTTTTATTCTCCAGAGGAGATTGTTGTGTCCAAGGCTATTACCTCTGTCTGCTAACCTAGGCCTAGTCCTGGAAGCTTCTAGACTCTCTACAATCTAATGTAGACCTAGAATCTTTTCAGCCCCTGAGATTCACGGCCGAGTAAGCTCACCCTTTCCAGTTCTTTCTTAACTCTGACTCAATTGGTTCAATTCAGCTGTTCTGGCTCAAACCTCCTCTTCAAGATGACTGATTCAATCTGGCTTCTCTCTGCTTCTCTTGAATTGCTCTGCTTGGCCTCGAACTAACAACTCTGGTGGCAAGTGTTGTAATTTTCTGACTCCTTCTCTGGCTCTTTCTGTCTTCACCTGTGACTAGCTTGTTCTCTCTCTGTAACCTGTTCTCTATCACTGCCCCTTTAAACTGTAAACTATACTGTTCTCTCTTGAGTAGCTTCCCTTTCCTCTGTCTTCTCATGAGAGTTGGGCATATCCTATTCTGTCCAGTCTTTCTCTTTTGTCTGTCAGTCAATTAGACATCACTTTCAAACATGGGTGAAACTTCTCCAAACTAACTTTTCCTTCATTGTTTTGGATTAAATGTGTATACTAAGGGCATGTCTATATTCTAACCAGGGATTAAAGGTGTGTTTGTATTCCAGCCAGAGGGATTAAAGGTGTGTGCTGAGGGCTAAGGCACCACAACTAGCAACAAGGCTTTTCAGTGAATAACAATCTCAGGGTTCACAATGTGATCAAACATCCTGCAACAGAAGGAGCCTTGGTAGCCTAACTCCCCCCTCCCACTTTCCTGGATCTGTTCTGTATTGTCAATCACATCTCCTTCTAAGGTACTTCACCGCACACAAATCAAGTTTGCGGCACATCTCCTTCCAATCAATAGACCCTTATAGATTGCTTTAGTCTACCTAAATGACTTCCCAAGAAAATATCTTGCCATCTTGTTTCTAAAGTGAAAACATCAGATTGAGAGTTCTGTCAGGTCATTGAATGGGACAGGTGACTGTGTTCCTCTGGGGCACTGGGGCACCTCAGCTTCAGGTAGTTGTTAGATGATAAGGTACAGTGTTTTCTCTCCAGTCAGACACACGCACACAACGGGGCATTGGGACTTGGAGTGGCCTTGAATTCAGGCAAATGGCTAAAGGAAGAACAGGCTGGCAGGGTGTTCTGACACTTTACAAAGGCTGCTATGCTTCAAATTTCTGCAGTGTGGTCAAGCCAGGCCCATGCTAAAACACAGACCTGCCTTGAAATTCACCCTTAGCAAATCAACAGCAAATGTGGCTACTGATGGCCTCTTTAGTAACAACCCAGCACATTTATCCTTCATGCCACAGAGGCCTGTGCTACGCTGAGAGCATTCATGCCACAGAGGCCTGTGCTGCACTGAGGAGAGAGTTAGTGTCTGCCAAGCAGCCGCTCCTTACATTTCTTCCTGTTCTGTAACCAAGGGGAATTCTGGCAAAATTTGTGTTTATATTTTTGCACAATGTTGCTAACTCAATATTGTCCACTGTGTCATCGTATTTGATCGTCACAATGGCACTGGGGGGAGAACCAGGATGTCCCTGGATTGCCTTCAGGAAACTGACTCAGCTGCAACCATCTGTGTTCAGACAGTGGCAATCTTGAGTTATATTTTTAAATATACTCAGAAGATTCTGGAACCCACCTTCTTTTTATCATACCATATAGAAAAAGTCATTTTTATCTACTGATTTTCTTTCCTGATATTTGAAATGGATGTTTGGTTTTGGAAAGAAATGAGTTTTGATCCTGGTGATGCCTGGACCGTCACAGCACTTCTCAGCTGCAGACAAAGGCGGGATGCTGTGTGTGATTAGACATCCCATCAGATGCTACTCCGCTTGAAATAGCAGGGACACCTGGCAGGCCGTTCTCTTTAGAAACTTTGTTAGAATGAGGTGTGCAAATGGGGGTCAGCTGAGTGTCTTGACATTAATATTCTTAGAAGACACATGGTTACTTTTTATGGGTCTGGGATTTGAATCTAGGCTTTAGAACATTTGAGATGATTATTCTACACTCTAACACAAGCTACATCTTCAGTTCAGAGAACACACTCTTGACTGTGTAGGGTGGCCTCTACAATGTCTCTGAGGGATCTCTATTTAAGGCTAACTCCCTTAACTTGGGTATAGGTATGGGCTAGATCTAGTAACTTGCCTCTTTCCTTCCTTGTTCCTTCCTTCCTTCCTTCCTTCCTTCCTTCCTTCCTTCTTTTCTTTTCTCTTCTTTCTTTTCTTTTTTTATTTGAGACAAAGTTTCTCTGTGTAGCCCTGACTGTTCTGGAACTCACTCTGTAGACTGACCAGGCTAGCCTTGAGATCAGAGATCTGCCTGTGTCTGCCTCTTGGGTTCTGGGAGTAAGGGTGTATGTCACTACTGTGGGACTAGTGACTTGCTTCTTATGAGCAGAAAATAGCAGAAGAGGTGGGTGCCACCTAGATTAGATTACAAAAACCATATGGCTCTCCTTACTGCTCACAATGGAAGCCTGCTGACGTTACCAGGACTAGTCTGTGGATCAGTAGCTTGTATGGAAATGAGCAGAAAAACTACATCTCATGACAACATTAAATCTCTAATACAGTAATTCTTGACCTGTGTGGATTGCCAACCCCTTTGGAAGTCAATCGACCTTTTTACAGCATTGTCGAAAACCATCTGAAAAGACAGATATTTACCTCCATCATGACTCATAACAGTACTAAAACTGCAGTCACGAACTAGCAATGAACATCTTTGTATGATGGAGGGGGTCACCACCACATGTGGGTCACTGCGTTACCTTAGGAAGACTGAGGAGCACTTCTCCAGGTTGGTGAGCACTTCTCCAGTGCCTGAGGAGTTGAGTGTTGCCAGCTTCTCTTTGCCTGAGTTTGGGGAAAGGTCCTTCAGATGACCTTGATATACCTCAGGTCTGGTTGTCATAGAAATGGCAATCAGATAAGAGCCCAACTCCATGTTCTTTGTTTGGCTGCACCAACATTCCTGACCTGCAGAAAGAGGTCACAGACTCCATCTGGGGTGGTTCACTTGAGAACAATAGAGAACTCGCACATGGACTTCACTGGTTTCCCCTCGCTTTTCTTGGATTTTATGCTGTCTGCTATTTGTGCTCAGTTTCAGAAGCAGATTCGATGTTAGTTAACCATGAAAACTGCATAGTCGCTAAGATTATTGCTTTGGAGTTAGGAACATCGGAGCCGCCCCTAGATTTAACCTTTTACAGACTTCAGGAGAGTGATTTCATTTTGGTTCCTCTGTTTACTGCTCTGTGAAGGGATCTATACACACTGACATACCCACTAGGTGTTTGCTTGCTCCTTTGAGCTTTGATGCAATTGATGAAATAAAACAAAATCCTTAGGAAAAGCAAATCCTTAGGAAATGTTTGCTGTTACAACTTGAGTATTGTGGTCTAATCATAGTTTTAACCTACAAATAAGTCTTTATATAGGAAGAGGAAGTTTGGCGCCATCATTTATGTATTATCCTGCTTTGAGACTTTGAGCTCAGACTTACTTGTGGAAACTGGAGAAAGGTCAAAAACCCTGAATGTTATTTTTCTGCCTTGGTTTCAGTTTCCTTACTTGTTGTCAAAAGAAAGTTTTTAGCTATAAAACCCAGTTGTGTTCATATCTAATTTGTGGGTTTCTAAACTTTCTATGAAACAATGTCATCAACATCATCCCTGCCACAACAAGAAACCCAAACTAAGGCGCATATTTTCTCTATTGCTTGGGCATCTCTCCTTGTTAACTCTTCTTTTTCTCTTAGATGATGCGAGGCATGTTGGGAATTGGTCTCCAGTGCTGTTGTCCAGGTCCTTGAATCATCAAAGAGCTTGTATGAAAAGAGGAATATGGGTGGGGGTGGTCAGAGGATGAAAGTGCTTCCTGAGGAAACCTGAAGACATGAGTTCAATTCCTGGAACTCACACTAAAATCTGGATCTAATGATCTGTGTCTGTATTACCAGAACACCTACAGAGACATGGAGACAAAGACAGGAGAACTGGTTGGAAGCTTGCTTGGACAGTGTACTGGTACAGTAAGAAAGAGCCTGACTCAAAGTTCAGATGGAAGGACAGGACTGAATCCCCAAAACCTGACTTCCCTACCTCCCTGTGTGATCACATTCTCCCCTGACAATAAGTGAGTAAGTAAGTAAGCAAGTAAGTAAGTCTTAAGCACACAAGGCCAGCATAGCAGGGCACATCTTTAAATCCAGCATTTAGAAAGAAGAGATAGACTAGTCTCTGCAAATTCAAGTCTAGTTTGATTTATATAGCAAGTTTCAGAACAGAGTTTCCTAGTGATAACTGTTCTAAGAAAGAAAGAGAAAAAGAAAGAAAGAAAGAAGGAAGGAAGAAAGAGAAGAGAAGAGACAAAAAGAAGAGAAAATAAAATAAATTAAGAAAAGAAAAGAGAAGAGAAGAAAAGAGAACCCCAGAAGTAACAATGATCCAAGTCAAGCATTGGAACAGGGGCATAGAATAGCAACACAAACCATTCTAAAATAGTTCATAGGACACACAAAGTAATATAATTACATGACAATGACTGATCTGTGAAGTTTTAAATGAGAGTCACATTACAATGGTCTTCACTAGGTGTTTCTGAAGTCCTACTGAGACATTCTTAGAGATATTGTCAGATACACACAGCACTTTACAACCCCAGACACACATGATGTTCACCTGCCTATGAGAGTTTACGAATCAATATAAAAAAGGCAAGCTTTGCTTTGGTAGTAAAAGAATCAAAAATATTTGTTGAATGGGCAAATGAAGGTTTTCCAAGATTACTGTGTGTGTAAAATATCAGAGAAATAATACTAATAGCTACAATGATTTTTCTTTAATATCATTTAATGTACCATCCATTAACTCCTTGGATTTAGACACTAAACAAGGCATCTGAAATAGGAAAAGTGAGTCTGTGTAGACCTTACCAACTAAAGAGTAAAGAGGAAGACCACTTGGGAATGGTTACAGAATATTGCTATAAAATTTTTCTTTAAACTGAAATGTTTACTTTTTTAAACAATGGAAATTAACTTAGTGGGATGTTAACAATACTGAGAAGTAGCTGCAAACAAAGGCTCTAGACATGGTCTTTTCTAGCTGAGATCATGTAATTGAACATTCTAGGCTGAGGGGAAAGAAAGAAAACAGATTGATTCTCATTAGAAGAGATACGCACATAGACTTATAGAACACGGGTTTTCATTTTTAAGGAGGCTAACATCTCCATGTTGCTTGTTAGTACATTCAACACTCAGGATCTGGTCAGCATCATTTAAGAGTCTTCCTTAGAATGAAAATGTACGTGTGGTAAATAAGCGTGCATTTGCCAGTGGGCATCCAGGAAGAGGATGTGTTTAACTGAATCACCTTTTTTAGATACCTAAAGGCTTCAAAAAATTTAAATTAATGTATATTTTAACCATGCACTTCCCCTCAAGGGGCCTTTTTGTATACAATTAGTTTCTCCTCTACTGTGTAGCCCCTATATCCTATTTATTATTTATAAAATTGTCCTTTCGTTTGCAACCAGAAATGTATATTGATCTTTGTGAATGTTGATTTATCTATGCAGAAACTCTTGTTCTTGTTCCTTAACAATGAAAATACATGTGTGTGTGTGTCGATTTCTTTAAGAAAGACTTCAGTCAGAAAGGCTTCTCTATAAGTGATGTTCATGCATGCATCTTGTGCACGGAACAGAAAGAGAGGACTCTGTGACTGGACCAGGGGCACAAAACCAAGCAGAAGCTTGTTCTTTCGAGAACCATATCTTCTCTTTTAAAAACACTAGGCCAGGGCAAAGTTAACATCTCGTGAAAATCTACAACCAGAGTGACGTCAGTGTGGGATGAGTATTTTTTTATTGAATTTAAATACAAGAGGAAAGATAATGGCAGGGGAAAAATATTTTTAAAATAAACCGTATGACTGAATAATATTGATGGTACAAATTCAGTTCTTATGGGTCAAGCATCCTCTTAGGAAAGGGTGTTAGAGCAGGAAACAAAGTCACCAAAACACTTCCCCTGGGGTTTTTAATTCTTGGGTAAGGGTCACTGTGAAGAAGAAAATGGGAAAATAAATAACAAATAAATTATGTATCAGAAGGGTGAGGTAAACAGAGTGGATGAGCTGCCAGGGGTGAGGGTCAGCCTGGCACAGATGGCATGAGTGGGAGAGACAAAGTAGGTCCTACTGACCAAGTGACATTTGGACAGAGATGTGACTGAGATACAAATTTCTCTACAAATGGGAAAAGGATGCTGAAGCAGGAGGGAGGTTCAGTGAAATCCTCAGTCTGCTCTGTGGTTCTTTCAAGGGGGTGGAGAAGACAGCCTGCGAGGGGTTAGGTCAGAAGAGCTAGGCTCTAGGAACGGAGAGGTTGCAGGTCACTCAGAAACTTGGAGGCCTTTGGGAAGGCTATGACCTTGACCCTGTCTGTCGAATGACTATGTTTTGTCCTTATTTTCTCCGGCACGTCCTCTTGCTCTTCCTCCTTCACCCCTGCCTCCTCATGTACGCCTTTACCACTTTCACTGTCAAGGATTCATTAGTCACCTATACCAAACTGAAGAAGCACATGATTCTCTGGTTTTAGGGGCATATTTCTGTGGGTTTCTTAGTCTCTTTAATTCAAAATTATGTGCTGAATTTCTAATTTGGACAAACCCATACACTGAGTCCGCATCTTTATAGAAGATGGTGCATGCTGCATATTACTGACTGCAGAGCATGCTACTCTAAGCTGCCGCTGAAAGGAACACCACACCAAGCAGTTCACATGTGCTAACTTGCCTTGTGCTCTCAGCAGTCCCAAGCTGAGGCTGCTGTTTTGCCCTTTTGTGGCAGAGATGAATGAGGGTGGCAAGATGAGGTAACACAAATTCCTCCTTGACACCCAGACAGTAAACCATCCGCCTGACCCTTGAACTCGGGTATTTTTGACTCCAGTGTCTGCCCTTGACCATTCACAACACTGACTCCTGTTGTCACAATCCTTGACAATACTCACACTCTTTGAAATGTTTTGTCTATTCTTTTATTAACATCCTACTGTATGCTGGGCACTCTCAGGCATTGTGTGGACAGAACTACTGCTAGCCTTAATAGTGTCTTTGTCTGGAGTCAAGAAGTATGTCTCTTCTTCAAGGCCCTTCATGATGATGTCAGAATGTCTCTTTACAGATCAAGACATGGCTTGGGCTGTTTCTTAGTGACAGAGTAGCAGGCTCTGGGTTCAGGATGTGTGTATATGATGTAATATGGCAGAGGCAGGAGGAAGGCAAGATATTCAACTGCCATTTTTGGTCATTTCAACTGTGATAACACATACACACTTATCTACAAGTACATATAAGTATACACATGAAAGACACATTTTAGTGGAACCAATGGTAACAACAGCACGTTTCTAGAACTTGTGTCCTTCAAAAGCACGTGACCCCGAAAGCTGCACTGGAAACCTCTGTGTGCATCACAGAAAAGATACCACGCATTGCTCTCTAGAAATGAAAAGCAAAACCCCTCAGGGGAAAAAAGAATGACTTCTTTTCTGTAAGACATTTTGAAGTATTATCGTAGCCTAAAATTGAAACCTGCCTCAACTGACACAAATCTATTATGTTTAATAGATTGGCACACCACTAATAAGAAGTTTTAGCAGTGTGTTCTGGCTATCCTTAGAGAGATCTTCAAACTCTTGTCAATCCTGTGTCATGCATTTTTTCATTTAGATTCTAATTAATACATAGATTTATACGCCTTGCTGGGGGCTCATGTAGCCCTAAGCTTCAAAAATGACTAAGTAGCTGAGTTGACCTTGAACTTCTGATCCTTCCATTTCTGCTTAGAGCCTGTTGAGATGGCAGACGCGTGCCTCTGTGTCCCATTTCTGTGCTGCTGGAATTGGAACCTAGGACATGCTAGGTAAGTACTGTCTGTGCTGCTTAAAAACACATATTGAATTCCCAACAAGTACAGTATGGTGAGCATACTAAAGCAACACAAACCATAACCTACCGAGCACAGGCCACATACTGAGTGCTATTGAAATAGCAGATCTCAGTTCTTCGTAGTAATTATATCCATCATGACTGACATTAATCAGTTACCTACTTAGAAGAGTCTTTCCCACCTCACCAAGATCAGAGTATACCTTTGCCATTAATTTTATATTAATTAGCACTTTCCCTCAAGAGATGTTAAAGTATGACTAGTTATTAATTTCATCCTTACAAATAATGAAAATGAAGTTCAGAGCAGAGAAGGGTGAGGCTGAGTTCAATCTCAGGAATTTCTGACTCCACAGCCCATCACCAGGGGAGGGTGTCTCTGAGTAAAGGAAATAGGAAAAAAGAAGAAGAGACTTCCTTATCCCCCCACCCCTGAAGATGGACAGGCAAATCCGAGGTGAATGTATAAAAGAAAGAGTCAGCACAAAGGCCGAACTTTGCAAAGGTGACAACATTCTGTACGATGGAGTCCCCCACAGCCCTTCTTGCCCAACCCAAGTAAGTCTGAAAACCTGCACTCTGTACTCTTAATTTCTGATACAGGACTTTGTCAGTGTTTCAAGGCTCATTTATATCTCTTTTCCTCTCTATCTGTACTTGCTTTCCAGCTTAGATATAGTGCTTTTGAAAGGGTAATTTGAAGATAAGAGGAGACATGAAACAGGAATAGCAAACATGTTTTCAAAGCCTAACCAGGTGCCTGGTAGCATTCCATTACATTAATAAACTCATTCGAAAAGTGAGCAGAGGCCTTCCCCCACCCCCCTCCCCACATCAGAACAAATTTTAAGAGCTTGGGCAAAAGCCTGCAAATATCTGTAGCAGAAAGACTTCAAGAAGGAAATCAGATGGAAAGATCTTTGTACCTCATTGTCTCCCAGGTAGCAGCGTGACCTTGGAAGTGTCCTCGGCAGACCATCTGGTGAAACACTCAATAAAAGTCTAAGAGTACGCCGTTTTGGTCAAAGCTGTTGGGTTTCATGGAATCCCCCATTCCAGTGACCACTTATCTCTTTGCTTGTCTGCAGCTAATCTGAGAAACAGTTTGGAGAGTGTGTTACGACCAGGGCACTTACTTTCTTATAGCTGATGAAAAAAAGTACTGTTGCTTGTTAGTTCTTTTTGGTTTTGTTCAGTCTCACCCCTGGTGGCTTTGTACTTCCATGTAGATAGCTGAGGGTAACCTTGAACTTCTGATTTGCCTGCTCGCACCTTCTGAGCGCTCTGCTTAAAACAGGAACCACCACCTTCTGTTCATGCCATGCTGGGAGGAAGACCCAAAGGTTCTTGCTTGTCCCACACTCTGCCAACCGGCTTGCTACTTTTTGACTTAAATGTATTTACTTTTGTTTCATTAACTGAGTGAAATAGAGTTTTACTCTGTAGCTGTCCTAGAACTCAGGACAATTCTTCTATCTCAGCCTCTCTGGTCTACATTACCATCCCTGCCTTTTCTTTTAATATTTATGTGCACACTATTTTTCCCATGTCGCTGAAAACCCAAGAATAAGACAAAAGCTTTATTCCTCCTTGAGAGTTCTAGGGTTCACCTTCTACTTTGTTCATAAAAAAAAATGGTATTTAGTTTGTTTGAAACCAAGTTTCATGTAACCCAGGCCAGCTTCCAATTCTGGGTATATAACCACAGCTGACCTTGAATTCCTGACTCTCCTTTCTCCTTCTCTTATTGTGCTGTGATTTGCAGGCTTTGATTAAATATCCTGAGATCATTTTTTTGAGCACTTACTATATGCCAGATAGTAAATGAGTATAAGCAACTCAGTCTTCGTCAACATTGTCATTGTTTTAACATACTGGTGGGAAGCATGTTATTTTAATACAGTGGGAGTACAGGTGTCCAGTGCAGGGGACACTGCCAGAAAAGTACTGAGCTCACTCTTCAGAGTTGGAACAGACCCTCAGAGACAGTGACAAGTATTTCCGAGATTATAAAGAGAGCTACAGCTAAGAGGAGAAAAGTCAAACAGGGCATGTGCGACTTCCCAGACTGCCAGCCCAGCAGGCAGTGTCCTGAGTTCTGAACTGTGAGGGGCAAGTAGCAGCCAAGTTTCAAACAGCACAATATCTGTGTTTGCTTGATGCTGATAAGGTCATTGATATGCAGAATCCATAAAAGTGTGGCTAAAAAGGAAGCCATTATGACAATCACCAAGCGTCTCCCAGAGTGTCCAAAACCAGAGGGAGGGTCTCATTACAAATTAGTCCAAAGAGTAGTGTAAAATGGCTGAAGCATCTGCTGTCCCAAGTTCTGAACTCTGCCTGCTGCCCTTCTCAGAGAGCAAGGGTGGAGGTGGAGCCTGGTAGGTGGAAGAGTGTTTTCCACATTCTCCAGGGTTTGAGTATAACACAGTATGACCTTTAGATAAACATAACCCAAATCTTAAGAACTACTTGGCTATCCATAATCAAGATAGCTTTTTGCCTATTTGCATTTTGCAAATTAAGCATCTCTCCGAAGGCCTGGATTCTACAGCAAGCATCTTTCAGCTCCTGTGCACGTTTCCTGGCTCTGGAAGTCTTTCTCTAGTATGCTAGGTACTGAACTTTGACGAAGAGTCCACTGCAATAACAGTAAAGTTTAATGGCGCATAACTTTGAGAGACTGACAAATTCCCAGCCAAAGTATTGATTCTTACAGAATTTATGAAGCACACTCTGTATTCTGTGTCATTATGGTCCATTTTTGGCTGAAAGAATCATGTAAAATAGATTTTTAAATGAGTGGTAATAGCCAGACATAAAGAAGGTATTGATGTGCGTCTTGGAGGGTGAAATAGCAAGCCAGATTAAGGCGGACAACAAATCAAACACAACAGTCCCTCTGTTACTACAATGTAAATTCCCTGCTCCTTTTAATCACCCTCTTCCAGGTCCCACTTAATTTGCCTTCTACAGACCTCTTCTGAAGAGCATTAGTGACGCTAAGATTTTTTTTTGCGCGCTTGCAAATACTGTTTTCAGGTGGTTAGCGAGCATCAAGGAACTGGTTGCTTAAATTTGGCAAAGTGGTTTGCTCTCGTGTGTAAATAATGCCCTTGAAAATAATGAAATAATGTTAAATGAAAATGTTTTACTATAATAAATACGTGCATATAAATGGCACAAGTATTGGATCAGAGTTTGAAGACTGAATGATTTTTTTTTCATCAACTTATCTATTTTTAAATAAGAGGAAACGTTTTCATTTTCAGTAAATAACTTGTGTTCTCCCTTTATAACTTTAAGCTAGGCTCCTTCTTTTCCAAAGAGGACTTGTGGAGCTGTCTCTATGTCAGCTTTGTGTTGGAAGAGTGTGGAATTCTGTCCCCTGGCTCTGGGCTGCTCATCTTGATACCTTCACAAACGGCTGAAACAGAAGCTCCCTTACACCCCTGACATTTTGTTTTGACACGCTCCGGGGGGAAAAGAGTAGCTTTCAAAAATAGTCATTTAAACTTTGATTTTATGCTTCACTGTGGAATACATGTTTATTAAATGCGTATCTCACCGACAGAGTAATCAATATAGATTGTGTAGTACATTATGAAGAAACCATGTCTGAGATTATTAGAAAAATTAAATGCCTTAGGTTTTGCTTACTTGAGCAATATGGGAAAATTAACAGTTGAAACCCTTTTGTGGACCTGACTGGATTTAGCCTTGCTCAGAACACATGATAGTTGGCTCACTGCTTTACACGCATATACTTCTTTTCTTTTAAATGAACTCACATTTACCCTATGCAGTTATCTATCATCCATCTAATAAACATTAAGTTATCCAACATCCTAAATTTAAAGACTAATGTTTATGAAAAGATCCTACAGATCAATGGGAGGCAGATGGGGTAAAGGAAACAAAGTAGCTGTGGCTTTTTTTCTGAAACGTAGTGGTGTTTCCACTCCTTCTAGAATCCCTTTCAGAGCGGAAAAGACAGACTACTATGTCTGGTTGTACTGAGGGATCCCTCCCCTACACACACACACACACACACACACACACACACACACACACACACACGCACACACACACACACTCACACACACACACTCACACTCTCACACACACTCTCACAAACACACTCACACACACTCACACTCTCACAAACACACACACACACACACACACACACCCCTGAAACCTTGCCAGAATCAAGTAAACCCATTTTCAACAATTTAGGAGTTATCCTTTAATAAAAAAGTAACTAATGTAGCAGGAAAAAAGGGCCGAGAATCTCAATGGATTTTTCTCAGGTCCAGCAGAGCCTGAAGAACTCTTCAAGGTCTTGGTCAACAGTGAACAAATCAGCTTGAAGCAAAACACTGGGAAAACCCACAGACTAGGTGCTGTGAGGCCCACAGAGAGAGAGCCAGGTATTACATTAAGCATTTTCCCAGGACAAATGCAGGCAAATTCAAACAAAATAGGATGCATAGGGTGGGAGATTTCAACACAAGTTCAAGGAACAGAAAAGCCAAGTCCTCACCTCTAAAACAAACATTGCACAAGAGATGTCCATTAGCATAAGGCAGCTAAACTGAAGGGCTCCCTGTTCATAGTATCAATAGGTTATTCACCTGAAACTCCTTTTGGAGAACAACTTGTAGTTTCATGGATTGGTGTGTTAGAAGAAGTCAAAGCCATGGATGTCATAAGCAATTTTAAAATGTAGTCACACTCCAAGATCCTTATATCTTAATTTGTTTTTTTTTTTCCAAATCAACACAGCATTTGTTAGATACTATAGGCAGATTATATATGCTGGGTGTGTATCTAAGTGCATATAATTGTAACATCCAGTTGTGACGAACTAGTTTTACTAAAATGAAAGATTTAGCATATGGAATGAGTAGGCATGCCATCATCATAGCACGTTAGACTTTACAAATGAATGATTCCTAAGGCAGCAGGAATAGCTTTGTGTTCAGGTTTCCAGTCATTTCGTTCACTTGATAACTAACATTCAGACTCCGGCTCTGATCTTGGAGGACTTGAACTAGTCAAAATATAATAAATTCTAATACCAATGACCAAAGTGATGCTCAGACCCTAAATGATTTCTGACAGAGTCCCTTTCCTATGGTACATGTAGACCTGCCACAGTTGCGGGGTCAAGGGTTATCTTAGCTGGTTAGACAAGAGAAATATGTCCAGAGGATTCAGCATTTCTCTGTGGCCCATCTCCCATTGAGTATCAAGGATCACCCAAATGTAGAAATTATTTATTGGGAATTTATTGAGTGCCACTCCTTACATGTGTTACTTCTGCTCCCTCTGTTCTCTTCCTTGTTACCCCAAATTCATTTGGCAAAGGTCAGTGAAGGATCCTAAGGGATAACTCTGGGTCTGACCTTGGGTCACACTTCAAAGCTCTCCAGAAGCCGGGTGACATCATGCCGCCTCATGGAGAAGCTGGAGCCTTCCCTGCAGAGAGCACACCCAAACCTGTTCTTCCTGTTTTGACTCTTTCTAGACTCCCCACCTGGATCTTTGGCTTGGGACACCAATCTGAATTCGGACATCAGTAAACAAATCCCTTGTTTGTTTGTCGGCCTGAGTAGCAGGGGTTATGCACAGCTCCTGGGGCCCCAGTTCTTCTATTACCTATCAGCTCCGAGTTCCATTTACTTTTCTGAATGGCTGCTTCACTCAGTAGAGCTGTGTCGGGATCTCAAGCTGGGTGGCATGTGGTTGATCAGGCGGACAGCATGACTGCCAGTTTGGCATGCAGTTAAGAGTAGGCATTTGTGTTGTGAAAACTCCTGTTAGCTTATTACAGACACAGAGCGTGTGATGAGAAATTGTCTTTATTTTGCTTCGTGAGTATCTGCCATTTGATTTTTTTTTTTTTTTACATTTGCAACACGAGCTGACATCTTCTGGGCTTGCAACAGCATTTTTTCCCCCCATAGTGAATAAATCCCTGAAAACACACTTTTCTCTGCAGAGTCAACCAACAATGTGTTCAGAAATCACTAGAAATCAATTTCTATTAAGACTCAGCTCTGAAATTTACTGTGTGACTTTGGAAAAGCCATTTAACCTCTCCAAAAACCTTCAAATATAAAATGACCGTCCTAAGGATCAAGCCAGATACAATCTTTACAAAAGGGCTTTACAAATTGTTGAGAATTATCCAAATGTTAGGGTATTTGTGGGCATCATTTTTAATCGGATTCCTTCCTTTTTGAAAAGCAATCCTGCAGGATACAGTAGTAACTATCACCTTCTATCTGTGATACTGACTTTTGACCCCATTCTAAAAAGAAAAAAAAAATCGAATATTTCCTGGCTTCTGCCTCTAAGTTCCTCTACTCTGCCGACAAGCAACATGCCAGGAGCTTGAAACATTGTCCACCTTCGTTACCTGATCTTCTCGAATCCTGAAGTTATTAGGAAGCCAGGCTTGATTTATCACTTTCTTATGATGCCTCTTCTTTATTCTGGAATTTCTTTTTCTTCTATGGTAGTTTATCTCTGCTAATCACTGACTGCAGTCTAAGCTGTCTCTTTGAGACTGAGGGAGGGCATAAGAAGCACATGGGAGATGATTAAGGAGACCTCATTCATTCACGAACCTGCCCTAGTCTCTGAAAGGTACCTTAGCGCCCTCTGCAGGTTATGTGGATCTCTCCTCTCACAATCTTGTTTACATACTGATTCCCTCGCAACACCCCTCCCCTTACCCTGAGACTATTGGTGGCTATGTTTTTTTTTTTAACCTGGAGAACTGCTCACTGACAGCACGCTCTGAAGAGTACTGGTTTAATGAAATTGTGGAAGAAAAGGCTCTAGGATGGTTTTTCCATCACTTGGGCAAGTTGGGGGAAAGAAATGATCCCGGCTAGCCGGGCGGTGGTGGCGCACGCCTTTAATCCTAGCACTTGGGAGGCAGAGGCAGGAGGATTTCTGAGTTCGAGGCCAGCCTGGTCTACAGAGTGAGTTCCAGGACAGCCAGGGCTATACAGAGAAACCCTGTCTCGAAAAACCAAAAAAAAAAAAAAAGAAAAAAAGAAATGATCCCGGCTATTTGACAAAGCAAGTACCTTTTAAGCCCCATCACAGGTGATAATCCGTAGGAGACAGTGACAGGTGACCAACTGGAAGCCTGCAAGTGCCAAAGAATTATGTTACTTTCCTGAAACTGCACGGCCAGAATTCTGGACTCACTAAGCCTAACCTAGCATTCTTGCCTTTACTTCTTTGTCTTGTGCCTTGTCTAATCACTGTGTATGCTACAAATCACTGCGTGAAAGCTCCGCCCCTCCCACCACCCCAGTAACTGATGTATCAGGTCTTCCAGCACGTCAAAAATATCTCCGTGCTCATTCTAAAACAATTTGAGACCACATCCTGGTCCCTTTGCAAATGTCTCAGAGAGCAGGTACAGGGTTTGGTGAGGACCAGCAAACAAAGTAAACTTTTTTCCGGTCTAAATTAGCATCAGCATTCAGCCCACAAGAACAGAGACAGAAATATTGTTGCTTTTGGGTTCCGGTTTTCGTTTTGTTTTGTTTTAAACTAGCTTTTTAGTCTGGTAATCCACAAACACTTTTTGAACCTACTTCTTCCTAAAATGTCACTTGTTCTCTCAAACGTATTAATTGGCTTTAGATACCATGTGTTTATTTTGCTTATGTCACAGGGCAGAGTGGACTTCCAGGGACTCCTTTGTCCTCTAAGAAGCCACAACTCATGAAAGTCTCTTCTGAAATCATTTGGAGATTTTAGAGAAAAGTTTCCAAGAAGCCAGTGACACATATTTACTAAATCTTTAGAAAAACAAAGACCCAGAAGTAGAAGGGCCCTATGGCTCAAAATGAAAGATACAAATGTCTACACGTACTTTCTGAGAAGCTAAAGGTAAGAAGACTAAAACTGCTTACAGGCAGTCTAGGCCTCTTCAGCTCCAGGATTTCCTCACGCTAAGTAGCTTTAAAACTACTTAGCAGCATTAAATTGATGTCTTACTCAATACTTAGTTTGCTTCGGGATTTCCCTACACAAGCTCTCCCAATTACAACTGACTCACAAAAAAAGGCACCTCAGCCGGGTTTCCAACTGGTGAAAGAATTTGGTGCAATTTTAATTTGAATTCTGGGATAGGGAAGGTGGGAGTGGGGGGGTGTGGAGCAGCATTTTTAAAATGCCAATCACAACTGTTCAGTGTTTCCTGAAGTCAATTCAGTTGATTACAATGAGAGTTAAAAGAAGCAGGAAAGAAAAGGAGGGACAGTGAACAAGAGGAAATGAGCTTTGTTTTGTTATCTGAAACACTCTCCTCTGGTGCTCGTGAATCAGGACTGTTGCCAACCTGAGAAAGACTTCTCTCTCAAGTGAGTGGATAAAGCCTTAGCACTTACTTCTTCAAAGCATTCCCTGGTTCTCTTCCCCACGTGTGACTACTTTCATTATAGAACTGTGATTTTAAAAAATTAAAAAGTAAAAGAACAATGGGATCGATGGCTGGAGACCTGCCGTAGTTGAAACTCAACGAATTTGCTGTTTAATGATTACTGTGAGATGATCTGAGTTTTTTGAAACAGTGGCTCAAACTCCCAACATTTCCCCGTCCATTCCAACCCTGCTTTGCAAACATCAGCTCCTGGAGGAAGTAGATCCTGGGAAGAAGCTGAACTTGCTGAGTTTAGAGCAAAGGTGCATTTTGAATCTCAAAGGCCGGCACTTTTTGACTCTTTTTTTTTCTCTAAGACAATAGTCAGGAAATTTGGCTTGTAGGAAAGAAGGGAGTTTCTAAAGTCTTTTATTTCCTTAATAATTGAGAAGCGGGCCAGGCAAACAGTCCTAAGGGTGAAAGGTGTGTGGATTAGGAAGGTGAGAAATTCCTGGTCCCTCAGTTCTCTTTAGCATTTGAGTGGAACATCCTCTGTTTTCCTTCTCTCCATGACTTCCTGATGATGGGGGTTGAGTGGGAAAAGAGTTGGGAGAAGTTCTAGAAGAAGGGGTTGTGGAAGTCAACAGAACTTTGCCCTTCCTGGGAGGACTTTTGGGAATCATCTCGTCACAGACGAATTCTGCCTACTTTTTAAAAATTAGAAGCATCTGCATATGACTCTCCAGTCCTCAGAAGTTCCCAGTGTGCTGTGACATGACCCAGTCTATCAACTTTAGCACACGAGGTTGTCAAGGAAAGGAAGCTGGCCAATGCAGACAAAGCTGAAGGCGGGAATTGTGGTCCTGTGTTAAGGAATACCCAAGAGTCAGCAAAGTGGGGAGGGAGGAGGCGCTAGAGGGAAGATGCCCGGAACACTGTCATGGTCCAGTGAATAAACACAAGTGATGTCGCCAAAGACAGCTTCTGGAATGTTCAGGACAGTGGTTCTGAGCCATCCAGGAGGAGGCATTGGTGAAAGGATACCTGTGATTAGTAGTAGGATACCTGTGTGGGCTGCAAAGCTCCACCCTGTCTGAGATTGACAGGCCTCACTTCTTCACAGAAGTCCAGGTGAAGGAGACGGGAATGTGACAAGCTTTTCTGACTCACCGAAACAGAAACTAAGTTACATAAAGACATGGCTTAGATTACCACATGTGACTGAATCAACAATTTGAAATACCTTTTCCACTCCACCAGAAGAGAGTAGGGTGGTGAAGAAGGGCCTGGTCAGCTAAGGAGGACCCAAGTCTGAGGGTTCTAATTCCTCATTATTATGTCTTAGCATATTAGTATTTACCCTAGCCATGGTGACATCAGTGCCAAACAAGGACTGTTAGCCTTGGAGGCCGGATGACAGGAAGAGGGAAGGATAAAGTCCTTACTAAGTCAGAAGCGAGAGTCCTGTGGTGACCCAGAACCATCAGGAAACTTCTTTCTGACAGCTCTGATCTTGCTTTTTAAAACACGCTGGCCCCGGATTACTTCCCACAGAAAGCGTAATTGCATCAAAGACCACCTACTAAAGAGCTTAGCCTCCGCTCCAGGTTCATTAGCTGTTTCTCCCTGTGCACGCCCTTCCTAGTGAGAAAGACAGAGAAGAAATAATAGGGAAGTTTATTAGCGAAATACAATTGGCTGGGCTTGGTAACTTGGCTGAAAATTTTATTTCAGGTAGAGAAGAAGGAAGGATGAAATCAGAAAAGCTTCAAATGACATTAAGTTCTTTTAGCATTCGTGCTGGTGGGCATGGCGTGAGAAAAATCCAAGAGCTTCCTGATTCATTTCTTGTCAATTCTAGTGTGTTTTACATGTTTTTGTCATTGTTGTTGGATTCAAACATATGTTTATTAGCCAAAATAGGGATAATGACAATTCGTGAATAAGTATTTTTGCCAACCAGAATAATTTTATTTATCTTGTAATATAAAGATCCATGCTTCCTGTTTAATGAGCTCTTGGAAAATATTTCTGAATCCTACCAATGGTGAGAGCATATTTAGATTCTAAGGGCAATTAGGAGAGTCTCTTCCTTTATTTTTCTACATGTGGGTGTACTTGTTGCACATGTGTATGTAGGTGTCTGTGTGAACAATTATGTGCCATAGTGCACAAGTGGAGATCAAAGACAACCTTGGGAATTAGCCCGCTATTTTCGCCTTGTTGGAGAATGGGCCTCTTACTTCTGGGACTTCTGAATATACCTCCAATCTGGTCAGAGGAGTGCCAGGTTAAAGACATGTCTCGTCATGTCTAGCCTTTCATGGCTTCCAGAAATATAAAGTCATGTTCTAACATTTTCATGACAAGTACTCTACCCACTGAGCCATCTTCCCAGCCCTAATCAGTCGATATTCATTAAGGCTTTAATACCACTGGGACCACTTCTAGGAAGCTGGAGATACCCCAGCCTGGATACAGTGACTCTGCGATGACTGCAGCGTAGGTGGATGCCGACATCTGAAACAGATTGGCTGAGAAGAATAGGTCCCGTTGAGAAGGGATGATTTAAGCAAATCATCTGAAGACACTAGAGGACTCAAAGTAGCAGAGATGTGGCCACACTCTGGGAACAGGGCTGACATCCATGTATGTGCTCTGGTGGGACATCTGATGAATGGAGAAACAACATGTATGTAGAAGGCTGTGGTCCAGAAAAGGTTAAAGAAAGAGAAGAGATAAGGAAAATGTTGACATTTGTGTCTATGAAAATAGAATCCATTACACACACACACACACACACACACACACAGTGCGTACATATGCATGCATGTGTATAATGTAATTCAGGCTGGCTTTGAGCTTATTCCATAGATGATTGTGACATTGAACACGATCTTGATCCGCCATTCCCCACCTCAGTTCACAGCTAAAGATGATCTTGAACGTCTGATCCTCTCTAGCCTCTACTTCCTAAGTGTTGAGGTTTTAGGTGTGTGCCATGTCCTCCGGTTTAGGCATGGCTGGGATTGAGTCCTGGGCTTCATGTTAGGCAAGCACTGTATTAACTGAGCTATCTCTCCAACCCCAGAATGTATCTTTCTGGGCCACTAGAATCAGCATACTACTACAGGCAGCATTTAATGCAATAGGCCCAGGCTTCCTTTCTTTTCCTTAGGGAAGTTCCCACAGATTCCAGGACTGTGCATGCTACCAATGACCATCATAAAGGAGAGAGCACAGGGTACCAAACCTGAGGTATGGGGTGAGAAGTCTAAGATGTGGGCAGGAGACTCTTTATTGGTCTTTCAGAGTTTGCCCCAGAATCATCTCAGAAGCAAAAGCAGAGTTACATTAATTTAGGACTTTATGTCTGAAGAAAGTTACCTTTAGTGTATTTTAAGCCTTTTCTCTAAAGACCTTCTTGTGCTAGAGATGGATCTGAAAGGTAGAATACTTGCCTAGCACTCAACAAAGCCATAGGCTCCAGCCCAGCATCAGAACCAGGAACAACAAAGACTCTCTTAACATGGTGCACTAGTTGGTTCTATAGAAGGTCAGTTGCTATATTGATCTCCTTTCTTTTGGGTGTATGGTATATGTGCATGTATGTTTATGTGTATTTGTTCATGTGTGTGTGTGTGTGTGTGTGTGTGTGTGTGTGTGTGTATTAGCCAGAAGTCAACCTTGGCTGGAGTTACTATCCACATTCTGTTTCCAAACAAGGTTTTTCACTGGCGTGAAAGACATCCAATACCCTAGGTAGGTACCAGGAATTTGTCTGTCTCTGTTTGCCAGAGCTGAGATTAAAATGCCTACCACCATGTTAGCCTGGCTTCACATGTGGTGTGTGTGTGTGTGTGTGTGTGTGTGGTAGCCAGAAGTCAACTTTGGCTGGAGTTACTATCCACATTCTGTTTTCCAAACAAGGTTTTTCACTGGTGTGAAAGACATCCAATACCCTAGGTAGATACCAGGAATCTGCCTGTCTCTGTTTCCCAGAGCTGGGATTAAAATGCCTACCACCATGTTTGCCTGGCTTCACATGTGGGGTGTGTGTGTGTGTGTGTGTGTGTGTGTGTGTGTGTGTATGTGTGCATGTGTGTGTGTATGTGTGCATGTGTGTGTGTTAGGGGGTCATGTGTTTGTGTATGAACTTGTCATGTGCATGCTGAGGCCAGATGTTGATGATGGGTAGCCTCCACTGCTATTCTTTGCCTTATCTTTTTGTAGCCTCTGACTCTGAACTGAGTGCTCACCGATCCTTCTGTTTCTGTCCCACCAGCACCAAAGTTATAGTTGTGTAACCACACCCAGTTTTCTGTGGGTGCCCAAGATCAGAATTCAGGTGTTCATGCTTATAGCATGAAATTTCAAACAGCTAAGATATCTCTTTGGGGCTCATCTTTTCTTACTGGACTGAAATAAGTTTATGACAATCTCTAGAAAGCACGGAATTTCTGTCAGCCATCTGTGAGTTTGTCCCTTATTTAGACCCAAGTGTTTATAAATGTGGGTGTGTTAAAAGGCCAGAGTTCAAGATTTCTGTGGGCTGGTGTGAGCAAGATCTCAGAATATACTAGCAAAGTCTAAATTGAATGTTCTTTTAATCTTCCTACAACTTGTTACAATCTGGTACCAAGCCCACATCTGTGACCTGGCTTAAAGACAGGAATCGGGGTATTTGGAAATGAGTAAAGCCATTCTGTAGACATTGGTCTCATTGTAGCTACCAGCACAGGAAAATCAAGTTATAAATCTAATAGGAACCAGTAACACTACAACCTGAGGACTGTTCAGCATAATTCTGTGCATAGCCCTGTCAAGTCAAGAAACAAGGGCCTTTTTTTAGGGGACACAGAAGAGCCTGGCAGATTACCAGTTCAGTTCCCCTTTTTTTTCTCATCCTGGGCTTACAGTCAGACTTGCAAACACAAGTACTTGCCAGGTGTATTACAGGACATATTCAAGTGTAATTGTACTTTAACTATTACAGTGTTGAGAGACAGTTGTACTTGGACTCCTTCCCACACAGTAAATGTTGTGCCAGGCTGATGACAACAGGCCTAATTCTTTCTCTTGGAAATTCTTCAGTGCACTCTTTTCTTGCTGAGATGAAACTCTGAAGAAATAGGTCCTACCCACTTTACACCCTTTTGAATTCCTTAGTGCCTTGCACAGGCTATCCTTTCTGGAATGCTCTAGAATGTTTTCACTATTCTCACAATATGCACAACTGGATCATTCTTTTGTAAATGTGTCCAGCCTTTGCAGGTTACCCTGCTTAATCCTGTTAAGACATTTGCCGTTTTTTTTTTCTCACATTGTTTATTTAAGTTACAATAGTGATATATTTGTCTTTATTTTCCACGAAGGAGCAGGCTATACCCATCTTAATCATCATCCTGTCTCTGGATGTCTAATCCAGTGTCCAACATATGGTAAGTATTTGGTATATACTTACTTAAAATAATTGTGACAAAGATACAATGTAAACATTTTTCATTCAGTTCTATGTTCCTGATATTATAAAATTGGAATTAATTCTTAAGAGAAAAATAAGTTCTTCAGATGGAAAAAATTATACACATACACACACATATATGTATAAATATACATATATGTGTATATCACTTAGGAGTTATTTCACAGTGAATGCGTAGAGTAACCCCCAAGAACACATCATGCACTGCAAGAACGCATACACTGCCTTCGGGGAAAGGGTGTGGTGGAAACTGCTGAGCTTCGAGATTTACCCTCAGAGGGCGGAACCCTTCTCTAACAGATCAAAATTACCTTTTCCCGTTATATTGATGTCATCCAGGTAGAAGAGATAGCTAGAAGAGTAGCCCAACGGCACCCGTGAAAAGGAAGCCATCTATTTTCAGAATGTAGAATTAGAAGGAGGCCTGACCAGCCTCCCTACATGCTCAGTCAACCTTGTCGGTCCTGGAGAGCCCAGGAGAATTTTTATGTGTCAAGGAGGTACACCTCTGTGTCTCTTAGGATCACTTTATAGGAAGAGTGTACACAGCAAGCATATGGGTGACAGACACACAGGCCGTCCTCAGAAATGTCTAGAGAGTGCAGTATCGGGCAATGGATGGGGATGGTGTAGATAGAGAGGCCCGGTCTGTGGTAACTGTGGGAAGCCATCACACGATATGGGTGATATGTTATCTTGAAATGCTAGAACGTTAGACCACCAGCCAACATATCCTGTAGCTCTTCAACTGTCAGCATGACCTGGGCTTCTCTGGAGTGCAGGCTGACTATTAGATACTTGTGCGGCTCTTTCTGGTTATTACAGTGTTGGGAAGAAATGTATAGGGTAGAGCCTGGCACCACAATTGTTCAGAAAAGGTTAAGATAGTTTTGCCTACAGAATGGATCTATATCTTCCATGATTCTCAGATAGTCTTGTTCGATATTTATACAGGTAAAACTCTGCATAACTGGTAATTATCTAAACCTAATTCTCTTTGATTAACAACAACAACAACAATGTATTGTGTTGTTTAAACAAACTTAAAAAAATCCTAAGGTGGCATACATGGAGGGGGTACCTGTGTGCTCTTTTATTCTGAATTTTGATCAGTATTGCACATTATATAAAAATTGGACTTGAGGATGGGTAAAAGAATTCTAAAGAAAAGAATTTAAAGTTGGGAATATATTGAGGTGAAAGTGGATCTAGGAAAAGTGGGGAGTTAATGTGACCAAAAATATCAATGCAAATCTCAAATAATTAATAAAAATATTATAGTAAATAATTTCTCACAATCCATTGCCTGTGGTAGACCACCAGCAGCCATTGCCCTTGGATGGGTTGCAGCCTAGGATATTTTATTTATTAAAAAAAAAAATACATGGACAGGTGCGAGCCTTTCTCCACTCCTTTGTATCCATTAGTGTGGTTGTGTCTGAACATCTACTATAAATCATTACAGAGGTTATACATACAAATTTCAGATTATGCCCTTTGAGGGAGACAATGTGTGAGTTTCCCTAGGATGGCTGGAGCTGCAGCAGCCCTGTTGGGCCAGGAGGACAGAAGTGACCGTTGAAGTTGGCAGAGTTGAAGTGTGGCAGTTAGACAACGCTGGAAAGCTGCCACAGCCCAGCACTCAGGATCCAGGCCATGATATGTGGGAGAACACATTTTTATCTTGTTTGAGCCACTGTTTGGGTGTTTGTCACAGCAGCCCACCGGAGGTCCTAGTAATACAAATGAGATAACCAAACGATAAATAAAGCCTAGTGTAAGTCTAAGAGGGTTTTTCCCCCCTCGAATATCTAAACTTAAAGCTGGTTTTAGTGATAAATGAGAACAACAACAACAAAACCCCCTTGGCATGATAATAAAATCAACAGCTTGAAATGGACATTTCATTTTGTTTTCTGTCTCTCCCTGTAATCAAGAAAACAGACCTGGCAGAAAAATCACGGAAGAGAAAATAGCAGATGTCCATCCAGGGAGGGAAAAACACACTTCATTAGAAACAGTGATGCTGGGAGCTTAATTCACAATTGTAAAAGGCAGAGTGTGCATGTGGTTCTGGCAGGCACACTATGCTTTTCTTCTAACTATATTCATATGTAAATATACATATATAAATATACATGCTCATCCAACTTTCCAAATATATACAATGGACATATTCCATAAATTTAAAAACAGTAATTTGAAAATAGAATTTTAAAAAAAAACCACATAAGGGATTTGAAATGGTTTATGTGTTTGACAAGCATTTCCAAAAATAGGGATTTTCTTTATGAATAAAATGCATAGTGATCTTTTTTTTTGGGGGGGGGAGGTATTATCCTTAAATTATACAGTATTCCTCAGCGCAATCAAAGGTATCACCTCCCATTTTGTCATGATATTGTGTTTACAGAATAAAACAAGGAAATGTGTGAGCCAAAGAGTGTTATGGATTCTGTCTGCTAGACCCCGTCTATCAGAGACACAGCAAGGCTGGGGAGTTGGCTCAGGGACAGAGTGAATACCTTAGGACACACAGAGCCCTGGGTTTGATTCCTAGCACAGCACCAGCTGACTGGTGCCCGGGCACACGGCTTGGCGGCAGGAGTATCAGAAATACCAGGTCATCCTCTGCTTCGTAAGAAGTTCCAGGTCAGCTTAGAGTACTTGAGAGCACGTTTCAAAAAGTAAAATAAAAAAATACAGTCAAAGCAACTACTACAGGAGGATAACTCAGAACAACAGCTGTTCACCGGGCTCACAGAAGCCCAGAATTTGCAAGGGAGGGAAAGAAGTCTCACGCTCAGGATGTTCTCAGAGAAGGAGCTGTAGCTTCAGACCCTGTTAGAGGACTGCAGTGGAGCTGATCCAGTCTCCCTCCCTGTCCAAAATCAATATATGGCAAAACTATCAGTACCAATCTCTGGTAAATAAATAGAAGTCATTCTTGCTTCAAGAGATCAGTGCAGAGCAATTGTGCGCATTTGATTTCTTTCAGCACACCTTCGCGTTTCCATTTCCCCAACGGAAAAAAGAAAGAGAAACATTTTTATAAAACCAACGGCAATTGGCTTGTATAAAAGCCAATGGCAACAACTGAGGTCAAGGGTTACACTAAAGTATCATTGAGGAAACTACCCACACCACACACACCACACACACACACACACATACACACACACCACACATACACACACATACACAAACACACACACACATATATACACACACACACAAATATAAATATATGATCAAAGGGACTACCTGCAAAGATATGTATGCTACATATTCATGTATCTGTATGATGCATACAGTTTACATGCTATATCTATAATCTAGAGAGGAATAATACTAAGACGTGAAAGTAATAACCCTGAGACTCAGTTTCCCTTCAGAAGATGCCAATGGTTTCTGACTGCAGTGACTACTCAGGAAGTGTTACAGTCATGGCTGAAGGTTATGTGCACCAGGTCTCCGATGACATTCTTCCATGATGAAATGGTCAGCCTTTTCTGAGAATTTCATATTCTGTTTCTCTAGTTTGTATTTAGATTATGAACTTGCTTTGCAGAGATGTGCTGAATCCCAAGTTTGCAGCACTGGGAATTCTAATTCGGCTACGTAGCATTTCTCATCCTGGAGAACTTACAAGTAAACACAGCACGTCATCTGTCAGTGTCCTGGTGTGCATTTGCACGCTCTTGGAAACACAACCTTATGAAGCCCCGTAGTGTGCACACCAGTGCACTGACTGTTGCCCGGGACACTCTGCTCTTGCTTACTCATTCAGTGTTTCTTTCCCTATTTGTTTCTATACGTCATGATTCAACCACTTTTATTAAAGGTCTATTTTGTGGAACAGAAGTTTTATTTTATTTTTTTTAAGGAATCATTTATTTTATGTATGTGAGTGGACTCTAGCTGTCTTCAGACACACCAGAAGAGGGCATCATATCCCATTACAGATGGCTGTGAGTCACCATGTGACTGCTGGGAATAGAAATCAGGGCCTCTGGAAGAGCAGTCGGTGCTCTTAACTGCTGAGCCGTCACTCCAGCCCATAGAACAGAAGTTTTTAATCTGTAATAAATCTTTCCCACTTAGAGAAAACATCGGAAGGGAAAAAGAAAACACACACCTACAAACGTACAGAGGGAGAAGGAAAGAGGGAGAGGAGAGGAAAGAAGTGTGTGTGAGGGAGACAGGGAGACAGAAACAGACAGACAGACAGACAGACGGACGGACAGACAGAGACAGAGGCCAGAAGAATACTATACTCTCTACAGAGCAACAACTAAAGATGGAGTCACTCACCAATTGAATTTTCATTTTAAAGAGACTGGAAAAACCAAAGACATATTTAATTAAAACCCCACTCCCCATCTTCCTTTGTTGCTTCCTTTCAGTTCTATCAAAGACACCCAGACAGCTCTGGGAAAGCAAAAGCCTTCAGCACTTCTTGGAACCGAGTGTCAGTCCTCAGAATCGTGCCTTTTCTTCAGTGAACACACTCGGGCAACTCGGAGGCAAAACAACAGCTTAACAGCAGCTATTTCCAGCCTTTGTAAAACCCTTCCGAAGATGCAGAATGATTGAACCCGCCAGCCTCATTGTAGCGTGAGAACAGGGGGACGGTCCTTAGACGCGTACTCTTGTCACTGAATACAACTTTACAGCACTCAGCTAGTATTCAAATTA
Organism: Tokudaia tokunoshimensis; assembly: GCA_036184795.1. Classification (NCBI taxonomy): domain Eukaryota; kingdom Metazoa; phylum Chordata; class Mammalia; order Rodentia; family Muridae; genus Tokudaia; species Tokudaia tokunoshimensis. The sequence continues at coordinate 10,927,317 of BTHU01000003.1, read as the reverse complement.
ATAAGGTCTTTCAGAAGAACTTGCACTTGATTGGCTGATCTTTGAAAACGCTTTACATAATGGTGGCCTCACTCAACTCTTGCTAATACCTGAGTATTCTCAGGTGTGTTCTAAGCAAAGTGTGTCTAACATGGGGTAGGATTCTGAGAATCATGGGTTAAAAACAAAACAAAACAACAATGACAAAAACTAATAAAACCAAACCAAACCAAACGGTTTAGCTAAGGTTATACAGCTTGAACCTGACATCCCAGCACTAGGAGATAGAAGCAAGATCACAAGCTCAAGGTCCTCTTCACCTACACAAAGAGTTTCATTGAGAAACTGGGCTACTGTCCAAAAGGGGAGGGGTAGACAAGGAAGGGGAGAGGAGGAGAAGAAACAAAATGAGCAAGTGACACAGGGTCCATCCTGGACCTGAGTCTCCAGCCCTAACCTAAAGCCGTACCCCTTGGCATTTGTGTTGGCCACGGGACGGTGTCATCTACACCCTTCCCTCCCCATTTTTATCCCATTTAGTGTTTTGTGCTCCAAAAGGTACAAGTAAGTTCCCAGTTGATGGCTCATTAACACATGGGGGTCCCAGAAGTCATGCTATGAGCTTCAGCTTGAGTGAAGGTGGGCTTAGTTCTTTCCTTAAAATGAATACATTATGATGTCTGAAAACAGAGCTCAGTGGTTAAGAGCACTGGCTGCTCTTGCAGAGGGCTGGAGTTTGGTTCCCAGCATCCACAGTGCTCCCAAGCACTGGTAACTTTGTTTCTAGGGCCTCATCAGTCTTCTGATGGTATGGCATGGACATGTGCATGTAGAGATAAGTAGTTATACACATACACATAAATACAATATTTAAAATGCTCTATTTATAGTCTGTCTACTATGTCCTAAGCACATGACAAGTTTCTGGATTACAACAGACGATCAGAGAGAGCATCCTTACCCCCATGGAACTTCTACTTAGAATCTTCATCAGGAGTGACTTCTCAGACTAGCTGTGGCTGTAGCTCCTCCCTTTCCATCAGCACACGGGCAGTACTGTGTTCCTTTCTCTGAAATGTCTTCTGATTCATTTCTAATATTCCTTTTCAATAGCATAAATGCTCCCTTGAAGTCTGGGTTAATATACAACTTGTAGGTTCTTCCTTCTTTCAGTAGGCCCACACTGTGCCCAGCTATTTGATAGAACGGTAGAGACTCACCCTGCTAAACCAGGGTTCATTTCTTCTCCACTTCATCCAACCATCAGACATTTTACTTTCCACACCCTACTTGGTCCTAAGAGGTCTTCATCCCTTGGTGGTACCTCCAACCCTGAAGGCAATGAAGCTTCAAATTCTAGGGATGAACAGAAAATTCTAGGGCTGTTTCTAGGGAAAGGAACAACGTGAATTAAAGAAGATGCTTGGATGGAAGGGAGGGAAGGAATTGCATCCCCAGGCCTGCGATCACCATGGAAAGATGACTGCTGGTCAGGGCAGTGTGCACTAAGGAAAGGTCTTTGTGTCCATTACTGTAGCTGTTACCTGGCTTGCATCTGCACCTGAATCATCCTCCCTCCATCATGGCTTCCTGGCAGTCAGGTTGATTTCTTCAGTGTTCTTGGGTATTTTATACTCATTACTGTTCTCTGTAGTTATGTAGACATTTCTCATACAAGCTCCTTGTCACCCTCTGCTCTGAAGCAAAATTCATGATACCACACGTTTGCTGCAGAATAGTATTTAGTTTTGCGATCTCAAAAAGCTATGCTTACACATTAGGTCCATTTCAGTCTTCCATAGATGTTTATTGACTGTTTATTGATGGCTTACTACACACCAGGCCACAGGTTAGGGGCCACATGGCCAATACAAGCAAGGACAGACTCCTAAGCCTCTCAGCCATGCCGTCCAGGTCCTGTAGCATCCTTAGAAAGATCCACTTCTGTCCCGCTCCATGCTGCTGTTTTCCCCAACCCTCTCACTCTGTTTGGATGACTGCAAACATATGTTATGGGGAGCCAACAGAAATTGATTTTGTAGCCAACAGAAACGTATCTGTAGTCTTTAAGGTCATGCTGCGTGGATTCTCTGTGCATCGACTCAGTTACTGGCTCTGTCATCCAGGCAACTATTTTCTATTACAAGACGCAGGGTTTGTGCGCTCATCTCATGAAGCTGAAAAAGGGTTAAATAAGATACTCTGCTTAATGGATCCAGTACTGCTATGAGCTTTTGATATACCACAGCTTAATAGTTTTAAGATGAATTAAAATGATAAGAAAAAAGGAAGAAAGGAAGGGAGGGAGGGTGAGAAGGAGGAAGAGAGGGAGGGAGAGAGGGGGGGAGGAAGGAAGGAAGGAAAGAAGGAAGGAAGGAAGGGAGGGAGGGAGGGAGGGAGAGTGAGAGGGAGGAAGGGAGAGAGGGAGAGAGGGAGGGAGGAAGGAAGGAAAGAAGGAAGGAAGGAAGGAAGGAAGGAAGGAAGGAAGGAAGGAAGGAAAGAAGGAAGGAAGGAAGGAAGGAAAGGAAGGAAGGAAGGAAGGAAGGAAGGAAGGAAGGAAGGAGAGAAGTTACATCACTGTGAGAGGGTGGGGAGCTCAGAGGACATCTTGCAGTACCCGGATTCCACCAACTGGATCCTGAGAGCAGCTTAGGTTGTCAGGCTTGGTGACAAGTCATCTCGATAGCCCCTAACTTTCATCTCAGCCAGCATGCTGAGTGATCTGAAGCCACTAACTCAGTTCCTCCCAACCCAAAGTTCACCATTAGCAGTAATTTTATTCAATCAATCAATCAATTAATTCCAGCTTTTCACTGGTTTAGAAAGCCTACTATAGAGTTGTTCTGCTTTTCCCTCCAGTTCAGTATTCAAAGAGCAGCCTGAGGCAGCCTGTACTTGATCTCAAGATGGTCTTTGTGTTTCCATGCTTTTCCTCAACTGTAGGCTGGGGCAAATGCTCTGAGCACATCCAGAGATGGGCTGTGCTAACTGTGATGTTCAGGGGGCTGGTTGTCCTGCCTTTTCTAAAGATCTAGTGCATCCTAGACTAAAAAGAAGCTTTTGATAAATACCAAATGGAATCCAAAATCCACCGGACACCTCATGGCAGCCTACACCACAGCACTTCTCAGAAGAACACAAGAGTCCTCTCAAGTGGATTGGTTGTGTCCTTTCCTCCCACAATGACTCATTGACACTAGTTCTAGTCTCTCCTCTGGGCCCTTCACCCCATCTTTTATACTGGAACACTTGGAGTTCTTGGTCCCACACCTCCTCACCACCCCACCCTCCCACCCCACTTCTGTCCTTGGATTCTTTCCTCCCACCAGTTCCAGGTTAACTCCCTAAGACAGCATTTCCACAAGCCTCTTGGCTGCTGCTCGTTTACTTACCTAATAAAGCACACAATCCTCAGCCCAGTTTTTAAGACTCTACATAAATCTCTTCCCACCTTTCCTAGCAACATTTAGATTTAATGCTTGGTTCCGTGCGTTCTCAGCTCCAGTCTGGAAAACTTACTCCTTGTCCCCCTCAAGCCCATTTCTTAGTTTCTCTCCAGAGTTTGGCTTCTGCTGTGTTCCCATCATCAATACACCGTTCTATTTTTTTTTCCATCAGTACAAATCCTGCCAGTCCAGATAGAGTCAGAAGCCCATTTTATTCACAGGATTTTCCTTCTGTATCAGTCAACGATGACCGACTTGTTCACTTAAATCCTGTGACAGATGTTTATTGAGTGCTCACTATAGACCAGGAAATATAGTAGGTGTTAGATTACCAATAAGAATGGGGGTCAGCTCCGTTCTGAAGAATCTGTTACCCACTTCCTAACTGCTACAGTATTTACTAGATGACTCATTTTGGTGCTAGTTACATATTTCTGATTTTTTCCCCCAATTTTCTTTATCTTTTCAGGTGGCTCTAAAAATATCTCACAGTGATTTATACATAATAGAAGTTTATTTCTCATAGTGCAGGAGGCAGAGAAGTCCAAGGTCAAGGTGCCTGCAGATTCAGTGTTTGGCAAGAGTTCCCTTTCTGTTTCCAAGGAGTCCCCCTGCTTTGTTCTCACAGGACACACATCTCCCTTAGCTTCTCAATGGACACCAGGTCTTTTCATGCAGACCCCTATCAGAAGTGACCTAGTCATTCTCCAAAAGTCTTACCTCTTAATATTGCCACAGGGGGAATTTCAACATATGGATTGTGAAAGGATAAACATTTGGATCACAACACAGACTGGAAGCACTCTGAGATAAGGAGGCTGGAGGTAACTGTAGGGCTGGGTCTAAAACATACAGTACACAATGGTATCTGCTCTCTTTAGGTTCCTGAAGGGAAAATCCAGACTCCTATCTCTTGGTAATGGTAATCACGTCCAACAGACCAAACCTCCAAGTTGAACTTTTTAAATGAAAATATTGCATTTTTTTTGCATTTATTTTATTTATTTTTTTAATTTACATTCCAAATCATTTCTCCTTTCCCGTTTCCTCCCTCCCCGAGAAAATATTGCATTTTTAAAAAAGATTTATTTTATGTATATGAGTACAATGTAGCTGTCTTCAGACACACCAGAAGAGGACATCGGATCCCATTACAGGTGGTTGTGAGCCACCCACCATGCGGTTGCTGGGATTTGAACTCAGGACGTCTGGAAGAGCAGTCAGTGCACTTAACTGCTAAGCCATCGCTCCAGACCCAAATATTCTGTTTTTGTATTGATTTCATGTTTGGTTTTGCAACATCACAATGAAGTGTAATTAAAAGTTTTTGACTTTTGATTCCAATTCCATTAAAGTCCTACCCATTAACTTGTTAGAGATGCTGAAACCAGAGATGCCTCAAATGGTCACCAACAATCCTTCCAAAATTACATTCAGTAAATCTGAAGAGGCGGGGAGATGAGTCGGTTGGTAAGGCACTGGCCACGTGAGCGTGAGGAGCTGAGTTTGGACCTCCCGGTATTCACATAAAAAGCCAGCTGTGGTATCAGGTTCCAGAAATCCCCACATTGAGCGGACAGAGACAGGCGGATGTCTGGGGAGTTTTGGCCAGTCTTTCTAAGCCAATTCTGTGAGCACCAAGGTAAGTCTCAAGAAAACTAAGGTGGGAAAGTGATTGAGGGAGATGGCTGACATTAAACGCTGGCCTCTACACGCACATCTATCTACCTACACACACAACTATATACCACATATGCATGTGCATTCATCCTCTCCCATACAACTATAAACCACACAGGCATGTACAATCATCTATCTATACACATACAACTATATAACCACATATGCATGTGCACCCATCTGCCTACCTACACACACAACTATATACCACACGTGCATGTGCACCCAGCTACTTACATACATACAATTATATACCACACATGTATGTGCACCCATCTACCTTCCCACAACTATATACCACACATGCATGTGCACCCATCAACCTACACACAACTATATACCACACACACATGTGCACCCATCTATCCCCCCCCCACAGCTATATACCACACACACACATGTGCACCCATCTACCTACCTACACAGACAACTATATACCACACACACTCATGTACACCAGTTCTCTCATGCCCACACCCAACCAGACAAAGGGGGGAGGGAGAGGGAGAGAAAGAAGGAGAAGAAGACGGGGAAAGAGAGAAAAAAAGAGAGGGAATGCAGTAAATAAATATATTGCAGCAGGATAAGTATGTTTGCATTAGCTTAGCCCTTGGGCAAACTTATGCTAGAATTTTAAACAACAAACAGACAAAAAAAATCTGATTTAATTTTCTTGTTTCCAAATATGGAAAGTTTATACATTTGAAATAAACTTTCCTTTGGGTATCACTGACATAGGTAATGGCAAGGTAGAGATATTTACATAAGGAGAAAGTATGTTTAAAGCAGAAAAACATGTAAGCCCTATTTTTCAAACAGTATCTCCCCCCCTGAAACAGAGAAATACCTCAATAGAAGGAACTCCTAATTGGGGCTTATAAAAATTTAAACAGAAAGTCATGTTGAACATTAACTATTTTTTTTTCTTTCCATTCAAGGTAAAAAAGTTTTGTAGTATGACATTCCTTCTTCTTATTGACTTAAAAATGTTCTCTACATCCTGGCTACCCATTTATAAGTAGTTTGTTAATTATCAAGCTGTAACACTGAGATGAATTTGTTATGTAAATCATCCAAGGAATCATGGAGTAAGGAAACCGTTTGTGGACCATAGCAAGGGAGCAGAGTAGCCAACTCGAGCTTTGCAATCATTATCTGTAGCATTTCTAGACCATCCTTGCTAGACAACAACTCCCACAGGTTCAGAAGGTATTCCTCACACCTATGTGTTATAAAGTTGCTTTTAATTATTTATAAAACAAACAAATACTAAGAGAGAAACACTCTGTGATACAAGAAGACAAAACAAACTTACAAATCTTTTTGATTTTCTCTCTTTAAAAAAATTTTAATGCTAAATTTTATTTACTGTTTTATATGTGTCTGTGCATGTGTGTACAGGGTGTGCGTGTGTGTGTGTGTGTGTGTGTGTGCGCCAGTGTGCATATGCAGATGCCAGAGAACAGCATTGAGGAGTTCGTTCTTTCCATCCAACTTACTGGCACAAGGATCCAACTCAAGAAGTCACTCTGGGCAGAAAGTCCCTCTGCCATTGGAGCCATAATACCACCCCCCACCCCTGCACCCCTTTCCCCATTGTATTACTATAGCCTTTAACTAATTGTCTAAAAATGAAAGCAAAATCTCTATTTGACTTAGGAGAAATCATGAGTAGAATATTTAATTTCTCTTTTGATTGGAGGTCACTGGTGGCTCATCAAGAAGAGGGTGTAATTTTTAAACCTCTTTCAGTGGTTATGAGTGTTCTTTCTGCATGGATGTATGTGCGCCATGTGTATGTTTGTGTTTGAGGAGGTCGGAAGAAGGTGTCAGATCCCTTAGAACTGAAGATATCTCAGCATGTAATTTAAGATTAAAAGTGAGCAGTGGATGGCTGGGATGTGGCTCAGTGGGTACTTGCCTACCATTTGAACCCCAGAACCTAAATCAAGCATGGTGGCTTATGCCTATAATCCCAGCACACAGGAGGTGGAGGCAGGAAAATCAGGAACTCAAGGTTATCTTTAACTACAGAATGAGTTCAAGGTCATCCTTCAGAACAGAAAACCTTGTTTTAAAATATAATAATAATAATAATAATAATAATAATAATAATAATAAAAATAATAAATGAGCTTCAAATTCCTTGTTAAGGAAGAGCAGGTTGGAGTATTCAATTCATTAAAATGAATAATAAGCCAGGTGGTGGCGCACGCCTTTAAACCCAGCACTTGGGAAGCAGACGCAGGTGGATCTCTCTGAGTTTAAGGTCAGCCTTGTCTACAGAGCAAGCTTCAGAATGAACAAACAAACAGTAAAAATCAAGCAAGAGTTAGATTTATCATACTAATATTTTAAGAGATCTGATGAACTTTCGTTATTATCAGAATTAATTTTTAGTTAACTGGTTTAAATAATTTTCAGTGTAAAAAGTTTGCTTTCTTTCTCCTTAAAATGTCACAAGGGTCACTTATTAAAGATAAAAAAATGTATGGTGTCTGAGATTTAGTTCACTGGTAGAGGCCTTGACGGCATGTATAAGGCTCTGGGCATAATCCCCCTCACTGAAAATGGAGTAATTGATTAGCTAAATAACAAAATGTCGAGAAAATAGGCAACAGTATAGCTTAAACCACACGGAACTTCTTATAATGCACAGGGGTTGGGAGAGCATTCAGTGGTCGGACACATGACAGAACTGTGTGAAGCCCAGTGTTGTGTCTTCAGATGGGGATGATTCACTCCTCCCACTCTCTCCTGGACGATCAGGCCCAACCCTGGGTTCCCATTCTCCTGGCTGTGTGGCTGGCCTGTCACTCACTCTCTGTACTCCAGTGGTGTCCCATGCCTGTGCCTGGGTTACTTGGAGATGAAGTGTTCTTGATCTGTCATACCATCTATCCCCTCCTGAACAGACTCCTTCATTAAAGTCACCCAGCAACTGCCTCCCGTTCTCCTCTTGTCTCCAGGAGCACACTACTCTACCATTGCTCAGGGCTGACTCTCATCTGGGTATCAATGGCAGTGTCTTCTCCACACTGCCCACAACAGATAGCAGTTGCTAGGGACAGGGGAAGGACTACTAAATCACACTGTGTTTTGTACACTCAGCCAAAAGAAAAGAAGGATTTAATTCTGGCGCATCGTCTTTTCCCACGTCTGAGCGGCCTGACACCCTCCTCAATCACATAACTAATGTGCGGAAAGAATGAAAACTCTGAAAACCCAGTGACCCAGAAAGCTAAAAACCAAAAATTATGAAGCATCAAATGATACGCTATTTGTCATTTTTCTCTGACATAAAACAGAATCTGCCTAAGTGTCCACGTATAAAAATGTTCTAATATTGGGTGTTTTATATTATTTTAACACACATGCATATATAATACATGTATCTATTTTATTTTAAACTATTTAAAGCTCAAAACAAGGAGAGGGAGCAGATCTGTGATTCGGTCTTTTTTTAAATCAAACACAACCTTTCCTTTGAATGCTGGAATTGGAATTTGACCTGTATATGCCACATTTGTAACCTCATCCTGTATAATGTATTTAAACATTTCACTCTATTTTAATTGTGAGTAGCTTTAAAATCCAGGACTGAAAAAAAAAAAAGTGGCACCAATTTTTCACATCCTGAGGCGAGCTAGTTAGCTAATTAGTTGGAGGATAGGTGAATGTTAGGGATGGGAACTGCAGAAGTGCTCTCGTGGCAGGTATCCGGAAGTGAGCAGCCTGGACTTCCGGGTAGGAAGGCGGTCAGTAGGTGTCTCCTTGATGGTTCATGTGGCGTTGCTCCCTACTGACTGAATTGCTGTTTCTTAGCAGAATCCTAGACCCCGGTAGAACAACGCTGACATTGCCCTTGTTCTCTAGCAAATAGTCACTCTAGCCGATGATATTCCTGGGAAGCAAGATGGGAAATTTTCTGGCTTTATATAAGTTCATTGTTTGCTACTGAAATCGATTGTATTGCTTAGGAATTAAACAGCCACGAGAGACTTAGCCTTCACCGTAGCCCGACTGAGATTTACACACATTTCTCTCAGGAATGACCGCAATCTGGCAGGGCAGCACATTGCATGAAACTCTCATAAAACTCAAGCTTTCAGGTCCTTCAGCCCAGGAGCATATCCTTGTCACTGAGACCAGTACAGCTGGAGGAGCACCAGCATTTGTATGTGTGCATCAGGGAACAGAGTACAAAGGAAGAGCTATGTCACAAGCCAATACCACAAAGTCAAGGGCACTACAAGACTTGCTCATGGCTAGGAGGCTGAACCCGCTGTTGGCAGGTAGAGAGGGGGTCACTCTCTGCTCACCTAAGGATGGTGACAATTCTTAAATAAAATCTTGGGTCCTTGTCCAAATCCCAGCAAGAATGACAGAAGAATGAGTCACTGGTTATAATGTACCATAATAGTCATTGAACCTTGACTTTGTGGAATTTTCTGTAAAATGGGGTCATGATGATGCCCAATTCTTAGGAAATCAAGAAGTGCTTTCTGAAGAAACCTGTAAGACAGGGATTAACTAGGAATATTCTTTCTCCAAAGCTTGTGTGTAACAGTTGACTAAACTGATTCAAGACCACTAATATTTACATTATTTGTTGCACTGGGGTCTGCTATTTATAAAGCTAATATCAGTACCTTTCTCTATATAATTTTTTTCTACATTTACCACTTTGGGTTCATGGGTAAACACTTGGAGTATAATTAATGATCATCCAATATTAATGGAACAAGCTGTGATCTTCCTGGGCTGGTACAGGCACTACAGGTAAATCTGGAGTCAAGTCCGTGGACATGTTCACGGGCAAGCCGGTGGGGCTGCCCACAAGCTGTTTAGGATTGGGGAACTGTGAGCACCTGTAGGCCGGATCCAGCCTGAACTGCTATCAATTAATTTCCTTTAGAGTGGGAGTAATCAATGAATGTGTTGATCACTGAAGACGATAATAGAAATGAAACAGAGTGATCTTTTTTTCTTTTCTCTCTGACATATACGAATTTTTGAATTAAATTTTTCAGTTTGCTTGTGATGTAATGAGTTTAATTATAATTTTTTTCATTCATATGGTCATGATTCTTGGATCTAATACAGAGTGGGTGGTTCATGGATACTAAGATTTCAGGCACACTGGCATGTGGAAGAGGAAGAGGAATCATTGGCTAGGATTAGCAATAGCTCTTAAATCCTGCCAGCTTCTCCTACTGCCACGAAAATTACCTGAAAGAAAGACCAAAGGAGAAGGCAAAAGACCCATTAGCAGACAGTAATCTGCTGGAAGCTTCTTTAGGAATGGAGGCTCGGGTTCCTTAAGTTCCCTGCAGTGAGGGTGACAATGGCCAGTAAGACAGCTGCAGGATTATGAGCTGGGGGTGTGGTTCCATAGTAAAGCCCTTGTCCAGACCCCAATTCAATGCCCAGCACGAGAATGCAATTACTAGCATTGCCACTAGCAGTAGTTTGATGGTAATGAGCACCTTAAACAGACTACAGCTTGGCTGGTAGAGTGCTTGGCAAGCACTCACAAGGCCCTGGGTCTACTTTCCAGCATTATACAACATTAGCATTGTGATGCACTCCTTCAATCCTGGCCCTTGGGCATGGAAGTTTAACATCATCTTTATCTACATAGAGAGATGGAGGCCAGCCTGGGCTACTTGAGTCCCTGCCTCAACAGAATGAAAGGCAACAAAATGAAACCACACCAAATCAAACCATGCCCCCCACCCCCAAACAATACAAACAAAATAACCAGAAGTAATACTGTAGATGAGTCAATGGCCTCTTGAGAAAGATGCACAAAGAGAATGGTTCACAAGAGTGCTGGGGAACAATGAAGAAATACAAATACCTGTTCTCCAGACAAAGTTCCCCAGGTGGCCATCCCTTGTACTCTATACCCCCAAACTATTGACTTTATTGCAAATACCTTGAAGCAAAGTGCTGTACTTGTGGGTGTGTGTCCAGTGTCCTGACATGCTGCTAAATCTGTCTTACAGAGGAGTGGTTACTCCTTCTCAAGAGAATATGATCGACACGGGCAAAGACACCATCTGCAGTATTAACTAAGGGAGTGTGGTGGCCAAGACAACTGAAATGTTTAGAGATCAAATTTCAGTAATTGCATTTGAATATTTGATTGAGCTGTCTCTTTCAATATCTAAAGCACAATCCAGTATCTGGCTGGTCTATATTACCAGTGGTTAAGGCAATATAAACCTCAAGATAAAAAAAAACCCATAATAAACACACATATATCAAGCATTAAATAGAAGAATTTAATACAATGTAAAACACAGTTATCTTCAAGATCTCAGGAAGAATTTTTCCTCCTCTTGGTCACAATCATTTTCTTAGTTTCCACACTAGGTCTAAGAGGAGAAATGTCCATGGTCCAATCATAAAGGTTTGCATATTCCAGTCAGACTCCACAGTGAACGGCTCCCTCCTACACATCTATGGAGAAACACAATGGAAGACTTGCTGTCTACTCAAGACCACCAATGCCCCTCACCCCAGGAGCTGATTCTGGTGGGGTGGCATTACTATACTTCAAGTATAAGCCCAATCACATTTTTAATCTTGAATCAGAGGAAGCTGTCATTTTAAAGACCTCTGATATGGCAAAGGCCACAAGGACAGTGTCTTTTACATGACTATGATATTTAAGGTGATGAAGACCTGGCAGATATCAGCTGGAGAATGAACAATGATTATTGACACACAAGGGACATAAGTGATGATGCTCAGTATATATATTTTTGCACTGAATTATAAACATTATCCATTAATATTTAAGTAAGTAAGGAGAAACGTACCTAGTGTTTTACCATTCTCCTACTTTACCACAGCACTATACAAACTGTGTTCATGTATCCCTATGGCCAGGCATAGGCACACACATATAAATAGAATTATAGAGATAACGAGACAAATGTTTTATTAAATTTAATGCCTGATGCAGAATTTTAAGTTTGTTGTCTTCCACCCAAATTTAATGCTTTGGGGTTTGGGAACTTAAGGCTTGACAAATCAACTTTCTGTTCTTGAGTTAAAGGGAAATCAAAAGCATTCAGCAAACTTCATGAACATCAAATGTCAATTGCAACAGAAGATTTTGATACAACCCTAAGTAAATCTGAAACATATGGATTGAGTTTTCCTTGCAGAACTTTAATGTTTTAAAGGGAAATCTGTGCAAAAATGTGTCGCAGTCTTTCTGAAACCCCTAAAGTTGAAGAAACATTTTTTATTTATTTAGATTTAGAAATAGGATAACCATTTTGCACCCCGAAAAATTTAATTAAGCACCAAATTCCCCTAAGCTTTGTGTGACACAGAAGCTGGTATAAGCAAAACCTCTCTTTCAGTGGTTCTGAACTGCTATATACATTTAAAGTATAGATTTTTATCAGTGGAGAGTTCAGGGCCTTTCTCTCTGGGGTACTAACCACCCACATAATGTCCCTATCCCTAGCTGCCCCTAAGAAATACACCCTCCAAATAAATACAAAATAGAAGCAGAAACAACCACATTAGCTAAACAAAATCTGAAATGATGCTACAAAACCCAAGATTTTTAGGCTGTCTCCACACCCTCAGAAGTTGTTACATCTCTGGTGGTTGAATCATAGAGGAGACTCCTCAGGTGCTGGTCGGTGGTGTGGGGTAAGAGCTCAGACCTTGGTCCTCAGGAGTTTGTTCTGATCATCTGACATTCTATCATGGAATCCAGTCAAGCCTGCCTTTTGTTCTGCTGGACTGTGGAGCTGCAAACCAGATGTTAGGAAGACAGCTGGACTTAAATAAACCTCAATATGACCTTCTTAATCTATGGTTGGTGTCTATAGGAGCACCCTTCAAAGGCGAAGAGTGTGGTTTAGAGAAGTCTCACCCAGATAAGAAATCTTATTTCAGGATGAGATCCAGTCAGGGAGTCACCTTATGATTTCTTTTTCTAAAAATCTCTCTCTCTCTTTCTCTCTCTCACCTTTGGTTGAGGTACCTTGAATTCTGTTCCTTACTGAGTACCTGAGTTCGTATCTTACATTTGAACCCCATTTCTTCCTTCCTAAGTATGGGGATAGTGGTACCTCCTTCACTGAGCCGTTTCAAGAAAAAAATGAAATCAATTATTTTCTTTCAAGAGTGTTTGATGCTCAGTAGATATAACTTCTGCCTCATCATGTTGTCTGACATGATTCCACGGTATTTTGATTCACATCAGAAAATTATAAAAAAACAAAAATCAAACTATCAAAGACAGTACCTCTTCTCTATTAGAAATGCTCTAATTGTTGATGACCAAGATTACAGAGTGATTATAAAATATCTATCCTAAAATTATGATCATTATTCAGGCATTCTCAATGAATGGATTATATACTGAGGGATAAATAGAAAATGAAATAATCTGATTTTGGTTTTTCTTTAAAAAAAAAAGTAAGCATTAAAAAGAGAAAAAAAAATCCAATTAGATTTTTTAAAGGAAAATGACATTTTTCATATATTAGATATTAAATGAAACCCAATTATTTTCTAAATTCCTTCTACCAAATACATTACTAACTTAAAAATGACTGCATTGCCCCCCTTTATCAAATATCAAATACTAGCTTGATAGATATTTGCTATTAGCAGGCACTGGGGACTGGGTTAAAAAAATTAGCTTACAGAAAGCATTGACTCTGATTAAGTAAATTCCATTGAACTCTTTCTAGTAAGCATTATTCAGGTCGTGAATGCTAATTTGTCCTGCAGGGGGCTGTGGGTAATTACCCAGAACAACTATCAGCTTTATTGAGTTGTTACAAAACAGTATTACTGAATGGTGTGCTGTAAAAGAAGACAGCCTTGGTATGGACTCGGGGAAGAGGGTACCTCCTTTTTTCTTCTATTATGGGGAAGATGGTATAGGTAAGGTAGAAATGTTAATAAACAGTCTTTTGCTTAGCAACGTAATGCCCTCTCTGTGTTATTTAGTAGTCACGTAGAATTTCTGACATGCAAGGACATGTATCTGGGAAGTGCCACCCAGCTACCCGAAACAATTTTAGCTTTCTGCATACTTAAGATTGCGTCGAATCAGAGCCGTCTTAAAAATGAGGCAAACATGGTACATTGGCTGCGTTCCAGAGACTGCACAGAACTGCTGACATTACTAAAATCTAGATAATTTAGTCCCATATGGGGATCCATACCACAATTATATTGTCCCTGTTTCTACACAGCCCTGATTTTGCACTTCTTTAAAGCCTAGCTTTTTATAATTTTAATTCCCTTCACCAATAAAGCAATTTGCATTCATACAGTCTTCTGCCTAAGTAAGGGGGGCGCTGGGGGGAGGCAAAATCTGCCACATGACCTTCGTCTCTTTACAGTTGATTACAAGGAAGCAGATTCTTCAATGAAGCCATCCTCCCTCCCCGTTTAATTGATGTGAGCCATGGTGACACTGTAACTGGGAGGGGGAACAGACTGTGGGTACACGTGGCAAGACTCACACCTGTTCAAATCCCGAGTCTGATGCTACACACACCGTGGAAAATACTCAGTTGTTCAATGGCCGGCACTGCCCTTGGGGGTCGAGGTAGTGCAAACCATCATAAAATACCGAGACTAAAGAAAAGGTAATTTTTCTACCTCCCTACCGTTGATAGAAGTAACTTGAAAAATCTGCTGTCTCGATCCATACTAGCCGATCCTAATGCCTCATAAATGTTTAATAAAAACATAATAATTTCCAGGGAAACCCTTTTCTCTCATAATTTGAACCAAACAGTGTTGAAGTCAAACATTCGTGTGAAAAATTCATTTTCCTTTCTTTTGGACTTATCTTGGTATGAAAGGACAAGCAGCCACGAGAGGAACGTATTTAAGGTATAATCATATCGGACAAGTCTAGCCTGAGAAGAAAAGTACCCGTGGTATTTTGTCCATCGTGACTTTGGGAGGTTTCTAGTCTTTCAGAAAGTTCATGTAACAATAGTGGTTTCATACTGTTTTAGATACAATATCAACTCTACTGCCGGGGAAAGTAAGAGACATTATTTGATCGTTTTTTAATATTTTGCTGTCACCGTTTGTTTGTTTGTGTTTGTTGAGATAAGGTTCTTGTTGGCTGTCCTAAAACTCACAATGTAGACCAGGGTGGCCTCGAACTCAGAGATCTGCCTGCTTCTGCCTCCCAACCGCTGGGATTAATCATATGCTGGTGCCATAAAGTCCAGCTGAAGTTTTATATTTTAAAAAGCTCTTTTTTTTTCTCCTCAGGGATGAAGAGATATCTTCCTACATAGACTCCGTTTAGCTTTGCCTCTCCGTGCTGCTAACGCATGAAGCTCTGACAGCGGATTGAGTTAACGCAGCTCTAGTCTCTGCACACGCTTCTCTTTTACTTTCTGGTGAAAGTCTGTGTGAACTTGGACACACTCACATATTAGACCCCGAAGGCTACGTCCCCTTTGCCAAGCAGCTTTGACTGCTGCTGTTGCTGTTCTAAGGAGTTGGAGAATGGTACCTACTCTGAAAACCAAAAGGACAACTCAATCATGGGGACTTTAAACTGTCCGTGGATACCAATGATGATCTACCCCAAGTATTTCTCTTTTTTTTCTTTTTCCAACACTTTGACACTGACAGAAGGACCTCTAGAGCTGCCTCCTCCCCAGGGGTACAAAAGTAGCTCTTCCTGTTCACTGTAATCATAACCTATGCCTACTAACAGCCTTTTAGTAGATTTAAAAAAAAATAAAAATCAATACTACCACCAATGCGGATCTTTTCATTTCTAGCCTGGAGAACACAAAATTGCTTTCCTTTTTATCATGGCTCATTTTAAGGGAAAATGAGTACCATATGCATTTCATGTGTAATATTAGGGAGTTTATGGGAGTTTTTCTGGTTAATTCTTCTGGTGTGTGTGTGTGTGTGTGTGTGTGTGTGTGTGTGTGTGTGTGTGATGTGCATATGTGTACTTGTGAGTACCCATGTGTAAAGTCAGAAGTGAATGGTATCTTGTACTATTGCTCTCTGTCTTCTTTTTTGAGACACGGTATGTCACGGACCATGGAGCTCACTAAGCTAGAGCAGCCGGGCAGCAAGCCCCTGAGACACACTCCTCAATGTTTGTCCAGCCCTGGGGTGACAGACACACATCACTGTTCTAAGCTTTTGTGTGAGCTCTGGGTGTCTGAAGACTGGGCTTCAGCCATACACTGCAAGGGCTTTACCCACTGAGCCATCTCTCCAGTCCAAATGTTTTGCTTTAAAGTCTTTTCATTATTATCTTAGGACTTACTTGACCATCATTATTTAAGAGAAACTCCTCCCAGCCTTCAAAAGCGGGCCAGGAGGGTGTTTGTATATTTCTGTCAAGTCTGCTTTAAACTGGGGGCTATGTACCTGAGAAATATTATACATTCAGCATTCACGTTATCATTAACGCCTCGAACACAGCCACTTCGGTAAGTAATAATTATTAACGTGAATGTTAGTTCGGTCTAATTTAGTTCATTAGCAGGATAACTCCTTTGATTTCTAAAGAGGCATCACACACAGCTCTTTAATCAGCAGGCAAGACCTGCGTGTTTATCACCACCATTCGCTCAACTTCTTCCCGTAGCCAAGCCTGAAAGGATTAAGAAAGCTGTCCTGAGTGTGTATTTCACTAAGTCCTTGTGTGCCATTCAGAGTGGCTGCTCCTGAATGACTTCCTCCTGTTTGCACACAAGAAGGGCCTGGCAGGAGTCATTCAATAGAGAGCCTGCCTGGTGCTATGAGACATGGTGTCTCTCGTGCAGCCCTGGACTAGCTGCCGCTATTCCATTTCCTCAATACAGGAGATGGAAAATTGGGCTTTGTTCCTTGAACGGGTTCTTCAGGCTCTGTGTACAGGGTCTTATTTGTTTGCTTGTTTGCTTACCACACGCATCCTTTTGCAGTTTCTAACACCATAGTGTGTCTAGTTAAGACACTGGCAATATGATTTCTACAGTGACCAAGGCAGGCACAGGGGTGACTATAATAACCTCATGTGAACTATCTGTCAAATGTCACATATTCCATCATCAGTTATCAAATGCACATCTGAAGAGGGCAAGAGGTCAGTGCAGTGAGTTACAGGAGATAGGGAGGGAGAAAGAATGTTCTGGAGGAAGCCTTCCTCACCTGTCACTAGCCGCGATTTCCTCAGTGATACCAAATAATGTCCTAGGGAAAGAGGATAGATAGTCTACTCTGAGCAAAATGAGAGCTATGTGGCTCACCATGAGAAGAAAAGGCCCTTCCACCCTGGAGGCAGCCAGTGAGGGGCATGTTCACTGGTGTTATGTACATCTGTGAAATGATCTCCAACTCATTCCACAATGGGAGCAGTGCGTGAGTGCTTGTGTGTGTGTGTGTGTGTGTGTGTGTGTGTGTGTGTGTGAGGGGGTGGGGTGGGGAAGGCAGGGGAGCAGAGGGGGGCCGCAGGGGGTGTGTGGCAAGGAGGCACAGCAGCACAGATGCTAAAGAAGGGTATTAATGGATCAACAGTGTTGTGAATTGAGTTTAAAAGAGCACGCAGCCTGGGATTTTTCTTCCTTAAAGGTTAGTTGTTCAAACTGAGTCCTAAAGCCAAGTTACCCTCAGCTGAATCCTGCATACTTTTTGTAGGTAGTTTAGTTTATATATCTATATCTATCTATATCTATACTATATCTATATCTATATCTACATCTGCATATATTCCATTTTTTTATTGGCTGTTTTATTTATTTACATTTCCTAGTTTCTCCCCTTCCCGGAAGCTTCCTATCCCATCCTCCCTCCCCCTGCTTTTATGAGGGTGTTCCTCCGCCCAACCCATTGCCACCTCCCCGCCCTTGATTCCCCTACACTAGGGCATCTATTGGGCCTTCATAGGACCCAGAACCTCTCCTCCCATTGGTGTCTGACTGGAGAAATGGCTCAGCAGTAAGAGCACTGGCTGTTCTTCCAGAGGTCCTGCAGAGGTCCTGAGTTCAATTCCCAGTAACCACATGGTGGCTCGCAACCATCTGTAATGGGATCCAACACCCTGTTCTGGTGTGTCTGAAGACAGCTTCTTTATATTTTTAAGACTACCTACGTATAAGTGTTGTAGCACATGAATGCCTGAGGCCTGCAGCAGAGACCTAAACAAGCATTAGATCTCCTGGAACTGGAGTTACAGATGGTTGTAAGCTACCAAGTGGGTGCTAGGAGCCCAACATCGATCCCCTACAAGAGCAGTGAGTGCTTTTAACTGCTGAATGCATCCCCAGCTTGTGAATACAATATTTGAAGTGTATGTGGAAGGCAGAGGGTCAGAGTTCCTTGCAAGATGGCCAAGCCCTCCCTTGGGTGAGCATTCTGTATTCTATAGCATGTTGGCTAGGTCAGCGTCACACGTGTCCAGTCTCTGTGTTGCTCTTGGTGTCACTAAGCCTTCACACCAGCTTCTGCTCTTTGTGGGCCCCAGCCTGACATCTGGAATGGCTTTCTCTTCCAGTTTGTGTTTTCCAGTGAAGTTGGATGCATCCCTATTCAGACAAGTCATCTGGGATACCCTGGGAATGCGCAAGTCTGCTTCGTGTTATTCACGTGTGTGAGCCTGTGAGTTGAGGTAAGTATGCTATACCTGTGACAGAGGGCACATCTGTGACGGAGACACAGAGGAGAGCTCAGCTGTGACACAAGGAAGCTCTGTTTCCTCCAGGCCTCCTTACTCCTCAGGGTGACAATGACGACACTCGTGAGGAGAAATAAAAGCAGCTGTGATTGTTTTGTGTGTTACTTTTATTGTTTTGGGGAGAATTAAATGCCTGGACAATCGATGGAATAAGAAGTTCTAGCAAGTCCACAAGACTTAAACGTACCTATTTGCATTTACTTCTTGTGGTGAGAAGTAAACCTGAGCAGTAGAATTTTGGTAATGATTTATAGTTTTTCTAGCAATAAAAACCATGTCATATCAGGAGGGAGGAAGCGAAGGAAAAGAGTGGAGAAAAGCTTTCTATTCAGAGACCTCTAATTTCTTGCTGGTCTTAGAATAAGAGTTCCTGTGTCTTAATTCACCCTGAACCCAACACATGTTACAACTTGCACCGAGAGTGGGAACCCTTCTCCCAGGAGACTAGTAACTAGGACATGCATCTATCTATGTGCATAGGCAGTATCAGTTTCTCACCTTTTCTAAATGACTTTATCTCTGATATCTCAATGACAATAGAGAGCAGAACCTATTCTTAGGGTATCAAGAATTGAATTAGATAGCAAACCTGTCAGTCCCCTGTCGTAGTCGTTTCCATTCAGCTTCACTAAGGAAGCTTGATGGATGCCTTTCTGGTTCTGACACATGATGTATAGCCACGGCTCCCACGTGCTGCCTCCCTCCTGAGGAGCGAGATAAATGACCACCGAGTAATGAGAAAAAAGACTTGACATGCGCACTGTTCCCACACACATGGTCACCAAGGAGAATGCCACTAATTAGAGGCCAAGAAGCAAACAATTTGTAAATGAATTAGTAAATGAACAATGCCCTAGGGGCCCCAGTGAGTTCATTTGCTTCTAGAGGATGGGCAATTTACCCCTCTGCACTGGTGAAATCAATCCCTTGTTAGCACTGCTTAATGGTAGCATCATGGGGTTGGACTTCTTCATGTCCATAGTATGTCTGGCTAGGAGGGAGGAAAGCTGAGGAGAACAGTGTCCAGGGAATGGTTTGTGTCTTTCTGGAGGCACAGGGAGGTTTCCCGGCAATGGACTTTAACAGCACATCTGGAAACATCTCAGAAGTCTTCATCACACTTGCTGTATTGCCCAGGCTGACTTCAAACTGATGCATTCAAATGATCCCGGTGCGCCAGCCTCCAGAATGGGTGTCATAGGGTTTGCTCCTTATTGTCCCTGCCACACTGCAGATACAATATACAGTTTGCTTTGGGTATCCTTGAGGGCTTGGCTCCAGGACCCCTGAACGTACCCGTAAGCTCAAATGTTCCAATATTTGACCATATCTTTGGCTAGCATCTCCAGCATTTTAAACCACTTCTCTGTTACTTACAATGCGTCCTACAGTGGGAATGCTATCGAAATATTTTGGACAAGACCATCTCAAACAAAACTCAATGATCTTCGTAATTGCAGGACTTAACAGGGCTTTTGGTAGCATGATATTTGACAGACACAGTCCCTACCCACTTAGACCAAGCATTCTTTGGAACACATATTGGGAAATGGCATATTAATTGCATTTACTGACACCACAGATGTTTGAACCTTCTAGGGAATCAGATCAACTTCTTCCTTTAAGTGCGTTATGCTTTATGAGTCAGGCTCGACTGGGCTGGGTAGCATCGTTCACTCCCATGCTACTTTTTCTAGGCTCCAATAGACCTTGAATTTTACTCTGAAATATCTTTACTCTTGACGGTCTTTGGCGCAAAGGCCACTATTTTGGAAGTTCTGTATGTTCTGATTACTACCCATGATTCTTTGTACCTACGAGTCTGTTTCCCTCAGAATAGGGCGAAAAACTCGATGGCTAAAGAAAAAGAGTCAACAGACACAGGATGGTGATCAATCAGCACCCCATCTCCCTCTGTAGATGTGATACGGTGCTTTGTAAATGAGTTTTTATGTGCTTACATGATCACCTGTGCACACATGTATGTACACGTCTATATGCAAGACCGAAGTAGTCAATCTTCAATCTTTCTTTACCTTAATTTTGAGACGGGGTCTCTTATTGAATCTGGAACTCATTGGTTGGCTAGACTAGTTGTTGAGCAAGCCCCAGAGATCGTACTGTATTTGCCTTTTCAACTTTGGGATTGCAGTGTATTCCACACACCCATATTTAGAACCTTGTCTGAAAAAGATCTGCTTTTTCTTTTTTATTTTTTTAAAGATTTATTTATTTATTTTATGTATATGAGTACACTGTTCAGACACACCAGAAGAGGGCATCAGATCCCATTACAGATGGTTGTGAGCCACCATGTGGTTTCTGGGAATTGAACTCAGGACCTCTGGAAGAGCAGTCTGTACTCTTAACCACTGAGCCATCTCTCCAGCTCCAATCTGCTCTTTCTTAAGGGTAAAAATGCTATTGTGTATCAGAGTGAGCAGAATAAGTTTTGTAACACTAAGGACTTTTATATTTGCATTTATATAGTAATAACCTTGTGTCCTTAAAGGCTGAATGTCCCAGCAATAGTGATCTTTGGTTCTGATTACACTGTTTGTCAATGCTGGTATACCATTGTCTCTGGGACCAGGAAAGACTGGATCCAGGGTGAAGGAACACGATGTATGTGTGTGTGTGTGTGTGTGTGTGTGTGTATTTTTTCTCTAGATATATTATATATATGTAATACATTTATATATACACATAGTAATTTGGTTTTTTTTCAGGACAGGATCTAACTGTGTAGCCCTGGCTGTCCTGAAATTCACTAAGTACACCACACTGGCCTCAAACTCACAGAGATCCACCTGCCTCTGCCTCTCAAGTGATAGGATCAAAGGCATGTCCTACTGTGCCTGGTTGGAACCCAATATTATTTCATTGGAAACTCACATCTTTGAGATATGGCTCTAGGCGTGTGTGTGTGTGTGTGTGTGCATGTGTACAAGCATGGGTTAGTGGGCATACATGTACATGCACATGGAAGCCACAGATGCCAGATGTCTTCCTTAATAGTCTTCTTAATGCTTCCAATTAGGTCTCTCACTGAACTAGGAGCTCAGCCATTCAGCTAGACTGACTATCAAGAAAGCTCCAAGGATCCTTCTGTCTCAACCTGACCAGTGCTGAGATTATAGATGCAAAACACAGCAAATTTGGCTTTTTATGTGGACAACTGGAGTGCAAGCCTGGGTCCTCATGCTGGCACGGTAAATGATTTACCAACTGAGCCACCTCCTCAGTCCCCAAGATTTGCCTCTTTTTATGCTATTTCCCTTTTCAGAGAGTTAAGTGATTAGTTTTGGGTCTTAAATAGCTTCTTTGGGGCAAAACCCTCTTTTTCTTCAATATACTTGTTTTATATGTTTTATTGTTATAAAACTTGGTAATGTGAAACTGACCACTTTGGTCACTTTAAACTATGTAACTCAGTGGCAAGTCCTATTGTTATGTTGTGCGACATGACCAGCATCTGTTTCTAGGCCAGCTTCATCATTCAAGTCTCTCACACCTTAAGCAGATCACTTCCATTCTCTCTCTCGTTCCCCGGCCCTGCAAAGCACTATGCTATTTTCCCTGCCTATGAACTGAACTATTTCAGGCCATAAAATTTCAGGTAAGCAGAATTGTATGGTATTTGTCTGGTTTATTTCCCTTAGACTAATGTCTTCAACGTTCATCTTTGTTGCGGCACGTGTCAGGATTTTGGTTCATTCCGGAGGTTGAATGGTGTTCTGTTGTGTGTATAAAACATGTTTTCTACATCCAGTGGGATCCAGATGGATATTTGGGCAGCTTCCACCTTCTGGCTGTTTAGAACATGTTGCTGTTAGCAGGGGCATGCAAAGTTCTCTTTATGCTTCTTCCGGGCAATCCTGTATTCAACCTTTAGTGCTCTCACACTCTCCTCTACCATATTAGGTTCCTGTGGGTGCAGCTTAAGGGGTCTGCCATTTCCATATCCATGCCTACACTTGCCTCTCTTCTCATAATAGGTATTCTGATGGAGGAAACCTTCCTTAGCTTTTCAGGTTCATGAATATCCCCCCTTTATTCTGGATAAAATTCTGGCGATAAGTAACTTTTCTGATCCTATCCCCTTCCAAGGATAAATTATTCCATCTTCCTAATCAGATCTATTAGTTTTGTCAATAATTCCAAATATTCATAAATGGAGATTATGCAGGGATAAAAATCTGTTACAGGGGTTCTCTTTGTTTCCTTATATTAACAATGCCTACTGCCACAGAATACTGAAAACAAACAGAAGACTACTATCTGAATTATATAAAAAGGAAGGCCAAATAGTTTCTTCTGACACCAATTTTGTTAGTATTTATTGCAGGCGGGCCTCTGTTTGGGGGTTTTCTGGTGATGGAATCCATATATCTCCCTGTAACTTTTTGCATTTGGACTCGTATCATGCAGCCTCACGGAGCCTCATAAATACAGAGCTTCCGGCCTATGGGGTTCTCACAAGGGCACAGATTCTAGGCTCAAATGATGAAACATTGCCTTTGTTGGGACCAACAACTGCAAGATGCTCCTATTAAATAAGACAAACAGGTGGCTGGATGTTTTGTGATCATTTTAACAATTGGGTTCAAGTCCCGTTCCCTCTTCTAAATTAACTGCGAGGAGATCCATCACCCAGGCCAATAACATACCTGGCAGCTTGTACGGCCCTCGCCGTCTAGGCCTCTGTGATCATGGGTGTGAATCATAGCATTTATGCTGCCTAAGGCACCGGCGTAAGAAAGCACTGCCTAGACCCAGCTGATTAAGCTGTAGCATAAAACAACACTTCAGTAGTCAGGCATATGACAGCCCACGATAGTTTATTGGACCAAAGAGTATAACATTGTAATTTACTTCTCTAATACATGTCATGTTCTCTCTTATTGTTTCCCTTATGGAGTGAAATATGCAGGAAGGAGATTGCTGTACAAGCTTCATGTGTTATGCCCCTCCAAAATTAGAGGGTAACAAACTGTCTTTATTATCCTGTGCCTTTGGTAAGCTGCCACAAATCACGGGAGTCACTGCAGGTGAGCATCGCGTGGCTCCAAAAGTCAAGGCAAGCTAAAAGACTTCATGTCTCTGCCTGAAGCTATTTTTGAACTACAGTTGCAGCAAGACACAATTACTGCACTTCCTGACCCTTCCTTTTTATTGTAAGCTCCTAACCAATTTTTCTTTCCTATTGACAGGAAACCAGGATTTATAAAGTCTAGCGCGATGCAAATATTTCAAGGCTTAATTTCTCCCCTCAAATGCAAAAGCGTAAGTTGCTTAGCATTTCGGTGAGTTTATTTTTCTTTCTAAACTGGAATTCATGGCCGCTCTCCAGCTGCAAACAGCCCCAGTCACAGATAATTTAAAGAGAATAGCTTACTTGTTTGTCAAGCAAACATGTGTAATCTGATGAAATTATTAATGTCATAGTGTGAACTCTCTTCTCATAAATACAGTTAGCAGCGCTGACATTGCAATTAGACTCCAATGTTCTGGCTCCCTGCTCACTCGCTCAATCTGTCAGTCCGGAGTGGGGGAGACAAATTGTGGTGGGCACTTGACAATGCACAAAAGAGATATAAACCTCATCTGATTAAACCCTGGTGAAAGATTAAACGGTTCTGAATGGTTGCCAGATTCTTATGATATGACATTCTTAACCAGTGGTAATAAAAAGTCCCGTTCAATAGAGGTTTTTTAAAAAAGATTATAGAGAGATCATATACATACGTCTGTATGAGTAATGTGTGTCCATACATGTGAGAGACACAGCAAGAAAGAACACAGTTCTTTTCACCCCAGAATCTGCTTTATCGCTTTATCATAATGTGCTTGCCGGTCTTTCTGGATTTTTGTGGTAATTTGTAGGAGAGGAAATGACACTGATTTACATGTTCCCAGGGTGACTGCTTTTTTTTTTTTTAAATCCCAACCCATTAGTAGAGCCAGTGATTACATTGGCCCATTTACAACAAGCATCTCTGCTCTCACTGGGTACAACTGTCGGTAAAAATATTTCCACGCCTGATCTAGCAGCTTAGAAGAGTGTGTACACGAGTGTCCTTCAATGTCATCTTATTCAACTCACTTTATTCCTTTTCCAGTTTTGATTTTATGTCCCATGAAAATAGACAAATTAATTATGATGGCTAATACCAACATTGTACTTTCAATAGCGCGCTTCCTATGTCCAAAGATTGTTCTGATTACTCAATAGTCTTCTCATCGGTTAAGTCTGCATACCACACCACTCCCTGTATGCCCCCTCTTTTATACATGAGGACACTGAGGTGCAGAAAGAGGAAATCAGTTGCTTAAAGCCAAGAAGGTAATAACAGGTGAACTAACATATGATTGTAGATATGCGACAATATGAGCCTATTGGTTTAAAAGTGCAACTATTGTTACTATCTCTGATCTAGAGATTATTAGTCTTTTCTGTTCGGCAAGACCTTCTCAAATTCCCGTTCAGTATAGATAAAATACTCAAACACCAAATAATCCTACATAGATATTTTAAATCCTCAGCATTAACCAGCTATGCCGTCTCAACACTCCAGAGACTGAGGCAGGAGGACTGTCATGCATCCAAGGCTAGGCTAGTATGCATAGTGAGTAATGGCTAGCCAACATTACATAGCAAGATATTGTCTCATAACCTTAAATCAAGCAACCAAACGAACAAAAGTCACAGCATCACAGCCCTATGAAACTGGATGATTTCCTTAAATAACAAAGAAACCGCTTGTGCTTCAGTCCTCCAGCAACAGAAGCAAATGCAAGCGCATTCATTAAAAGTTAAAGGAAATAGGGAGCTCAGAAGAGGTGAGCCCTCTCTACCTACACTTGTTGACTTGCAGATGAATTGAAATAATAAGATGGGATATTTTCTATACTCAGTTATACCTAAAGCCTCCTCGAAAATGTAGAAGGAACCTACAGGAGTGGTTCCAACCCCTTTGCTCTCTTTACAATTGGTTAGGGAAATGTGTCCTAGTACCTTTCTCCTCCATCTTAGGAGACCTGTGTGGGGTATGACCCTTTTAGGAGGAGGGTGTTTAGAGTAGTCAGCCCTACAGGGAGCCAGCAGAGGACGAAGGGAGCAAGAGAGCTAAGAGTGAGAACCCCGCTTTCAGGCGCTTCCCCACTCGGAAAGTTCATTATATTTGTCATCAGAGTAATTATTCTGCACTTGTTGCTAAGTCTGTTGCTTGCTTTCTCGTGAGCAGTCACAACGCTCTCCTTGAATCTCTGTCTTCTAACATGCGATAAGCGCTATACAATTTCTTTCCTTGTATGGGAATTCTAAGGTCTCTCTCCCCCCCCTCAACAGCTTGAATTCCTGTATTCTGATGAAGATAGATGAAGCATTTGCATTCCATTCATATTCATAATCCTCTTTCAGAGTCAACCTAAAATACCACGTTTGTTGCCCAGGCAGAGACAGGCAATGTGCTAGTGAGCTCGGCAGCTTTTTGTTTCAATGGATAAGGATCCATAGCTTTCAAATCCCACAGAAGAGTGACCACTAGGTGAATCCAGGCTGTAAGAAACCCAGGACAATCATAGTGTCTTTTGTATGTGGCAGGAACAATAATTAATGATCCCCCTCTTTATGCTACAGAAAAAAAAGACAGCCATGCATTTGACAGACATGTTATTAATAGTTTCTGCCAACTTGCCATGCATAAAGGGTTTATTGGTTGCAACACCAGTGTATGAAGACATTCTTTTCCTTGAAATGTTCAAGATGGTTGTTTTATGGATGAAAAATGAATGCAATCTGTCTACCGCCACTCAAAGTTTGGGTTTCAATAATAAAATTAAAACGAGTGTGACATTTTCTATTGTGGTATTTAACCATCTGCTTCCTGCTGGTCTGAGCAATAATGGCCTTACCTAGGTAGTCTCTATTTAACAAGAAGACCCACTGATATTGTGTCTCATGGTTAATTTATAAAGAAGATGTATTATTGATAAAAGGACTTGCATATTGGCCATTGTTCCTCTGATAAAAGTGAATCCTTTCGTCTTGGGTTAGGGGAATTTTCGGTTTGACAAATAACAATGGATGCTTGGAGTTTCGTAAGGACTAGAAATTTAGGCAGTATAAACAGGGGGAATGTACATCAGTAACATGTTCTTGCCAGGTGGGATATATATGACTTCAGGCAAGTGCCTATTATTTTATTACTCTACATTAATTAAAAAGATAGGCTCCCAAATACTTTCTCAGCATCTGGAAGTTAAATCCAGAGACCTTTTTTACCTTCGTTTTAAAATTGCTTCATGAAAGTTCTTCTTTAGGGTGGATCTGCTATGTCAATGATTTCTACCAATTAATCAGGAGAAATGGACAGCACTTTACCACATGGATTCACAATAAAGCAATGGAAACTGCCCAGCAGCTAGCTTCATCCTCCTCTACGGAGGGCTGCGAAGAGGAATAGTCAATATTTTAGTAAGTCTTTGGATTTGGTGTCAGACAACATGGAATTTAGACACACAAAGCATTAGGTTCAGAAGTATTCTCACTATTGACAAACTCGTAAATATGTCTGGCTTAGTTTGCTTGCAGTGATCACATATTAGTTTATGGAACTGCTGCTGTTCACTTGTATCCCTTACAAACTTTAGTTTTAAAACATCATGTGCTGAGTGGCTTTAAAGAGGGGAACGATGCAGATGAAGATGTGTTTCACATTGGCCTTTCCTTTATTCACTGTATCTGGGAATGTTCATGCAGGCACCCTTATTGGGCATATGCTCATGACATCCACCATGATTACTGATTTTCTCTGAATCCTTCGTCCTCTGTGGGTATGTCAGGAAGGAGGGAGAAGAGTCTCCTCTCTGCTATGCACGCTTCAACATCCATCCCCTTCCTAATCGTTCTTGTGAGTAAGACCCTCATTTTTGAGATTTTTTTTTACTCCAATATTAAAAGGCATTTGAAAGCTCATCAGAAATGTCTAGTTATCCATCTATGTCACCAGTTACTTCTTTGATGCAGTACAAACTTGCCTGCTCCCATTTACTTGGGCAAATTAATTGTATTCCTTGAGAGCTGGTAACGGAGACAAGCAGCTTCGTTTATTTGGGATGCGTCAACTCTGAACATTATTTAATTAATGGCTCTGAGCTTAGATGCTGCAAACAAAAATAAATGTAACCAATGGATTAACATATCAAGATGTGGGGTCTGGAGAGGTGGCTCCTGGTTAAGAGCACTGGCTGCTCTTCTGGAGGACCTGGGTTCAATTCCCAGCATCCACAGGGCAGCAATCCAAGACCTGACACTCTCATACAGACATACCTGTAGGCAAAACACCAGTGTACATAAAATCTGAATTAATAAATTATGTTTAAAAATTCACAATGTGAAGGAATAGTGAGGGGGAGGGGCGAGGTGTTGTAAAAAGTATTGATTTCCCTGAGCAAGATGTAGGTGTCCTGACAGGGGTGGCTAGTCCTGGAGACTTTTCTTTGTCACTCATACTGACAACCAAAGCATTCTGGGCTGTTGGGACATTTGCTTATTTTTATTTTTATTTTTTCCAGAGGGGTTTCCTCACTGGTGGCATGAAATGTGGCTGTAGGTGATCTTTCAAGTCTTCTCTACCAATAAAATTGTGACTGTGTTATCTCTATAAAACAGATTAGAGATGATGGTAAAGTTGTTTTATGGTGTGACTTTTGTGATCTTGTCCTTGGAAAAACTACTTTAGAAAAACCTGTTCATCTTCAGAGGAGGGACTGAGAGACTCCCAATGTGGCTTAATCATGCAAATAGGCAGGGTGACTGCACACTTGAGGCAGCCCAGCACCTAGGACTATGACACTACTGGAAGATTTTGAGTTCTAGGGGAGCCTGGACATGCTGATACCCAGTCTCTTTAACCAAAGTGAAAATACAAAAAGCAAACAAAATAACCTATTGACAAATCAAAAAGATAAGCACATACATATCAGATTCCAGAGGGGAGACTCTATATCTTCTTCAGTTCAGGGTAAAATAGAAACGGCTAAGATTGCCAGTGCTGATTGGCTGACGCAGGTCTGCCCCTCTGGGGACCGAAAAATCGGCAACAGTCTGACACTACCAGCCAGAGAGCGCTAACTTAATATGTAGGATTGACACACAGGTAAAAGGCTCTGCAAATCTGGGTGCCATTAGCTCACGGAACACTGTCAAGACATGAAAGAAACATGCTTGGGAAGGCTGACTCTGGTGTTCTGATCTGACAAAGGCACTGCTACTGTTCAATCAGCTTCTAGAAACATCTCTCTCCTTCTACATTCCTGGTAACTGCTTCCTCTTTTTTCATCCTGACGCTCAGACTAAGACCAGCTTCCATGTTTTGAACAGAAACTTCTCATGAAGGAAGTGGCACAGTAAAGAATCTGGACAGCAGGATTTTCTTTGTGTTTATATGTGTAAAGTGTGCATGTGAGCACACATGTGCCTGAAGCTGTGCATGGGCCTCTCCTTCCCCCTCCCTTACCCATGTCATTCTTCCTCTGGGCATTTTCTCTGGCAGCTATTACTGATTTGTGTTCTGATTTCTTGTTGATAATTCTAGCTTGCTACATACAGAATGACAAAGGCGAAACTTAAATAGAAATGACTTCACTGACATGTCTCAGCTGACCAGAGACAAACTCACACCCCAAAACAACCTCCCACTCCCTTCCTTCCCTGTATCCCAACAAAGAGAAGAAACACACAGCCACTTTGTCTTTTTTTTTTTTTTTTTGATGTATTATACAAACAGAACTCTTTGGAGAAGCAGCCCTAAAAATAGGCAAGCACAAACAGATCTTAATATTTCATGAGCTGAAATTTCAAGGGCTTGGAATTAAAGATAGGCAGGTAGCCAGAGATGTACGGAAGGAAATATTTACTGCTACTCAAGGCCTATGCTTGCAAGTAAACATCATTTCCCTAGGAGTCTGTCTTTATACTGTGGGACATGATGGTGACTGGGTGGGAAGTGGTAACTGATTGTGTTTCTACTGAACTATCTTGAGAAGATAATTCACTGTGGACTATTGGTGTGTTTAACTGTTTCTGAAATTTTCTTCCAAATTTCCTAGAGGCTTGATGATCCTGTCTCCTAAATTTTTTTCTAGCTGAATAACGTATTAATGGGACTGTGTTCTTGTAGATCAAACTATTTTTTGATAAAGTTTCAATATATTTTGTAGGCATTGCTTATTGTGTTCGTACCAGGCATGGCTTTATTACTGGACCAACCAACACACAGTGTAGGTTTGATATCAGCATAGGTCCACTTATGCCAGACTTTTCCACTCCCAGAGTAAATGCCTTTCCTGTTCTAAGTCTGGACTGGGAAAGAGAACCAGATTCAGGAAGATAATTCATGCCTATGCAAGTTAATTCAAGATTGATATCAGCAGAGCCCTGTGTATCAGGGGCTCAGAATAGTCTCTGGTCCACTATATCAAATGCCACACGTGCTTCTAAAACTTATTTCTGAACCCAAAATATTGAGCCCCTTATCAAATTTTGAGCACGATTCTATTCATTCAAAATCAGTTTCTTTTTCCCCCCAGTTTAGAAATGAAACATTCCTAGGTTTAAATTCCACAGAGTGATTTGGAAACACATTTGGACTTTAGTAAGCCCAGGCCCAAGTATAATACCTCACAAATGAATAATAAATAAAATAAATAGAATAAAATAAATAAAATAACCACACAAACATAAAAATAACATCAAAAATAACAGGAAGCAACAATCACTATTCCTTAATATAACATCAATAGACTCAATTCCCCAACAAAAAACATAGTCTAACAGAAATATTTTTCATGTAAATCTTCAATTTTATCAGAAAATGTTTGTGATTCCTCTTTCAAATTAGTAATATTTTTTATGTCTACCATTTTAACTGTATTATTTTCCATGATAATCTCTAATTTTAACATTTTTCTATATATTTCTTCAATTTTATCAGAAATATTTTCCATGTACATCTTCAATTTTGTCAGAAAATGTTTATAATTCCACTTTCAATCAACTTAGGAATATTTTTATGCCTACCATTTTATCGGTATAATTTCCCATGATAATCTTCAATTTTAACATTTTTCTATATTTTTCTTCATTTTTATCAGAAATATTTTCCATGTAAATCTTCAATTTTATCAGACAATGTCTATAATTTTACTTTCAATCAACTTAGGAACATTTTTATACCTGCCATTTTATCAGTATAGTTTTCCATGAAATAGTTTTAACATGTTTTCTATATATTTCTTGAATTTTATCAGAAATATTTTCCTTGTAGATCTTCAATTTTATCAGAAAATGTTTATAATTCCACTTTCAATCAACTTAGAAATATTTTTATGCCTACCATTTTATCTGTATAATTTTCCATGTTAATCTTCAATTTTAATGTTTTTCTATATATTTTTTCAATTTTATCAGAAATATTTTCCATGTAAATCTTCAATTTTTATCAGAAAATGTTTATAATTCTACTTTCAATCAAGTTAGGAATATTTTTATTCCTCCCAATTTATCTCTATAATTTTCTATGAAATAGTCAATTTTAACGTGTTTTTCTATATATTTTTTGAATATTATCAGAAGTAATTTCCTTGTAGATATTCAATTTTATCAGAAAAATGTTTATAATTCCACTTTCAATCAACTTAGAAATATTTTTATGCCTACCATTTTATCTGTAATTTTCCATGATAATCTTCAATTTTAATGTTATTTTATATTTTACTACAATTTTATTAGCAATGTTTCCCATGTAAATCTTCAGTTCTATCATAAAATGTTTCTACTTCCTTTTTCAATTAATTTAGTATTGTTTTTATGTCTTCCATTTTACTCTTTAATTTTCCATGAAAATTGTCAATCTTAATGTGTTTTTCTATATGCTTCTTCAATTTTGTCAGAAACGTTTTCCATGTAAATCTTTAATTTTATCATAAAATGTTTTTACTTTCTTTTTCATTAAAAAATAAAAATAAAAAAAAGCAAATTGCTATTTAAAAAGTGGGTGGAATGTAATGTGTGCATCACTTCTTTGGTCATTTTGCAAAGATATTCAGGTAAGAATCTCATTTGTGAGTATCCCTTTCTTCCCTTTCTCTTCTATATACATACATACACCGACACACCCACACCCACACACACACATATTGTAATTCAAACCGTGTACACGAAGTGATGGATGTTTTCAAAGATAATGAAAATATTGGATTGTGAAAATATAAATGAACAGAACACTCTTAGGATTTTTATGTAGAGAAAGTAGCATATCGGGGGACAAGGAATGCTGTAGGAGTCACACTGTGCAACAGATCTCACACAAGAGATTGGAGGAAGGGGGAGAAAGGCTTCCTCCAAGCGGGAGGGGGGGATGGGAGAGAGAGAGAGAGAGAGAGACAAAGGGGGTCAGAGAGACAGAGGGAGAAAGTGAGCAGAAGAGAGAGACAGAGACAGAGACAAAGAGGAGAGAGACTGGGGGAGGGGTTGCAGAGAGAAGGAGACAGACAGAGACAGAGCACAAGATGTCAGTAGGATCTTTTTAAGCGTATGCATGCTGCCTTTGGAAGCTGATGATGATGTGTCTCAGATGAGACCACAGGAGAAGGTGAGGTGAGCAACGGTCTGGCTCCTAACAGATACTGCTGCTGGACACTTAGCAGTTATGGTTTCCTTCTAGAAGGCAACAACAGCAAAAACACTGGTGACACATGCACGTACATGTTTTTAAATAAAGGAGAAACTTCCTTCCTTTCACATAAAACGAAGAGGTAAGGATCAGTCTGTAAGGTCAGCCCAGATCACATGGTACTGCCAGCCTCTGTATCTACATCGCTTCAAACAACTCTAACTGAAGCAGACGGTGGCAAAACGTATCTTTGTGAACATAAACGTAGAATAAATGTAGAGTTCTGTGTCAATGGAGGAAATAAGAAGAAGGACTGAGAAGTGAGTACCTGAAATGGTGAGCCTTTTACCCTTCAAACCTAGATTAAATTTTCTTTCTTTTCTTTCTTTCCTTCTCTCCCTCCTTTCTCAGATTGGTCAGGTTTCTTCTACCTTAGGTTCTAACATGATTTACTTGCTTTCTCTTCCCTTTTAAGATGTTGAATCACCTTCTGTCTAGATTTTTAAAATAATTTTAACATTTCTTTCTTAGTCTAAAAAGATGCCTCCTCTTATCTCCATGTTCACAAATACATACTGTTTGATTTACTGATTCCAGGGTAAAAGATACATACACAAGGTCATCAGAAGACTGTAGTGTCCTTCCTTTTGCTTTGCCATCTCTTATAGTAAAATTCCAAAGACATGCCTCGCCAGCTTTAGAAATTCACTGTGAAATCTATAGACTATCCGTTGTGTGTCTATCCACGTTTCACACACGTGCTCTATTTGTCTACCATATCCCATGGAAGAAACATTTATTTTCTTGGCCTCTTAGCAGTCATACTCAGGGACAGGGCATTGAATCCCTCACAGAGAAATTTGGCAGTAGATAGAGGCATATTTGTTTGTCCTACCATAGGGAGTGGTGCCAGCATGTGGCAGGTAGGAAGTGGGGACACTGCCAGATACCCTGAGCATGGGGATGGCATCACCATGCTAAAGTTATGTGGCCCAACTGTCAATCTTAACCAAGAATATCAAATTTCTATCTTTGACATACTTATTTAGCTATTGCATTGTTCAGGGTCGGGAAACTTTTGCTGTCTTCATGAGTAGGCAGCAGAGAACATTCTGGCACATGCGTCCTAGCTTACATGTATGTACATCCATTTCATGGTAGACAGGATTAAAATGGAGGCACATTCTACATCCTCCAAACCACCTTCTTGTCTTTTACAATTACTGTGCTGGGCCAGTGAGATAGCTCAGCAGATACTGAGCAGCAACAGCACGTGTTGGTGGTACAACCCTGGTGACTTCACTCTAGTCTCTGGAACCCACATAAAGATAGAAGCTGCCAACGGATTCCACAGGGTTGACCTCTAGCCTCTATATGATCACTTCTATCCACACATGTAGATAATCATATGACTGATGTGCCTGCAAGCTATTTCTCCATCTTCTCATAAATTCTTGAACTTGTCATAAAAGATTTAAA
This sequence comes from Tokudaia tokunoshimensis, assembly GCA_036184795.1. Lineage (NCBI taxonomy): Eukaryota > Metazoa > Chordata > Mammalia > Rodentia > Muridae > Tokudaia > Tokudaia tokunoshimensis. Next base: position 10,893,352 of record BTHU01000003.1, on the reverse strand, counting down.
TCATTTTACAGGCGTTAGTAGCATCCAATTTTAAGTTTAAGTTATCAAGTTTCTTGATGACTAGTGAAGTTGTGCCTATGACTGTTTGAGAACATTTGGGTGCTATTGGGGCCATTTGTCCCTTTTGCACAGGTTGTTTGCTTTCCTTCTAATATATATTTTTTTAATGTATGAAGCGTCTCAAATAATGTAGAAAATAAATATAGAACATAAGCTGTCCCTGAAGCATTGGCTACTCCAAAGTTCCTTGTGTCTGCCTTTATGGGCATCTTTATTTTTTCAGATGCTCTTTTCTTCTTCTTCTTCTTCTTCTTCTTCTTCTTCTTCTTCTTCTTCTTCTTCTTCTTCTTCTTCTTCTTCTTCTTCTTCTTCTTCTTCCTCTTCTTCTTTTTTGTTTAAATTTGTCCTTGGACATTTTCAGACTTCAGACTGGCTACCATGGATACGTTTCATTTGCAGGTCTGGGACATTTCTTGCCATTTCAATGGCAGTGAACATGAGCTTTGGTATAGTCTGTGGAAATCATCATGGCTCTCACCCTTTTGAAGAACATTTTGCTTGAAGTACAGTAATTTGACCAGCAGTGTTTTTTTTTAGAATTTTGAATATACTAGCCATTGATATTTGGTTGCATAATTATTTTGAGAGTTTTAGGGCATGTGATTAATCTCTTCATCTTGCTTCTTTCAAGGCTCCCTTCTTGCCTTTTGAAAGCCAATTAAAGTATGTCTTGTTAGGACTTTAGATTCTTCTCAATTGAGATTTTGGGTGTTTGCAGTCACATGTCGTCGAATTTGAGTGGTTTTACACCTTCCTCTCTTCATAGATTCTTTCATATATTTCTTTGTCACTTCCATTTCTGGATTCCCCACTGTGTTGCTTGCATCAGTCCACTCAAGGGTGTCCTACAAGTGTCCTGGGTTCTGCTGATTCCCTTACCTTACAAACCCTTTTTATTTATTTGTTTGTTTGTTGTTTGAGATAGGGTTTCTCTGTTCAGTCCTGGCTGTCCTAGAACTGATTCTGTAGACCAGACTGGGTTCAAATCACAGAGATCTGCCTGCCTCTACCTCCCTAGTGCTGAGATTAAAGTGGTGCACAACCACCATCCCACTAGAGACATTTTTAAAAATCTGTTCTTCAATAATTTCTATTTTCCTATCTTCACAATTACTAATTCTTTTCCTCCTCTGAACAAATCCACTTTTGAAACTCTCTAGTGATTTTTTTATTTTTGTTTTTCACATTTTGGCCATTGCACTTTTTAACGTCTGCTCCTCCTCCTCTTCCCCCCTCCCTGTCTCCTCTCTTTTCCCGATGTCTCCTTCCGTCCTCATTTTTTCTCTTTCTCCATCTTCCTCCCCCCCTTCCTACCCCTAGCTACCTTTCTCTTCCCCACTCCTCATCCTTTTTCTTCCTCTTTCAGGTTTTCTTCCTCTTAGCATAAACAATTAGTTCTTCATCTTAAGACTGCAGTTTCAACGCTTAGTCAGTCAATTTGCTATTAGGTCTTTGCAATAGTGCTTTTGCTTTTCACTTTTGAGATAGACCAGAGTTTCGTGGTGTGTGTGTGTGTGTGTGCGCGCGTGCGCGTGCAGGCGTGTGCTTTCTTCTTGAAAAGCAGTCTTTGAGAGCAAATATATTCATTCTGAAAGTCGCATTTCCCTCTTTCTCTGGAGTTTGCTACTGCTTGTTAATGATTTTGCTTGTAGCGTTTGTTTGATCTCTTTTATGGTTGTTGGCCATCTCTGGCAAAAATCACCCAGAAGTATAAATTTAACACATTTCCAGGTATTTTCTGAGCCTTTCTCTGAAAATGTATAGTCTCTTTCTAATTTTTCTTACATTTAAAATGTTCTATGTCCTAGATTTTAGTATCTGACTCCCAAAAGAGGGAAAAGAGAGAGGTGGGGGAGAAGAAGGAAGAGGAGGAGGAAGAGGAGGAAGAGGAGGAAGAGGAGGAGGAGGAAGAGGAGGAAGAGGAGGAGGAAGAGAAGGAGGAGGAGGAGAAGGAGAAGAAGAAGAAGAAGAAGAAGAAGAAGAAGAAGAAGAAGAAGAAGAAGAAGAAGAAGAAGAAGAAGAAGAAGAAGAAGAAGAAGATACAAGGACTGCTGACCTTTTAAATCTCTTAGAAGCCGCTTACATGTCTGTTTAGTCAGAGTGGGAGTAGAGCTGCCTTTAGTACCTACCTTCATGCTTTGATTTCTGCAATCAGAGCACAAATCCCTGAGGGCAGGGTGCAATAGACTTCCTTTCTAAGCTAGATTACTGAATTGAATATATTACTGTGTGTGCCTAGGAGACTCTCAATTTCTTGGTGTCTCTGAGGAAAATCTACTTTGAGTCAAGAGGCATCGATTTCTGCACTCTCCATTTCCCACCTGGATGAGTATTCACATAATCCTCGTGTCACATTCAAGATGGAAATTGTTGTACGCATCAAAATTGCCATCAAATACACTTCCTGACATCTCAGGAATGTCCACTGTTTTCTCGTCCACTCTTAGGGGCTTTATGAGGTTTTAATCTCAAGTGTGATTTGTTCTTTAGTGTTATTTTGTTTTAATTTCTTAAATCATTTGGCCTGTTCATTATTTCTATACGTTGACCTTATCATTTCTTGCTACCTTTGTAACGTTCTAACACCTTAGGACAGGCATGCCCTGCAGACAAATTAGAGGTGAAAGAACTCAGCTATTTAAAGCTGGGCCTAGTGGTGCATGCGTGTAATCATAGCACAAGGGGGAGCTGAGGTCAAGGATTGCTACAAATTTCAGGTTAATTTGGGCCACATAGGAAGTTTCAGGCCAACCAGGGATGCTTAACAAGATCCCATCTTAGAAAATAAAAGCTACAAAATAACTCAAGCATTTAGACATTTGCCAAACACAAAATAGATTTTTAAAGTTCTATGTATGAGGAGGAAATCTCCAGGGGCCACAAATGATAAAGAAGGACCTGGTGGCAGATTCTATGAATTTGGATACAAGAAATAATTTCAGAAACCATATATGTAATTCTGGAAGAAAAGGTAATGTATATTTTGGTACCCATTTCAATGAATCCCGGTTACCTAATAGCACTGTCCATAATATGTGAGATTTTTCTAAATGTAGACGATTCTCTGCATGAGCCTATAAATCACTGCATTTAGCCTTTTGAAGCTCAGCATGGATACAATATTTTTCTCCAAATTAGTTAATACTTAGGGCAAAGATGCCAATAACGGGCAATTCTCTGTTGGGTTGACTTAAGAGACAATTTATAGACTACCCCAAAATACTGGTTCTTTTTAACCAGTGGGCAGGAATTGGAATAGAATCACAGAAACAGCTGGTCTCCTCATTCTGAGGCATTAGTAGTCAGCTGAGAATATAAGCCTTTGACTAGAGGGCATCAATAGGGCACAGCAAGGGTCAGGGGCCATGCAGACTTACTTTGACCATGCTACTTTGTCTGGCTTGATTATTCATGTGCTCTGGCAAACATGTTATAGATAGTAATATACAGAAAGGCACAGTGGTGCACACTTTTGTCACAGAGATGGGAAAGCTAAAGTAGGAGGGTCACTCAAGACCAGGGGTTTGAGGCCAGCCTGGACTACTGGTTGAAGAAATTTCTTCTCTAACAAACAAAATAAAACCACAACCGAGAAATGAGTTCTTCTTGCATAGTGTCCTGTTGTTAAAGGTGTTGAATGGCAGACTTAGATATGTCTGTACAAAATGTAATGGCTTGCACACCGACAGTAGTATTAAAAAGTCTGCTGAAGCCAAATATGCACAGAAAGCATGAGGAAATAGGCTGGGGGTGGGGATGGCTCAGTGGTACACTGACTATACAAGTGAGTTCTGATCCCCATCATCCATGAGGGGTGGATGTGGTGGCCTTTCAACAATCCCAAGGCTCAGGACAGGATGGAGGATCCCCAGGACAGCCTGGAGAGCTAGACTAGTCAAATCAATGGGCTCTGGGTTCAATCAAGAGATCCTGCCTTAATATATAAGTGCTGAGCGACAGAGGAAGACATTCCTCAACTGTTGTCTTCCACTTGCCTGTGCATATAGGTACCTGCACATATCTTATATATACACACATAGATATGCGTGCGTACACACACACACACACACACACACACTACACATACACAGGCAAAACTGCAAAACCAAAAGCCTGCGGCTGAGGAGAGTGCTCTATGTGAGGCCATGGGGTTGACCCAGCGGCTACCTCACCTCCCGTGGAGGTTATTTCTCAGTCTTGGTTCTCCTTACTGATGGACTTTGATCTTCAGTCCTTCACTTGATTCATCATTTATACATAGTTCATAGATAGGGGAGTCAGGTTGGGCTTCTAATCAATTTTTACACCAGTGCATCTCTTCTCTTTGGAGCAAAAACATTGTTGCAAAATGCTTTTTATTTGCCTGTAGGAAGGGCTAGGTTTCTTTAGTGACCTTAAGGCAGAGGGCAGGAAGACTGTAGTATCTGAGTGTCCCCTACATACAACAGTACTGTCTACCAAGGGATAGACTCTATCCTCCAGGGACTCTATCCTCTCATTGTTCTTAGAAGAAATAAAACATAAGTCAAGGTTCCCAGACACCATGTAAGACAAAAATAGCTACGAACACGGCTTGAATCAAGGTGGTACGTTTACTTAAACTATCACAAGATTCTGTTTTTTTGCAATCTCTTTTTTGTAACTCCTGGTTCCTTAGCATAAACTCTGTAGTTTACAAGACTGTGTCTCAAGGTCAGATGGTTGAGTGGACTCTCCTATAGCGCACAGGTGGAGCTGAAGTTCCTGGCTTTACTCCATATCAGATGTGCTTCTAAGCACACAGTTTTAGTAAGTGACAAGAACTCTTATATCATAAATATGTTTTCATGATTCCTCAGATTTCTAAGACAGGAGTCCTTCAGTCCTGTCAGGTAATTAGATCTCTGTAGAGAATGGCCTCCCAAGGGTCTCTGGCTTTCCCTCTCTGTTCTCTGATCTTTAAAATTTCCTTTATCAGTCTGATTTCTTTCTCCACTTTCTAATTGCTGGACACCACATAGATGGGTAACCTTGTTTTAGCCCTTTGAATACAAGTCTCTCTGTCTCTGTCTCTGTCTCTCTCTCTCTCTCTCTCTCTCTCTCTCTCTCTCTCTCTCTCTCTCTCTCTCTCTCTCTCTTCTTCTTCTTCTTCTTCTTCTTCTTCTTCTTCTTCTTCTAGATCAGTCATTTCCCTTGGGGCTGACTGTACATTTATTATCTGTAAAACCTCCAGTTTTTATCCTGAGTTCGCTTCTAAATCATGTTTATGACTCAATTTACAATTTTTTAAGTGTTTAAGATTTATTCTTATCATGCCTATCCTCTCTTCGTGTGTGGGTGAGTGTGCGCATGGGAGTGAGTGCCCACGGTGTCCCCCTGAAGCAGCTCTTATGGAAGGTAGTGCTGATGGGCACAGGCGCTGAAAAAGCCGTGTGTGCTCTTAACTGCCGAGCTGAATCATAAAAACAGATCAAAAGATGACCAAAACCCCTCCCTCTTTTCTAGGTAGTTTATGACTAGAAAAGTACATATACCCACACTTATTAAGACATTGCTTAGGGAAAAAATCCCTGACACAGATAAACTCTAGTTTAACCAAGAAACAAACAAAATGTTCTTAGGAATTTAGGAACTGTTTTTCACTATAAAATGATGGGAAAGGCAGGTAACGAGACATTTTCTCTTGCAAGGCAGATATAATTATATATATATATATGTATATATTTAATTTTAAAAGGCTGTGCTCCATCGGGGGAGGGTGGTACATAAGCACAGTCCACACTTCTGTGGAGTCTGAGGCAGGGGATCACTTGGCCTGGGAGTCCCAGGCCTGCTGACCTAAGCAACTCAACAAGAGATCTTTTCTCCATCCAAGTAGCAGTTTGTACTGAAAAAGCAAACCCCAGACTAGAATGTATATGGTATGCAAGGCAATCCTGTTTATCTGAGGCATGCGAGTAACAGACAGCGTGGTAAGGGGCGCCAGCACTGACTCTCTTCTGCTACTGGTTCTACTCAGTGGTAAAGGGAGCTCTCTCAACTGCTGATGCTCACAGTACAAATCCTTGTAAAGTAAAGGTGGAACATGTCAGCTTCTGACCCAGAAGGGCTGCTTAGACACCTGTGCTTTTAAGAGTTTAGATGTCTACAAGGGTCTGGCTTGGAGTTTATTCAGAAATCTAGAGCCCACATGAAAGGGATTTCTGCCATGGACAGTCTGTTTCCTTCCTCAGTCCTGTCAGCTCTTTCCACCACGTGAAGAGCCTAAGACTTAAGAATGAACTCTTGGAAGGAATTAGATTTTATAACTTAAGGAAGGACACACGCACTGTGATTGAGTAAATAAATAAATAAATAAATAAATAACAGTGCAGTGTTGATCAATTACTCTTTGAATTTCAGTCTGGAAATTAGTTTTGTAACAGAATGACTGGAAGTTTTAACTCCCTCACATTCTGCAAGGCTAAGCCAGGAGCCCTCAGCGGGTACCCAGCTGGTGAGGGAAGCCGCTCTCCTTACGTGGGTGACAGTACACCTTAAAATGTGGAAGCTAGAAATTTTAAAAATATATACTCTTTCTAAACGATCAAGTATAGCCACAAGTATGTCCTGATTAAGTCTACCACAATTGCTCTCATTTGAGGGTTTGATTTAGTCTTTTCAAAACCGCGGACACCGCAAAACAGAGGGAACCCAAGTCCAGGAGACGTTGAAATGAACTCGTCTTATTGTTAAACGTGTGTTGTCTATCTCCCTGCGCCTATTCAAGATTTTGTGAAAGATGGAAAACATGTTTGAAAGCACCTTTCTTAAGCTCGAACTTCAACATGAAAAATAACCTTCTCAACAGCTCTCTCATTTCTAGAATGTAATCGGACTTTGACTGTCTTCAGAAGGAAATGTGGGTGAGACATCTCCGTGCCTGGCCCATTGCTTTCCTTACATGATGCTGAGTCTGTGTTATAATCACTCTTGAGAAGCACTATTCCTGTGCATCCCGGAGGTTCATGTATTGCTATGAATAGTCCTAATGTAGGAGCAGTCTAAGTATGAACTTCTTGCTTAGCCTTGCCTTTCTTTCTCTTCCCTCCCTTCCATCCTTCATGCCTTCCTCTTTCCACTGCTTTCCTTCTCTGTGCCTGACCCTCTCTTCTTTCTCTTCCTCTTTCTTTTCTTGACAGGGTCTTGTTTGTCCCCAGCTAAGCATTTTAAATAAGGCTAAAGTGACATATTTATATATTTCTATGTGCTTGTTGTAAAATCTCTCCTATATGATGAAAGTATAATATATAAGTGTAACATATATATCAAATATAAATAGGACATAGACGATAAAGGAATAGGGCATAACATAATAATCTATAGGAAAGAATTATTCATATCACATCTTTAAATAGATGTCTGTCATCTAATGCCTATTGTGCTCACAAACATGAAGTAGAGATATATCATATCATAGCATATTGACAGTTATTTATATTTATTATTTATTTATTTATTTACTCAGTCACGGTGCTAGGGATTAAACCCAGGGCTCTGCGTGTGCTGGGGAAGCACTCTTCCATGGACCTCCACCTTTATCTGTATTTTAATAGTTTTTAAATTTTAAATCATACTTGTACAGTTTATAAGCAGTAATAGTAATGAAGTCATGAATTAATAATAAGGGGAACATGCTTAGCTAATTCTTTCAAGCCGAAGTTGAGTTCACAGACTTGTATAGCAGTTATAATTTGGTATTTTGGTTTCATTCTCAGAATTTTGCAAGTAAAGTGAGGTTTATGTGGTTACTGACCTTACTTTGCAATAGTTTGGATTCTAAGTTTAGGATAAGAGGTCCAACAGTGATTATATATTCTATAAGAAAAATATGCTTGGGTAATAAATAAAATATATACATTTTAAAGGACATACTTTGTCACTGCAATAAATCTTTAATTAGCAAATTTTCAAGAAGAAATATATGGTGACATTTAAAACCTTTAAAAAGATTGCTGGGCAATCTCTCTAAAACTTAGCTAAATCCTCAAGCCCTGTGGTCTACCTTCTATCAGAATTCATCAGAATCCTCTCCTACTAACAGCCAAATCATTAGTCAGTGCAGCCATAGCAGAGCACTGTAAAAGAACTGACATGACTAGTGGGCTTGCCTTGTCACATTTGACTTTACAGGTAGTCTGTCTGCTCTGCCTGAAATGGAGATTAGCCATCTACAAGAACCATAGACCGCGGTTGTGAACACAGTATGTCTGGAACTATCAACAGAACATACACATGGGCGGGAATGTCCTAAGGATGGGCTGGTAATTGGCTTGGGAAAAAAAAAAACAAAACTAGGAGGTAAAAGTGTGTGAGACATTTACACGTGTGAAAGAAAGGAGAGAGGGCTGAGTCTTCAGGAAGAGATGGAGTGAGGAGCAGAAGGACTGGGGATGCCCCTGAGATGAGTTTCCTCTTTATAAACCAGCCCACACGGTAAATGGGGCCCAAAGTGGGTTAGGGAACACTGTAACCTCATTTCACCTTATTTAGCTGTGTGCCAGGGATCTCAGCAGGTAGTTCAATTAACTTCCACTAGTTAAATGGGATGAAAATGAGGTTACCCAGATTGACAAAACTCGACTCTTTTCCCTAGCTTCAAATCCGGAGGAGTAGGTCTCTGGGCTGCGGCTCTAGCTGGTGGGCCTCCAGGCAATTGCTGGTCTGAACTGAACAGAGCCGGAGCTTTGGAGCCCAGGGCGAAGGTTCCGCCCTGCAGTCTCAGCAGAGACAGGAAAACTACGTTGAACTGATGGCCGCTGTCTTAAGGAGGATGGCAAAGGCTCATTACACGCTTCCCATTTTGCTGTCTTCCTACAAAGGCCGCAGTGGAGAAAACCTCGTGTGATTCGAAGGCAGTGGTTTTCTTGTTCTAAAGCCTGGATTTTGTGAGATTATTTCCCTGTTGATGGAGTTTTTGCGCTTAGAAAACTTAATTAGCTCTACTTATTTACAAAATATTGTTCCAGAATCTGTAGTTATTTTAATATGTTTAAAGATACACTGGATGGAAATAGCTTAAAAAAAAACATTTAATAAACAACTGTGTGTGGAGGTAGGCAAAGTTCAAATTTACGCTTCTTTAATTTGTATCTATTTTCAGTTTTAGCAAGTGGTTTATGAGTAATGACCACTTTTAACAGATAAAGGAATGTCACAAATATGCAGATGCTCAAATTTTCTGGGAGCACAGGGTTCCATTACAGTTCTTCCGATAGGATCAAGTTATCTTTGCAACTAATATTTGGCTTGTTTGAAGGCAATCTGTGGTAACAATTGATAGCCCTATAATAAGAACAGTGCTGTAAATTCCTGCAGTAGATAAATCTACCTCAGTTTCCCCATCTGTGAAAAGTGTTTAATTTTAACAGTATGCATATGGTGGTTCATTTTAACTGTCAATTTGGGACAGTCTAGAATTTCCTGGGAAGAGAATCTCAGTGAGGTTTTGTCTTGGTCAGGTGGGACATTATATTACTTATATTAATTGAAGTGGGAAGACCTGACCAATATGGGTGGTACCTTCCCCAGGCTGGATGCGGACCCTGGACTATGTAACAAAGCAGAAAGCAAGCTGAGCCTACGTGTGCATGAATTAAATCCTTCTTTTCCTCCTAACAGGGATCAGGGGTGACTATCTTCTTCAAGTTCCCACCAGCTCCCTTGATTTCTCTACTGTGATTGATTATAATGTGGAATTCTGAGCTAAAATAAACCCTTTCTCCCCTTACTTTCTTTTGTCAAGGGTGTGTTATCAGAGCAACAGGAAACGGAACTTGGACAAGGTATCAGATTGCATTGTTCTCAAGACTAAATGAATTGACACAACGGCTTCGAGGTTGTGCAACAGATGTTGCTATTTCTATTTGATTTTTATGGGGATGGTGATAGTGAAGTCAGTAGTTTTTAAAATTATTACATCTGGAGAGCCATGCTCTTATATCGAAGGCATAGAAGAAGGCATGTATGTTCTCTCACTAAATAAAAGTAACCTTTCCATGGTTGTCTTTATGCATTTAAAAAGAAAATATTGCTGCTTGTAATCTCTGTACTCAGGAGGCTGGGGCAGGAAGGTCATGAGCCTGAGGTTAGACCAGGCTACACAATGAGACCGAGCCAAGAAATAAATAAAATAAATTCCATCTGTGTTCTATAGAAGGAAAATAGGCTCATATGTTCTAAAATTAAGATTCCTTTCTCCTCTCTTCTCTTCTCTTTCCTCCCTCCCTTCCTTTCTTCCTTCTCTCTCTCTCTCTCTCTCTCTCTCTCTCTCTCTCTCTCTCTCTCTCTCTCTCTCTCTCTCCTGTCTGTCTGTTTTTGCTTTTCAAGATAGGATTTCTTTGTGTAGCCCTGACTGTCCTGGATCTTGTTCTGTAGATCAGGCTGGCCTCTAATTCAGAAATCCCCCTGCCTCTGCCTTCCGGGTGTTGGTATTAAAGGCATGCACAACCACCACCCAAGTGAAATTAGGATTTCCAAGGTGAGATATTGCTGTCTCATGGAAGTCATAGAGACAACAACGGATGGTGTAACTGGCCATCACAGTGTTGGTGATATATCTGCGGGTGCATCTAAGCTCCATCCTCTTGCTGTAAACATTCCCAATATTACCGACTTCGACTTTTTTTTTTAATCTACTCTTTATAACGTTCAGGGGAGTTGCCAGGACTTGTCTACTTCATAAATAATGACCCTATTCTCTGTGTGTGGTGAATCCTTCAGCTCAAAGAACCTGGTTCACAATTCCAGTCCAGGGTCTGGTGCCTCCTGCAGCAGTCAGTGGTGGTGTCTTGTTTGCAGAAGCTCCGGCATGTGTTGGCCTTATGCTGAGGAGCAGGACCTGGGCGCGAACTACCTCCTTCATGTCTGATGGGATTTGCCTGTGTTTTCTTTGAAAGTATTACAAGAGCTTGGAATGAATAGTGGTGAAGATGATGACTTCAAAGTTATGTGAAATGAAGATGTAGAATGGCTCCCTTAGAAGAAAGTATAAACATAAGGCAGTTTTGGAGGCTGACTCTGTTTGATTTAAACCCCTTGCATACACGGACAGAACCACGGCTCTCTGCCTCGTAAATACAAGGATTATACCAATTAAGGTAAAAAAAAAATTTTTTTCTTTAAAAGGAAGTAATTTTAATTTGACTTATTTAATTCTTTGTCTCCAAAGCGTTGCTTAAACTCTGCCAAAATTGGGAACAAAAACTAAGTACACGTGAGCAAGTGGCCTTCAAGATACACTAAAATACTATTTTGGAGGGGTGGGTGCGAGCAAAGTACAAAATTTATGTGTATGAAAAATAAAAGTTAAATGCGTTTTTATGTAACATTTTCAAGTGTAATATATATGCGACTTGGTAAGGAAGGAAGTGTTGATGCTTCAGTCAACAGAAGAAACAGAAGAGCCCCGAGCCCTGACATGAAGCTCTCTGTGCAGAGCCGGGCCCTGACATTCTCTGTAACTTGACATAAGTATAACAGAAGAGAAAGCTTCCAGGAGCATCTAACTTTTGTTTCACTGAAATAAGAAAAAAAAAAAAGCTTCAAATAAATGCATACAGATGCCAGTAGTATTTCACTGACTTGTTCCGATCACCAATAACTAACTAACTAACCAACCAACTAAAGTAAATACATGCTAAGAAGCAATCAGCACTAGCTCCGAACAGCAGGAAGCAGGGATGGCCACAGAGTCTTCCTCCCCGTGTATTACAAAGGCGAATTTAAGCCCAGCAGCTCTCAATGATGAGTACAAATCCTGGTCAATCAAGCCAGAAGGAGTATCGGATGTGTTCCCTTCAATCTGCTTAAGGTTTGAACATCAGCGACTTGAAACAAACTGCTCTTATCCCCATTTCCAAACAGAGATCTGAGTGTACAAGGCGAGGGCTGGCACCAGCTGCACTAAGGAGCCACAAGCCTTCATAAGGTCCAAGAAAATGGAAGCTGGAGGTGTCATCTGGTTCTAGCCAGCTGGGTGACAATCAGGGTGAAAGTGTTGAGGTGCTAATGAGAAGGAATAGACATTCTCACTGTGGTAGTGGTCAGTAGTAGTCAAGGACATTTGCAGAAGTAGTTACAGCCCTGTGCACGCGGCCCAGCCTGCCCAGAACTGGGGTCTTTTCTCTCTGCCTCACCTCTAACTTTCTACCATTACAAGTTTTCTTGCCTCTTGAGCTTATTCAGTTCTGCTGAGCAATAATCCTTATATGATGTGTGAGGCGTGGCTCACAGACCCCTGGTGAAAGACCTGGGGGTGTATTTTGATTTTTGATTGTTTAATAGAACAGATCAAAGTCCCTGTTAAAATAAATAAAGAAAGAATACAAAAGACAAATCCCCTAACACATAGGTGATGATCTCTGGTTCTGGATACACTGTAAGGTCTCCTCACTCATGACTCCCACGTTGAACCCTGGTTGAGTCACATGAGATGCTGCCGCATCAGGGACTGAGTGATGGTCTGCACAGATGCTCTCTAGCCATTTCAGCACAGGGAAGAAGCGGCTTCTCAATACAGAGTGCAACAGGGCAAGAGTGCAGCCTGCTTGATTAAATAAAAATGAGCTTCCTGCTTCCTACACAGAAAAACCTTTCAGCAGCCACGCCTTTGTGGCTTTAGGACGTGTCACATATGAGCAAGGCCATGATGGAGCAGGCACAGCGTTTCTGAAGAAGACCTGTGTTTGCTCCATTTTGCATGTACATAGCCTAGGAGGCTTTTGTATGCAACCATATACAAGACTATCCTGAATATGTCCATGGGGCTGCCCAAACAAAAGTCAATCATATTTAGAAGACATGCAGTTAGGCAGGTAGATATGGGTGTTTTGAGTCTAATCCATGGGATCGACAGGCCTCCTTACATGAAGAATCTGGAGCAAGTAGGCTGAAGTCAGTCTAGAAGAAAATCTACAGTCGTTCATAGAGGGAGACTCGGTCTTCTTTAGGGGCGAGCTTCCTAATTGGCTAGCCAATCCCGAGTGGTCAGTCCTAACACATATGGATACAAGCAACACTAAGGGGACTCGGTAGGCTGTAGATATATGAACATGTGTCTATGTAATACCTAACACGTGATAGAAATACCTAAAGAAGAAGTGGTCATGAATTTGAGAGAGAACAGAAGAGAGACACAGGAGGAGTTGGGGAGAGTGTAAAGGATGGAAATGATGTAAATTCTGTTGGGGGCCATGCAAGGGAATAGCCGCACAGCTCTAGAACTTGTGGAATGTGGCCCACCAATTAGCGCAACCATAATGGGTGTGACTTAGAGAGGCAGAGCCCCAAGGACTACGTGTCCTGAAGACTTCATGCTGTTATAGAGTTTTGCTCTGCTTGCTGCCCTCACACCACATCCCTCATAACCTATGAGTTCTGTGAAAATTTTAAGGGGGTTTCCAGCCCCTCACTGGGCAATGTCATTGGCACAGTATTAGTGATCGATCCATTTCAAGCATTATTGCCGGAGCAGATTAATGATTCATCCACCACCCTCAGAAAGGTATTAAAGATTTAGTATTCGCAACGACCACTATCCTTAGAAAGAGTTTGGTGATGTAGAATTAGTAAAGTTAGGTTAAAGTTGCTAGAGCCTCTGATGTAGAAAATCTTGGGGAACAATAAAGGCACACTTTTAATATTGAGCGAGGAATTTTTTGGGGGATCAGGGAATAGAACAATGGCAGCCCAGCCAGCACTATCTGATGTGACTTTCTAAAGCTGGGCTGGTGATCAGGTGATGATTAATTTCTTGTGCCCATTTTTGTCCTCAGCTTCCTGATATAATTTAACAAAAAATGGTTAATGAGCAGATGTGCACCCTGAGGATTTAAAGTAGAAATGACTGATTTTTTTTTAATATATAAAGGTTTAGATTTGTGATTCTCTTAAGATTTTAATAAGATTACTTTTTAAGATAAATAATAAAATAATCGATCCTTTCTTTGTAGCTGAAAATTGCTGCTTGTCAGTAAGAGGAACTGGCTGAGAAAATTACCTTTCTTGCTCACACTTTGTTAATCTATAACAAGTTGCTTAGTTACAAATGTGTGTGGGTTCTTGAGACTATTTTTTTTTATCCATAATACGTAAAACATTTGATCATGTGGGGGTATTGGGATATACATTTTTTTCTTATGTATACTCATTGTAATCACTCACTGGAATAAAAATAGAATGTTACCACATTGTGATTTTTTTTTTGTACTGCTTGATATATAAGCTGTGGTTGAAAAAAAATAAAGTTGCTGGGTCTTGCTCATTGGATCATTGCTCCTTCTGCCCAATGTGTATGTGTGTATATATGCATATGTGTGAAGTTGGTTAGAACTCTGCTCTATCCGCCAGATATGTGCATATGTATGCATGTATGTATGTATGCATGTGTGAAGTTGTGGAACCTTGCTCATTGAAACCTTGCTTCACATATATATATATATATACATATACATATACATATACATATATATATATATATATGAATGATCCCCCCCTTTTTTTTCTTGCTGACCACAAAGAGTTTCTCGATGCCGCACCTCCCTCCAGAGAGTGTTTCACTGGTTCCAGTGAAGTGTTTCACTGGGTCATGCTTTGTTCCCTCGGAGAAAACTCTGCTGAATGATCAGTCAACAACTCTACAACCCTTTACTTTGCCCTGTGATATCAAAGTTGGTCTTCCACAAAATACAGTACTCATGTATGAAATTCTCAAAACAAAGTTATTTAAAACAACAACAACAACAAAACCCAGGAAAAAGGACAATTTATAGGCAGAGCAGGAGGTGGCTAGAGACGAGTTTGAGAATGGTGCTTGACCATTCCATAGAGAACAGTGGAGTGACAATATGAGCTGTCACCAGAAGAGGTGGGCAGAGAAGGAGGTATGGTGGTTTATATTGAGTGCCAAGGTGGCAGATTCTAGAAGGAGAACGCTTTGGGTATATCTATGTCAATGGCCATTTCTAGATTGGGCTAGTTGAGGTGGAAAGACCCATCCTAAATGTCTTTAGTATCACTGCATCAGCTGGGGTCTCAGATTGCCTCTAGAGGAGAAAGCTCGCTGAGCGCAGAGGCCATGTGACTAGTTGTTTCATGTGACTGGTGCTTTGCCTTCTCTACCAACACAGATTTCCCTTTGTCCTGTGAGCCAGAGAGATTCCTCCTTCTTTAGGTTGTTGTGGTCAAGTCTTTATTTGCAGCAATGAAGAAAATGTCCAGTACAGAAAGCCAACAGTGAACAATGCTTAATGAGCCATTGTAATGTGGCTTTCTTTTAAATAGCCACTTTGTAGGAGTTCTGTGTAAGAGAATCCAGTTCAGTGTGAGGTGTGGAAAGGCTAGTTAGAGCTGGTGAAGTCATGGAAGCAGGCACACTCCCCCCCCCCCCCCGGGAGTCTGATGAGGAGGAGAAGGATACTGAGGAAAATAGGCTTTATCATGAGGAGGTCAGGTGGAGGGGTTCCTTTTCTTTTTTGAGCAACATCTGAATGGAGACCTTAAAGTGTGGTCTGTTCTCCACAGCTCAGTCATTTCCTGCTTTCTTTCACTGTGTGGGTCTTCAAGCCATGCATTTGCTTTAAGATGTCTAGTGTGAAGAGTTTCCTCCTCTGGAGAACGAAGCGGCTGAGCCCAGCTCTTGGACTTTGCTATTGGAAGGATTCTCTCACACTTAGGAACTTCCTCCTCTGAACACTGCCAGGTTTTTGGTAGAACAGAGAAACTTGGCCGCACACAGAAAGAGAAGCAAACTGGCTTGTGGGCCTGGTTCCTCTTCTTCACCACCCACCGGCTTTGAGTGCGCACTCTCCTCACAGACTATGACAGCCTAAACCTTTCTGCTAAGTGCATTCTCTGAGAAGCTACTACTGGGTCAAGACAACACTAGAGAAGAATTCTTCATTCTTTCTCCTTTTCTCTGCCATTTATGACTGCTTTGGTCTTTTGTACAAATTCCTAATTCTGAGAAGACCTTGCTCATACCTCCAGAAGATGGCGGGGGGGGGGGGGGATTTGCAAAATCTCTTAAGGTTGTACCATTCTTTCTCCAGCATCCATCCAATGATGGAAGATCTCTAACCAAAACTGGCTTAACAACAACAACAATAACAAAAGAAACAAACAAACAAAAAAACCAAGGATGCCAAATGCCATTTGGGAAAACATTCTAACATATGCACGCTTTTGAGCTCTTGAGAAAAACAAACTCATCGACATTGCTCGGGGGTGTTTGGTACCTTTGAGCACCAGGCATGAGGGTAGCAAAGGGGGAGGAACGGTGGTCAGGACTTGAGCAGCTCTGAGAACTGAATGGTCAGCTCTTCAGGGAAGAAGCTGAACACACATCATTCTGGCCAAATTCATACCTGTTAACAATCAGTGTCACCCTACATATTGAAAAGCAAAACTGGCTGAGTGCTTCATCTTCAAAGTGTTCAGGCAGGAACTTGAAAAAAACTAGATGCTTAACATTTTGTTTTAGCCCCAGTTTTACAGAACAATAACTAATGTCAGCAAGCACTGGCAAATGAGAGGAAGGGAAAGGGAGGGCCATAAGAGTCTACACCAAGATGGAACTGCCTCTGATTGCTTTTAGACCTTGGCTTCGGTGCAGGGGCACTTACTACCCACCAAGGCATTTTCTCAGCAAAGGTTAGAAGGCCTGCAGATGGGAGCTTGTAGCTTTGTCAGAGTGACAATCTTTCTTGCTGTTCCTCGAATTTACATAAAGTAACGATGCAAAGCGCTCATCATGCTCCAAACTCAATCTCAAACAAAATGACCAGTAATTGAGACAACAAAGGTAATTGGCCACGGATGATAGAAGAAATTTCACTCTGAGGAGCTTACTGACTGGAAAAGATTCAATAACTCCAAAGCACTGGAAATATTTTAGGCACCACAAGCCCTCATTTGAGTCTATTGGCAAGGAGAATGTAAGAGTCCTTGATTGCCTAGCCTCATGCCGTGCTTTGACTAGACTCTGTAATTTCTAAAATGGACAGCATTTGTGGAAATGATCAGCCACACTCCTCTTACCTACCAAGCACTGTGCTCAAGGCAGACCATAGACTTCATTCCCACGCCACCTGGGTCTGGTTTACTGAACATGCTAGACTTTGTGGAGACAAAAGGAGATCTCTCTCTCTCTCTCTCTCTCTCTCTCTCTCTATATATATATATATATATATATATATATATATATATATATATATATAGTATTAGTTTCAGCTAGATTGTGTCAGATTTATTCACTCAACAGTATTTATTGCCTAGATATTATAGGCCATGTAATATTTTAGACCCTTTAGGGCATAGGTTAAAACAAAACTAAAGAGATGAGCCTTTTTAGAGGTAAGATAATAATGATAAGTGGTAAGGCAAACATAGTAATTACTTTCCCTGTCTCTGGACTCAGGCATATCCTACGGTTTGTCTATTCAAGTTATCATTTAGTCCTTCTATTAGAACATTTCATGTAGTGCAAATTAAAATATTTGTTTCTCATCTAAATCAAAGCTGCTTTCTCTTCTCTGATCCAGTCTGCCACAGCAGGAGCTCCACAGTAGGGAGGGCATACACTCTCTTCCACCTAACTCTCAGCTCTTCCTGCCTAGCCTCTTCAGGCTCTCTCAGGATTTTCCTCAGATGCCATGATGTCCAGGTTACGTTGTCCTGGTATTCCGTTGTGATAATAACTCCCCACAGCAGGGGAGATCCCTGAGGATCGCAGCAGTCCTCAGGACGTTTGCCTCGCGTGAGTGCCATGTAAGAACATCTGAGTAAATGGTTCACTTTAGGGTTTTTGCTCAGCTTGTGATGTGAAAACACCAGCGCTCAGCTTGTCTAATGGGAGGAAGGTTCCAAGATTCTGCTCTTGGAACCATGTCTTTTCTTTTGAAAAGCATGTTTTTATTCTCTGGGTTCACACTATTAAGTTGAAGTCGTGTGTGATGTAAGAGTCAGGGAATCATTTTTCCTATCTTCTAACCATCTCTTGAGGCTGGTGTAGACGTCGCTGTTCCTTGGGAATACCACTCAAGAGAGACACAGTTTGCTCTTTGCTGAAAAGCATGTTTAAAAAGAACAAACGAACAAACAAACAAACAAACAAACAAAACAGCCTGTTGTAGCCATGGGATGTATGCATGCTCCCGGGAAGGGCCTGTACCAGTGGGCTCTGAGCTATCATAGTAGCATCTCCACTAGACTGAAGTTGAAGTTTAACAACACGAATATATATATTTACAAACTGTCCAAGAAAGGATAGACTCCCTCACAAACCATCGTGATCCTGAGGGACTCACACAGCAGTGCATTTCGTGTTGGGCAATAAAATCTTAAGCAGTCTTAAATCCAAAGGACTCAGTCCTGGTCTTCCTAAGCATTTCCACCACCTCACTAAGAAAGCAGATGTGACTCCTAAGCATCTTCAGATGGGAAGAAAGGATGCAAATGCCAAATCCTGTCTGAAGCTGAGAGAGCTGAACTCATCCATGGACCCAAGAGGCTTCTCCCTGCCAAGTGAAAACAGGGGTCATTCACAGCCTCTGACCTAGTGGCATAAATTTGTCTTGAGTGCTTGAACAATAAAAACACTTTAAATAAATGGAAGAGAATCAAAAGACACAGATGAAGTTGGATTTATGAGACCTTCAAACACAAAAGAGTGTAGATACTTCTCAGCACACTCCATAAAATGGGAAAGGAAGAAGAAGACAGCATTGTCCTGGTACCAAAACCAGATAAAGACACAGCAAAGGAATAAATTATACAACAATCTCCTGAACACAGATGCAAAAATTGTCAACAAAATACTTGCAAGTCAAATTCTTGAAAATACCGAGGGATCATTCATTGTGATTAAGGAGGCTTTCATTCCAGAGTTTCAGGGATGGATCAACATATGCAAATAAATAATTGTGCTACATTGCGAACATGAATCACATGGTCATTTTGACAGATGCAGAAAAGGCTTTTGACAAAGTCAACAGCCCTTTAGGATACGCATCCTGAAGACATGGAGTAGAAGAAACATACCTCTATATAATAAAGCCTGTCTGTGACAAATGTACAACAAAAATTGTATTAAATGGAAAAAATCTGTTAAAATATATTCTAGTCAACTGAATTCATCCGAAACTTATTATGTCCATGTAGGGTCACCACAAAGAGAATCAATGAGATATTTCTCATTCCTCCTTCTCCATGTTCCAGCTTTGAAGACCAGATCCCGTTGAAGGGGTGCAGCATGTTACAGTTCAAGTCGCCACGATTCCAATGTCTGGAGACCTCCTGGGCACAGTGCTCTCTGTTTTGCACAGCACAGAGACAGTTCTTTCTTGAGAATGTAATAAGAGTTGCTCTACCATCCTGCGGGGCACCTCCACGGAAACTCCGAGAGAACTGTGGAAATCATTTAGAGGTCTTCAAGTGACACATCTGCCCGTCACATCAGTCCTACCTACTGAGGACTTCTTTTCTCTTTTCCCCTTGCCCACCTCCTCTCCCTCTTCTTTTATTTCTACTCATGGAGACTCTTCCAACAACTTCTTTCTTCTTTCTCTTCCTTTCTTTCTTCTTATTCTGTCATCAGTTTCTTCTTTCCCCACCCTTCATCCCACTTACATCTATCTCTCTAGTTCACAGCACAATCAGTGGGGTTCTAGCTAACAATGAACGGCTCCAGAAGTGGCTGGGGAAGAGCTAAGTCCTCATATGGATTCCCCGCCCTCAGTTCCCTCCTTTCTCTCTATCTTCAACTTTTCTTTTCATCCCTGAAATTTGTATTATGTTAACTTAAAAATTTATGTAAAATATCGCCAATGTGCTGTATGGATGCAAAAACAAGCAGAAAACAATACAATCAACAAAAAGTCAGAGAGGTGTCTTAAAGTTGCCCTGGAGGGAGAAAATGTCATTTCCTTCAGTGTGGCCATGTTTCTAAACTTAGAAAAGGTAGTGGCAACATGGGACTATCCTCTTGTAAGGTTCCATGAGATAGATTTTTCTGGAGATTAAAGATTACATTCAGATGAGTAAGTTTTCCAGCCTCTCCTGTTATCTTATTTGGCAATAATGAACAGAGGATTTAATGATAGCTAGAGCGAAAAACAAACAAAAATATCAAATTTAAAAAAGTGTTGTAGTTTTAATAAAAACCCCATGAACCTATTCATACTCCCATATAAAAGTAATATGTTTTATTTTTGTTTCATGGTTTTTGTTTGTTTTTGACGTCATTGCCTCCCTATTTTTTTTCTGTTAATTATGTTCCCTTATTTTCAAAGGAAAGAGAGTTGAATTTCATTTCTCTGTACCAGCACAGTCTTTCCAAATGTAAGGGCTATTAAATGTTTAGGAAAAAATAAAAACCCAAAAAGCTGCAGCCTCAAATTGGAGAGTTACAGATTTTTAGAATATGAAAGGCTCAAGAGCCACAGTGGTGACAAGAATTGGTTATATCTTCCTAGATCACTAATAAACCAGCCAATATCCTGGAGGAAATTAGTTTAGAAATACTTTAGATGGTGTCTTCCATCTAAATGGCTACTGTCCTACGGTAAGGTAAGATGTTAGCTCTAAAAAGAAAGAGACGGCGGGTCCTCCTCAACTCTAAGGAATGAAGATCTCATTTGCAGTTTCTCCAGCTATAGTAACAGCAGAATCACAATTGGGGCAATTACATTCCGCACAGGAATACATTCTTCTCACCACGTTAAATTTGATTCAGGCTTAAAACATTTCAGCAGTGGCTTTCACTTACAAGAAGTGAAGCTTGTGTAGAGAGAGGCCTGCCCCCTTCATATAAACAGCAGCAGCTAGCACGGTAATACCTCCTCGGACACTCGCAAATTAAAAATAATCGTATTAATTATTTTAATTCACTTGTAAAGACTATAATAAGTGGGTGTTGTTGTCCTATCCTTAAACAGTTGTGTGTGTGTGTGTGTGTGTGTGTGTTAATCTGGATTTGTATCTATGTTCCACGTCTTGACATACATACACAGTGGGGTGGATTTCATATTCATTTATATAATACTGCAGCACTTTTTTTTTCAGAAACTTCTTAATATTGGAATGCTCTAAAAGGAAAAGGAAATTTTTTGACCATTGAGGAGTCATTATTAAGCCTTTCAGGTAAACATTGTATTGACATCTAGTGGCTACAGAGGCTGATAACAGATCTACGCTGTGAGCATCTGTTTTATGATGTTTTCCATCTTAAAAGTCTCTTGAATAAAAAGTAGGCAGAGAATATATCAAGTCCTGGGTTGCCAAATTCTTTTTCTGTTCTGGTGTATTAAACAGCAAGGATTGGTTTTGGATGACCTTAAGCAAGAATTATTTCATGGTTACCCGAGAAATATGGATGAACCAGTCGGCTTCCATCTTAAGCGTGAAAGCCATCTTACAGTGAAGGTAAACGATGCTCATTTGTTTATGATTAAGCCTCTGTTTCTCACGGATTGAACTCTGCTGCACCTGTAACCTTAACTACAAATGATTCGCTTGCCTGTTCCCTGAAACAGCAACCATGCCTTTGACTCAAAAGTTCTCATGACCATGCCTTATTATGACTTCCTGGTTATAAGCACGTTGCAAACATGTCTTTGTTTCAGGTTGCTATAACCAGTTTCTCATACTTATGTTCTGCTTCTATAACCCTGCCTATTTGCATACCAAATCCTCCACTTGGAAACCCCCTCTCTACTCCCAGAATATAAAAGCTGCTATCTTCCCCATGTCCAATGCTGATCTCTGAACCCTACCTTAAGGGGAAGACAGCCTATGCATATAAATAATAAAATAAAGCTTGCTTTAAAAAATTTGGCCATGATTCTTTCTGAATCTTTGGGATTAATAATATAAACAAACATCCCAGGTACTTGCTGAGATTTCATAGGCACCATACATCACAGTATTATCACCTAGAGCTCTCAGAGGTCCCCTGTGTCACTATTCTGAGATGTCCTTAACAGAACTTGGCTCACTTACAACTAAAATGCAACATAAATCAAACCTTTAAAC
Organism: Tokudaia tokunoshimensis; assembly: GCA_036184795.1. NCBI lineage: Eukaryota > Metazoa > Chordata > Mammalia > Rodentia > Muridae > Tokudaia > Tokudaia tokunoshimensis. The sequence continues at coordinate 10,871,245 of BTHU01000003.1, read as the reverse complement.
ATTTTTATTTTTTTTTAATTTTCTTATTTTTAATGAGGGAACTGACAGTGATTAGGTCAGGTTACTTGTTGACGGTTAGACAACTACAGAAATACACTCAGAGCTCAAATCTAGATCTACCCAGTCTGAACTCAGTCAAACTGCTGTTCTCTATAAACACAGAAACAGCTCTCTATGGTATTGCCTCTATTCAAAATTAACAAGCAAAGATGATTGTATTAATCATTTTAGCTAGTGCACCTTTAAAAACTGTAACAAATCGATCTTTCTTTTCCTCCTAGAGAAACAATTTCCCTTCTATGTTAATGGTCCACATAATTGTGTAACAAATGCACGTATCTTATGGCTTGGAGATATAACATACCTACAAAGAAGCAGGGTGGAAACTTTTGTGTAGATCCCTTTTCTAGTGACAAGTCTGTGAGAAATTGTCATAGAATGGCGTTGTGGTGAGGCGTCTGGGGCCTGGGTTCTATTCCTAGGACCATTTGGAAAAACCAGGAAGCTTATAAAGGAAGTTGATAAAACGACAGCTAGTGACTTGGCCAACAGGGATGGCAGGCTGCGAAAGAAGGCTGCGGACAAAAGCCTTAACAATAAGCAGGGGTTAAAATTTTTGAGATAGGTAACACAGATTGTTCCCGTCTAAAGAAAGTACAGGGACTAAGAGCGTAGCAGAGACTGAAGGAAAGGCCATCTATAGTTGTCCCCTGAGAGGCTCTGCCAGAATCTCACAAATATAGATGCTCCCAGCCAACCATTGGACTGAGCACAGGGACCCCAAGGGAAGAGCTAGAGAAAGGACTGAAGGAACTGAAGGGGTTTGCAACCCCATAGGAAGAACAACAATATCAACCAACCAGATCCCCCAAAGCTCCCAGGGACTAAACCACCAACCAAAGAGGACACAGGGAGGAACCCATGGCTCCAGCTGCATATGTAGCAGAGGATGGCCTTATCTGGCATCAAGGGGAGGGGAGGCCCTTGGTCTTGTGGAGGCGCAATGCTCCAGTATAGGGGGATGCTAGGTTGGTGAGGCAGGAGTGGGTGAGTGGATGGGTGGGGGAGCACCCTCATGGAGGCCGAGGGGGAGGAGGATAGGATAGAGGGCTTGCAGAGGGGAACCAGGAAGGGGGACAACATTTGAAATGTAAACAAATAACCAATAAAAAAGAAAGACAGAAAAATAATAAGGAGGGAGTTTGGTGTGTGAAGGAGATGCTGGGAGAGGGATGTCTGATGGAAGGGAAATAGTGAGGGGCTCCTGGGGGGGGGCAGCAGGAGGTGGAGTGGTAAGTCTTCAGAGTCTCCTTGTCACAAGCAAGAGGAGCAGGAGGAAGGGTAACCAGTTTTATGATTGCTCTGGTGATGGGTTCTGAGTACACACAACTGGAAGTGGAGAGTGAATACACAACTGTGTGCAGCAGCTGTCTGCCATGCCTCCCTTTCTGTGTCTTGATGACACAGCTCGGTGTGGGCTGCTTGCATTGGGACAAACTTAGAGGGCGGGAGGAGAATGGAACATATGGATTGGTGCTTGTTCTTTTCTTCCTTTATTTTTTGAGTATATGTGAAGCGTATACATATAACAGTTCATTCATGTCCACGTGTGGAGAGCTTCCTGGGGTGCCCTTGGCAGGAGTCTGACAATTAGGGCATGACAAAGAAGTAAGTCCAAGCAGGAATCTGACATTAAGGTGGGACAAAGAAGCAGACTTCAGCCATGATTATGACTTTAGGTCAGGACAAGGAAGTAGGCTCAGACATCTTGATCATCCTTAGAAACAGCGATCAGATCACTGGAGTGATCGTGGGACTTTGTGTTTATTGCCTTGCTTGTTCCTCATTGTATTACTCGCCCTTAATACCTACATGTAATTAAAATGGTATAAAAGCAGATTGGAAAAAAATAAACCTGCCTTCAGTCCAAGAATTGACTAAGGCCATGCTGCAATGTTGTCTAAATGTCTTTTTTTTTTTCAATCCTCACTCCTGCGCTGGAGACCCTGTTGACTGACTGAGCTCACTTGGTCATCCACAATGCCAGACGACAAATGGAGTTGTATAACATGCACATGCATTTTGTGGTTCAAGAATACAAAACATATGTGAAATATGTGAAGAAGAAGGGATTCTTTTACTGCTATATGTGTGTGTGCATGTGTGTGTTGTATACATGTATGTGTGAGAGGGATATATGTGTAAAGACTTGGAGTTGATTCTTCCTATAACTAGCCTTTTTTTTTTAAGACGAATTTCTCACTAGACATAAATCTGACTGATTCAGTAAGACTAATCAGCTACCAAGATCCAGGGATCCTACTGTAGTGGCTATTCCTGGTTGTCAACTTGACTCTATCTGGAATGAACTACAATCCAGAATTGGAAGGCTCACCTGTGATCCTAATCTGGAGGCTCAGAGATACAGGTTTCTGACCTAGATCTTGGCATGGAGATCTTGAAGCATAATGGCTATGAATTCCAGAAGATTAAGACATGGAGAGCTCTGAGTTCAAGGTCAACTGGGATTAAAGGCAGGTCTTCGCTTGCTTGCCTCATGGGACTGAACAACTGCTAGATCCTTGGACTGCCATCCACAGCTGCTGCTGACCATTGTTGGGGAGTTGGACTACAGACTGTAAGTCATCAACAAATTCCCTTACTTAATAGAGACTTCCCATACACTCTGTGATTCTAGAGAACCCTGACTAATACACCTACCTTCTCTGCGTTAGGATGATAGTCATGTGATTAACTTTTTAGGTGCTAGGGATCTCAACTCAGGCATTTGCTCAGTGAACCATGTCACAGCACATGTGTTTCTACAGGATGCAGTATTTCCAGGGACAATAGAGAATCCCGGCCTGGTCCCTTCCTGCAGCCCTCTCTGCTGTGAGAACTCTTTCTGGCACTCACTCATTGATAGGGAACATTTATGAAGCCATCTCTAGGGCTAGGGGAAGCTGGGGACTGAAGAATCTTTCAGAAATAGAGAGCTGGAGAAGCATCATCTATCTACTAAGGAATCACAGTCATGAGGTCTCTATAATGAGCAAGGGAAGGAGTAAGAAAGCTAACGTTTTTAGACAGGGAGGAGGAGGTAGTGAAGGAGAACCTGAGAAGAGTTCCCCCTAATGAGAGACAAAATCACTAAGGATCTCACCTCAGCCCTTCCTTGATAATTGAAGAAAGTAATAGTGCCTGCCTGTGGGTTCCGGATAAGGGGGGCATGGAGAACCTTGAAATGGTGACTTTTTTACACTCCCGTTGGTTGTGAGATAGCAAAGCCAGTGAAATATGGGAAATCGAAGGAGAACTGAAAACTCAGGAGGTAACAGTTGGTCTGCGGTAATTTGGGGGGTAAAGGACTATAAAAGGGGAACCGGGAAAGGAGTTGAGAGCCGCCGAGAGGCTGTATGTAAGTCATGGTTAACAGGAGCACAAGGTATGCTGACAAGATCCACACAGTGATGTCAGTAGCAAACTAGCCCGCGTGTCTTTAACTGTATGAGAAAGTCGGCTGGTGCCTCTCCACATCAAATTAGAACAAATTTACCGGAGTGTTTCCCAAATTTGCTGTACATAAAATCTCCCTTCAAATGAAATAAGTTCACGGGCACAAGGGTTTTACTCCATTTGGAGAAATGCTGGAAGTCGGGAGGCGTGGCCTGAGACTGAAGTTTTCTCAGTTGCTTTTTCTCTCCACGCCCCGCCCCATGGCTTTTTTTTTTGTTGTTGTTTTTGTTTTTGTTTGTTTTTTGTTTTTTGTTTTTGCTTTGGAAGATATCCAGGGCAAATCTCATCATGGACAAGAGATCTACCACACTCCACCCCAAATCTTAGCAATTTTAGAATTGTAGGTGAGCCCATTTTGCAGCCAAGTGTGAGAACCGCCAACCTCAGGCATTGCCGACCTCCACCGTGCTTCTGCTAAAGGGGACAATCATCTCTTGTCACTTTCATCTGTAGGGGACTCAAAAAGCAAGCGCTGTGTGGATAAGTGTTTCAAAAACCAAAGAAATCATCTAGTAGCAATTGTGGCTTATTAGTGTATTAACAATCTTCACAACCCTAACAGTGGACAGAATTGTGCTAGACTTTTCCTTTCTTTGAGATACAACTTGCTACGTAACAGAGGCTGGTGTGGAACCCAGCGTGCAGCTTTGCTGGCTCAAATAATGGAGTTTGTCTTGCCTCGACCTTCTGAGAGTTACCACCCAGGCCCGGGGCCACCACACACAGCTCTTCTTCTCTTATTGACCTCTTATTTGCATAGAGACTTCCTCATAGTTTATTTTTTGTGATGCACTGGTTTTTCCCACTCTTGTTTATTAACATCCCGAGCACACAAATTACAGAACATTGTATGTCAATTGGGAAAAAAAAAAAACAAAAAACAAAAACGAGAAATGGTTGGTTGATGAAAACTCGGCATAAATTAGTCACAGCATATTCTGAGATGTAGCCTGTCTCTGAGCCTCACGCAGGATATGCATGAAAATAGGAGGCCGTGATTATTTCGTGCCCAGGGTATTGGATTTGTGCTAACATCCTTTAAATATTAACAACTCATGAGGTGTCAGAAACGCTTTCCTTTGAATGTCTGAGGTGACTTCAAGCAACTCATCTTGTTCTGCTTTAACAAATGGAGTCACTGTTCAGTGCGGTCACACGGAAGTTTGTTTCCCAGAAGTCTAGTCTAGTCTTATTATAAAGAGGCTCAGCAAGGGAAGGGGATGCCTCTTATTTTTCTCCTCTGATTAGGCACATTCAGTTCTTCATTATTCCACTTTGCTTTGATGCCAAACAAGATTAAATTTTCAAATACAGTATGCTAAATTTATAATGTAAATTTAAAACAAAATTACTTATAAGAAGCCAACATCAGCATCTAGGGAGAAGGCTGAGTTGTGAGCATAATTTACACCAGCGAAGACGCTCTGTTCTAATTATTTGTGGCCAATTATCAATTACTGGTCAATGCTAGAATCATTCACCATAATTATTTCCCTAAGGTATCATCCACGGGTATAATGAAGAGTCCATCCCATTGCTTTCCTTAGAAAAAACAATACTTAGTGGGTTTTTTTTAAAAAAAAAACAAAAAACAACAACTTTTTTTTGGTATTGATATATTTATTTATTTAAAAAAAGCTCTGTGAGAAAATCAAATTTAAATCGTTACCACTGAGGATTTCTCTAAGATTTTTAAATCTTCAGGTCTTAAGCAACTAAACAAAAGAGCTGAATATATCCATGGTTGGAAAAGAAGTTTTTAGAAAGAACTCTTATAAGGATACTATTTTATACTGGTTTGATTTTTTTTTTATTAAAAATTAGTTTTCAATTCGAAAAGGTTAATCTGCCCTTCTTATGTTCGCATGTTTAGCAATGGATTCCTTTCTCTGTATATATATCGCTCCTCTCTAATAAGATGAACTCCAAACTTTCACATACCAACCTTGCATCTGAATTCCTAATGGCCCCTCCCATTGTCTCATTTCTGTTTGAGTCTGTCAATCAAGAGTGAAAAGTGCTAATCACTCCCAGAAACCCCAATGTTGCTCACAAAAGTACCAGCCCCTGAAAAAAATAATACCAATTGGTCACGGGTGGCCAGGAAATCACACCAGGGGCCTATGGGTACAATGGGGTTTATTAAGTCCATTTTGATCCAATCCAGCTCTCCCTACAAGCCAGGGTCTGGGATCTTAATTTGAAAGTCAGTGAAAATCAGCTAAGGTAACTTGTGTTCACTGCTGACCGCCCACTGCACCGCAGTAGAAGCACTTGGTTAGTTGCTTTGGCTTTTGATAGCAGCCTTTATTTTTTATCTTTTATTTCCTCCATTTTTTTTCTTAAGATAGGGGATGGATTTAGTTAGATACTGGTTGTTTTCAATTCTTGATTGACCCACATTATTTTTTTGTTGCTCCTGATTTTCAAACTTCATTCTTCTAAGCGAGCAAACATCCACAGAGAAGCCATTTCCCACTAATACTGCAATGTAGCTATACCCTTTCTCCAAGCCCTGGCTGAGTTTATCTCTGAGGGCAATTATCATGGGCATAAAGCATGGGCCCTAAAGTAGTGTAGCATCAGGTCACAGAAGGAATTAAGTTAAGCAATCTTATTGTCCCCATTAGGCAGAATACCAATGTTCTCCTAGTTCTTTCCTTAATTTTTTTTTTGAAAAAAAAATTAAAACAAATAAAACCCAAACCTACACAACTGATTTGCTTTCTTTAAGACAATGGCTGCAAAAGGACTGGCATGAAAGGAGAGGGAAGACGTGGCTACCACTAAAGAATAAACAGTAATTACCTTGTAGAAGTCTCCAGAGCGATCGATTACCTCTCCGGTTTGTAAGAACAGGACTGGGAATACACAATAATTGATTTCTATTACTTATGTGTATTTTCCTTTTAGCTTTCCAAAGAAGCAACGTACTTTAATTGACTTTAATTTCAAATTACGTATTTTTATGACTCCTGGAGTTGTCTGGAATTAGAATGAACAGTGTTGCTAGCCCCATGAGCTATACTCTCCAGAGAAGGCAGAAAGACTGTGTGCTTGGGTGCACTCACGTGTATGTATTAGAAGGATGCATTTAACCATCACAATATGGCTCTGAACCTCTGTCTGTCTGTCTGTCTGTCTGTCTGTCTGTCTTTCTATCCACTCATTCATCCATCTGTCCATCCATCCACCCACCCACCCACCCACCCACCCACCCACCCACCCACCCATCCATCCATCCATCCATCCATCCATCCATCCATCCATCCATCTATCTATCTATCTATCTATCTATCTATCTATCTATCTATCTATCTACTTAATCTATCCACCCACCCACCCACCCATCCATCCATCCATCCATCCATCTTGAATGTAGTTAGCTGTTAGATTAATTTCCCTTGTTTTAGAGAGAGTAATTTTTCACAATGAGAAGCTGAGAGAGAAAGGCCATAGCGAGGTTCGGCACAGGTTTGGAGAGATGAGCATTCTCTGTGCATGACAAACGGGCAGAGCCGTCAGTGGCACATTCATGGTGCACCATCAGAAACCAGCATGGGCCATCCCTGCTATGACGTCACAGTCCGGTCAAGTTCCCATGAACGGTGAGGAACGGAAGTGATTTAACCCACACCTTCATCTTGTACTTCGATTGTGAAAATGAAACACACTTCCAAAGAACTGGGAAACTGAGGCAGACTCTCCTGTGACAGTGCATCTGGGACACGCAAAGCCTGGCCCTCGACAACAATGGCACTGAATTTATGATACCGTAATGTTTTGCCATGAGACAAAGAGAAAGTTTTCCAGACAGCGTCTCCTCCTGGCTTTCTATCATCTACTGAGGGGCAATTCTGTAATATTTGACACAATCAGTACACTATGGTACACCCTGATGATGGTGCCAATTGCATGGTGTTACAATTACTGGCTAATTGGACATTCTCTTCCCACCCTGGCTTTTTATAATACGATTTTTCCCTTTTAAATTTTTTATCCTCCCCATTTTTTTCAGGGTCTAGAGCATTTTGGGTGATGGAGAATGGGTTTGCAATAAGCTTCTAATGAGAGATTCCCTACTGGGTTCAGTGACATCATTCAGGCAGACACTGAGACTTCCATTTTTCACTGTTTGGACAAAGGTGCTTAGGGGATTGTTTATTCTTTGGTATCATAAACAAAGCAAGGGCACACAAGGACAAAGGGAGCTCAGCCATGGGACACTACAGCTCAGATTCCTGGGATACCAAGGAACCATAGATGCCCATGGGAGATTCTGAGGCTCGCTAGTAGTAGGCACAGTCAACATTCAAGGAAGTGTTGAGTTTGTAATATTATATATATATAATATTATATTATAATAATATACTGTGATTCCCACCACAAGAAGCCTACCAAATTACCAATATTACTATAACACCAGCAGCTTAAAATACAGAATTCTATGCGTCAAAATCCCTTTTCTTCCCAAAGACAAAGCAAAATTAATGATTTAAGGTAGCAGATCTATTCAAACAAGTAAAAGTATGTTAATATATGGTATATATATATATATATATATATATGTATATATCTGTGTATATATATCCTTCCAGAGATAAGAGTCATGTGTAATATCCCAAGCTCTAACATCTCATATCTTATGTGTACATTCCTCTCATAACAAAGATGCATTCTCAAATTTTAAATGCAAAACTCAGGCTTAGCAAATCTTTAAACAGCCGATGTGACTGACAAATCTCTCTGTGGCAAGAACTATTGTGCGGCTCCTGTGTAAGCTATCTGCCATTGAGGAGGAGTCAGCTTGCAGCACTTGAGGTTGCTGCTTTAATACTGGAAGATTTCGCCAACAATACAAGGGTTGCAGACAATGACGGCGGCATAGGACCACTGACACCAGACTGTCACTTGGACAATGCCACCGATAGCATGAGTGGCATTTGATGGTGGAACAGTAGGCGACTGAGACAAAGTAGGCTTGAGCTTTGTCAGTTATTCCTTTTCTTCTTTCTCTCCCTGGTGGCTATTTGTCATTCTAAGATGACGACAGACTTCCCTTCCCTTAGACCTTTCTGAACTCTGCTGTCTTTGGGCATCATGGATATCACCAAAGAAACTATTTGCTCGGCAGTAATTGTATGCCACCCCTCATGGCAAGGTAAATGATAATGAGGGCTGTACAGAGAATAGGCATCCTGTCAAAGGGAAAGGGAATGGCTTTTAAGACATACAGCCATACAAAGTGCCTTATAGACTTGTCCTGGAGTAACTGTATCAATTAACCATGCTAAAAGCTCTAACTCAGATGGGCGCTGCACACAGCATGTCTACTGGTATTTTATTATCAAGTCCATTATGATGAGTTCATGTCCTAGACAAAGGAAGAACAGAAAAAGAATTCAGGCTGACAAATTAGACTTGAAATCAGTTTCATTTACATAACGACTGGAAGTTCATTAATAACGGAGTTTTAATTATTCATGGTCTTGTTTCACTAGATACAGCAGTTTCCCCCCGCTGTGCGGGATGTCTGGATTAGCTACAATGAACCTTAGCAAACGGATGGGCTACCCAGAAACTTGGAGGCTTTTCTCTTTTCACACTGCTGGAGCTGGCTGGGGGCAGGGAGGTGGCTTGTGTGTACAAATTGGGGCTTGGGTAATGAGCAGGCGACAGCAGAAGGCAGTGCTGAATAGAGAGAGAAAGAATACAGGCCGACACAGTTTCTCTGACTCTGTGTTCCATGTAAGCTGAGACGAAAGAGAAGTAAATACTGCCACTGTCATGCCTGTGGAGCCTTTGCCTCAGATGATAGTGCCTTCAGGTTCAGCTGTTCTGAGAAAGCCCAGTGTGTCTCACACTGTTGAGCATGATGGTGGCGGTACTGTTCTTGTTCTTCGTCTTTGGATAGAGGATCAGAAACTGGGTTTGTTTTGCTTTGCAGGCATTTGGAAGACTCAAGAGGAAGAAGAAAGAAACACAAGCCAGCCCTTGCTTTCAATTACCTAGAAAAACCTGAGACCTAGATCAGCAACAGATTTTTGTTCCATTCACGTCTAAGGACAACCTTTGTGACATTTCTGTTCTTACGGATAATCAGCAATGACACTCCGCCTCTACCCTAGAGAACTCACAGTACCTATGAACCCCTTGATCTTTGCACATAGTCTCGGTACTGCTTTGGGAAGGGAGTCGTTGCTGAGCCTGTTGCTAGGGGCTTATTGCCTCTCAGATTCTTCCACTCCTCACACACTTTGCTATTTTAAGGGAATTGCTCACAGATATGAGAATCCCGATAAGACAAGACCCAACCGTGCTCCACATTTTTACAGGTGACCGAGATGAGGAGAGGGGGCAGGAGTTCTTTTCAATTTGTAGTCACAGGACTGTTACAGCATCTGGTTTCCAGGGTGGTCTTTTTTCGCAAGTACTTTAGAAAAAAAGCAAGTTGTTTGTCAGAAACAGCCTCACAAAGAAGGACTGGAAACATTAAGAAGAGAGAAATAAACAAGGAAAAACCAAGTTTAACAAGAGCCGGCTGATTCCCGACGCATTTTCTGGATTCTCCCGTTTGACAAACTGAACAACAATATCATGGTTGTTTTAACAGGATGGAAACTGAGCTCTATGGAGACTCAAAGGTATCTGGAGAAGGATGGAGTCTACCTGACCGGAGGGTCCCACAGCTCCATCTACATCTGAAGACAAGGGCTGCTCACTCTTCATCATAGTGCATAGTTTATGTGCTTGTTTCTTTCTTTGTAGGTTCTCTTTAGCATGATAATGCTTTGGAGCAAATAAGTGCACACACACTTAGCTCCTGCCGTAGCTTTTCCAACACCTCCTCTTCTTCTTTTCCTTCTTGCTGTTCTTTCCTTCTCCTCTTTGCCACTCCCCTTCTCCTCTCCCTCTTCTTCTTCGTTCTTCAGAATATAGTTGGCTTTCTTAACTATTGACCTAAAGTCATGTACTTAAACAACTAGTGGATATTCTTAGAATGCTATGGGAACAAGATGCTGCTGTAAGCAAGGGCCATAGAGTTATTAGAAAGTAGACAGTCTACTCTGCCTGATAACTTTATCCCAAGTGTTCCATGTGACTAGGCCAGCAGCAGTCACCATCTCTGGCCAATTTGAGCATACCTCTGTGTGTGTATCTTCTCCCTACACAGAGAAACTTTCTCCTTCCCCATCCCCTTCTTCCTATTTCTTGTTAAACTCTGGGCTCTTCTTGCTGTTTGCCAGGACAAGTGCTTAGTGACTAGTTTGTGTGTGTGTGTGTGTGTGTGTGTGTGTGTGTGTGTGAGAGAGAGAGAGAGAGAGAGAGAGAGAGAGAGAGAGATGTGTGCACATGTTTGTGTGTACATGGGTGCGGTTACATACATGCACAGTACATATGAGGACGTCAGAAGACAATCTTGGGCGTTAGTCCTCAGAAGACATCTACTTTGATTTTTTTCAGAGTTTCTCATTGGCTTGTGACTTCACCAAGCGTGGTTAAACTAGCCTGGTCATGGAAGTTCGCGTGGTTTCTCCATCCCTGCCTCTCAGCTCCCTTTGTCTGGGATTACAGGTGCATTTCAACATGTTCAGCACTTAAAGTGGATTCTGGTGCCAGAACTCATGTGCTTTCTCTTGAAGGCATGTCCTTAACTACCTGCGTTTTCTCCTTAACCCCAGCTAAAGGTTTTATTTTATTTTATTTTATTTTTGTTACTAGTGAGCTAGCCTGAGGAACATGCTGGAACCTCAGTCCAGAATGAAACGAAACCAGGGGAACTTAATGAGATGTGAGGAGCAGTCCGGGCAGCAAGGTGTTATTGGCACAGTGACTCCCCAGTGATACCCGCAGACAACCTGAATGGCTGTGATACCCGCAGACAACCCGAACGGCTGTGATACCCGCAGACAACCCGAACGGCTGTGGTGCCAAAGCTCTTGGCTTTGACTGTTTAACTTGGATCAAGAGACTTTGAAATCTTAAAACAAAACAAAACCTTGGGAAGTTGCAACCTGTCAAATACATCTATTAGGAATAACTGTTTTAGGACTAAAAATGTAATTTTTGTTTTAATTTTGAAAACGGACCAACTTGTGAATTTTTCTTAAGATGGCAGAAATAAAGCAGCTGTTGTATATTTTTGAATATATGTATATATATATATATATTTGTATTTTTATATTTGTTATTTTTAGTTTTATAAGGCAATGGCCCCACACAGGCTATGCACTGTACAAACCTCTCTCCACTCTTAGTCTCTGTAAATTTGATTTTCCTATGGAGAGACACTGGGTTTATTTAGGGTTAAGTTTAGGAGCAGTGGCCAGCACAGAGCAGACTCTGTGTCTTTTGTCTGCTTTTCGATTGTTGTTCTAGTTTGTTAGGGTTTGTTTTTTGTTTGTTTATTTGTTTTGTTTGTTTTGAGCGGAAGAACATGAGGTTGGGTGGGGGAGGGTCTTGGAGGAGTTGGGGAACAGAAACAATGTGATCAAAACACATTAAATATATATATATATATATTTCAAATTAGAAAGGAAATCCTTGTCTTAGTTACTTGGTATGAGCCAGACATACAACATAATATTCTGAGGCCCATTATCTCTATCGCTGATACACTATTTCTATTAAATTACTAAATTAAATCTTTTTAAATTATTGAGTGAAGACAGAGGCTGAAGCATTTGTTCAGTGGCAAAGTGCTTGCTGTGTAAGTGTGAAGATCTTCCCTCCTTTGGATCCTCACATGGAATTCAGAGCATGCGTGCTGGGGAGGTAGGTGGGTTCCTCAGGCTAACTGGCTCGTCTGGCTGAAGAGGGAGCTCCGTAATCAGAAGAAAGACTTGTTGATGTTAATCTTTGCTACCCCTGCATGTGCACACACGCACACACACATGCACACACATGCACACATGCACCCACATGCACCCACGCACACGCACGCACATGCACACACGCACACACATGCACACACGCACACGCACACACACGCACACACATGCACACACGCACACGCACACACATGCACACATACATACACACACATGCGCACACACACGCATGCACACACATAAACACAATGCATACATATGCACACATGCATGCACACATGCACATGCATGCACACACATAAACACACATGCACACATGCATGCACACATGCACATGTGCACACACATGTACACATGCATATACATGCACATGCCTGCACACACATGCACATGCACACACGCACACACATGCACGCATGCACACACACATACACACACATGCACACACATGCATGCACACACGCACATGCACACACATGCATGCATATGGGTGCACACACCAAAACGACAGTGTGTATGTGAGACCATATTAAATGTCCACGCTTCCGTCTGCAGGCAGAGGAGCCGGGAAGCAGAGTGGTAGGATCCACACACAGGTGGTCAGCAGGTAGCAGAGATGGTCTGTGTCCTGTCATCATCAGGGAGATGCAAATCAAAGTCTCACTGAGACTTCATCTGACACCGCCTAGGCTGACTGTTATCAAAAAAGGCAAAGACAAGTGTTGGAATGGATGTGGGGAAACTGGAAGCATTGCAGGCTGTTGTTAGGGATGCAGAATGGTGTATTTACTATGGAAAGCAGTGTGAGGTTTCCCTCAAAAATTAAAATTACAGTCACCATATGGCCCAGCACTGCTGGGTCAAACAGATCTGCCTAAATGAGTTAAAATTAGGATGCTATAGAGAAAATACTCTCTTGCTCATTGCAGCATAGGTCACAAAAGGCAGAACACGCGGACAACCTGGGTGTTCAGATAAAGAAACAAAGCAAGGGCGCATAGGGGAAGCAATTTTGCGTCTAACACTGGAATTTTGCAGCATATGACTTAGATGAACCCTGAGAATATTACGTTACATGGAACAGGCCAGTTGTAAGAGGAGAATGCCTGCTTGACTCCATTCAGATGTGCTATTTAAACTCTGACTCAAGGGTTAAAGAGTAGCCTGAGTTTAGAGGAGGATGGAGCACTGGCATAAAGCAGTGTGCTGTTTCAGTTCTGGAAGACAAAAAGGTTCTAGATCCATGTTGTATGGCATTGTACACATAGATAATAAAGCTACTGACCCATCACATGCTTATTTATTTATTCGTTTATTTGTTTGTTTGTATTTTAAAAACAGGCTCTCCCGTAGCTGAAACTGGCCTTAGACCCACTGTGTAGCCAAGGATGACCCTGAACTTCTGACTCTCTGGCTACCACCTCTCAAATGCTAGGTTGCAGGCATTCGCCACTGCACTTGATTTATGTGAGGACAGAATCAAGTAGAGCGTCTCTTGCATACTGGGCAAGCACTGTAGTAACTGAGTCCCAGCTCAAGGCCCTTAAAATAACTTAAGTGGGTCGGTTTCATGGTAAGCAACCTTACTATAATAAACAGAATGAAAAAACCCATTTATTTACCATTGACGCATTACCATTTGCCGAGTGGAACAGAGTGTCTGTGTGGCACACAGATTGATCTTATGAATTTTCGCAGCATTGCTTAGTTGCAATTTTCTCATGTTTAAAGGGAGGTGACATTTTCCTCTGATTGAGTCTTTGTAAGAATCCAGGACCATACTGTCTACACGCCATAATGACTGTACACCTACCTGGTAGTTGTTGTTATGATTGGACTGGAAGTTAAGAAGACCAGTTTCATCCACTGGGCATTGAATTTATAATTTGATGTTGTCAGATCCATAGCGCCAAATTGAAAAGCACATGTAATTTTCTCTCGGTAATGGGATCAATAGCTTGCTAAGGTGTAGCCTCTGTGGCGTGGTGTGGGGTTTCCATGCTGTCTTACAAGGACCTGCTGCAGGCTGAAAGGGAGGAGCTGAAGCCACTGAAGCAGCCACGTGTCTTTTCTAGAGTGCTTTATGTACAATCACAGTATTCAAAAAACTCACCTGGGCATGAGCACATGCCTATTAGTCCAGTCCTGGATAATTTGTGCTACATAAAATGTTCCTGTGTAAATTTTTTAAAGAATTGATTGGTCCAGAAATATAGTTATTTCCCATTTGTGGATCATTTCAACAAGAAGGATAAATTTAATCTAAAGTAAAAAAAAAAAAGTAAATATATGCCCCTCTTTGGGATATCTTATTCTATATCAATTGATTACTGGTCAAAAAAATTTATTGTTGATAGCATTAATATTAATGAATAAAAACTTAGATCCTTGATGCTGATAGAGAATACTCAATCTTTTTTAAAAGGGAAAAGAAAAAAATGTCAGAAATTGTAAGCTAGTTAGTATCCAATAACTAGCTTTCTTCCCTGGGCTATCAGGAGTGGTAGAGCTGGGATGTTGCATATGCAAACCTTTGATCCAATCCCAGCACCAAGTACACTGAGCTGAGGCGGGGCTAACCTGTGGTCCTAGGGAAGAAGATCAAAGACAAAAGTGAGCTGGGCAGTGGTGGCGCACGCCTTTAATCCCATCACTGTGGAGGCAGAGGCAGGTAGAGCTCTATGAATTCAAGGCCAGCCTGGTCTACAGATTAAGTTCCAGGACAGTCAAGGCTACACAGCAAAACCCTGTCTTGAAAAAAAAAAATCAAAAATCAAAAGTCAAAAATAAATAAATAAATATTAAGGTCATCTTCAGCTGTAGTCAGTTTGAGGCTAATCTGTGCTACCTGAGATGTTATCTAAACAAACAAGCAAAAAAACCCACATAATAATCTAAAAACATAAATATAAAACGTCACCATATAAAATACACTCCTGCCTCTGTCTTGATTCATCTATTTCTATATTCAGTTTTTTTTTCAAAAATGTAGTGTTGTCTTATTACTGTTGTTATTATTTATTGTTATTATTTTAAGTGTGTGTGTGTGTATGTGTGTGTGTCTTCCATAACATGTGTGGCAGTCAAAGAACTACATGAACTCTGTCCCCCCACCCCACCCCCTTCATCATTATGTGGGTTCTGGAGATCAAATTCAGCTCAGCAGGCCTATGTAACAAGTCCCAGCGCGCCTGGTTCATTTTTCTTCAGATTTATTTATTTATCATGCACATACATGGGTGTTTTGCCTGAATGTATGTATGTGCACAGTGTGCATGTCTGGTGCCTCTGGAGGTCAGAAGAGGATGTCTGATCCCCTGGAACTGGAGTTCCAGATGGGTCATCATGGGGGATGCTAGGAATTGAGCCTGGGTCATCTGCAAGTCCCAGGAGTGCCCTCAACAGCTGCACTCAACCCTTCTCAACCCTTCCTCACCTGCTTTTTCTTCCCTTGAGGTTAATGTGGAAGCTACTGATCAACTCAGGTCATCATGCTACTACCACATGTAGTTATCTGCCCAGTCTTTTAAATTTATTTTTAAAAGTAATTTGAGAATTACACCTATTGGAAATAGAGTGTAAGGGGCAGAGGGGATAGAGAATCAGAAGAACAAGGCCCTCTAAATCAACAGGAGCAAAGCTCATATGAACTCCTAGAGACTGAAGCCGTATGCACAGGGTCTGTATGAGTTTGCTCCAGGTCCTTTGTATACGTATGATGGGTTCCAGGTTAGTGGGCTTTTTATGGGATTCCTGAATGTGCGAACAAGGGGATCTCTGATTCTTATGTCTTCTCTTGGGTTCTTTTCCTTCTGTTGGATTGTCTGGTTCAATTTCGATGTGATGGGTTTTATCTTATTAAATTGTACTTTGTTATATTTTTATTATTGTCTCTTAGAAACCTAATAAGAGGCAGAGAGGGAGTGGATTCGGGTGGGAGGGGAGCTGGGGAAGGACTTGGAGGAGTGGATGGAGAGAAAACTGTAATCAGGATCCATTACATGAGAAAAAGAATCTATTTTTAATAAAAGAGAAAAATTATGCCTATTGGCTTTGGAAGGCAGCTCAGTTAGTAGAGTCTTCTGTTAACATGTACAAACCTTGGATTCTATCCCCAGCCCCAGATAACTTGGCTCACGTGGTACAAGCTCACAATCCCAGCCCTTGGGGGGTAGAAGCGGGAGGCTCAGGAGTTCAAAGGTCATCCTCGGCACCATAACTAATTCGAAGCTAGCTTAGACTACATGAGATCCTGTGGCAACCGCCCGAGAACAATGGCAGAAAGATCACACCTGTTAGGAAACTGGGAAACGGTGACATTTTAAGAAGCTACACTGGAGAATGAGGACGGCTTCTTTTAAATAGCTACGTTTCCAGAATGCACAAGACAACCAAGGCGGGGGCAGAAGTTCCCGAAAGGAAAGCTATGAAGGAATTCTGTGTGGAGGGGCTTGGTGACAGATTGCACTTGGTAGCTGAAGAACATCCTAGCTGACGGTTTCAAGCTTGTCATCCATCTAATCTAGCTTTCTTGTGCTGTAGCTCCAGGTGTTTCTCAAAGAGGCGCTAAACCTGCCTCAAGAAGGAAGCCTTCAGGTAGGTTTAACGCTGCATTAAGGCTGCATTAAGATTAAGGCTGAAATGTACTGCCACCAATTAGCCCTCTAGTCTTTCTGTAAGCCTTGAATTTTTGATGCGATCAATGACACCAGTGGAGCCATCTTCTGTGCAGTGGTTATTAAAGATATAAAAATCAATACAAAGATGATACTTGGAAATCTATATCACAAGATAATGAATCACCACGAGAGTCCGTTAAGAAGAACGCTAGCAAACCAAACAGAAGGTTCGTGCAGAACACGGTGTTTCGTGCGGGGAGAATAGCAGCTAAATTTTGTATAAGACAGACATCCACAGAGCATGCTCACGGCACAGTCGCGGGACACGGTCTTAATAAAATTAAGACAGAAATTTAGCTAGGCAAAAGTCTCCTGCAGCATTAAAAGGGGGAGGGGCTCTGAAGAGAGGTTAAGGCGGGGACGGCAAAGGACCTGGAATTGCGATGTAAGACTGAGCCAATAACACCGTGATTCAACTTTAATTCATGACAAAACAGCATCAAACTTCCTCTGTCAGTAATCCTCACTCAAGTTCCTTTAAATGAAGCATGATTTGCCTGCACCTTGCGTCTGCAAGTACTGATTGCTGGTGGAACTGGGGCTTCACAGAAGGGCCCAAATTTAATTTGAACTGGGGATTGATTTCGTTTCCCTCAAAGGAAGATTTATTCTTCCTCCTCCGCAATTGAGCTAGGTAGGGCCTGACATTGCAAGTTCATTTTAGTTTTCCCCTTGAACCAACTGCCAGTGACATGAGAACATTCACATTGGTCCTTAAGGGATGTCACAACATTGCCAATGATGTCACAAACGGCTAAGAACAACTCCGTGCCTTGAGAAATATGGATTCCCTATCATGTCTTTTTGT
This sequence comes from Tokudaia tokunoshimensis, assembly GCA_036184795.1. Lineage (NCBI taxonomy): Eukaryota > Metazoa > Chordata > Mammalia > Rodentia > Muridae > Tokudaia > Tokudaia tokunoshimensis. The sequence continues at coordinate 10,853,411 of BTHU01000003.1, read as the reverse complement.
TCTTGTTCTAGATTTGTTTACTTTTATTTTTATGTGTATTCCTGTTTGGCCTGTGGGTATGACTGTGTACCATGTGCATGCCTAGTGTCCAAGGAGGCCAGAACAGGATAATGGATCTCCTAGCACTAGATTTACAAATGGTTGTGAACCACTATGGGCTCTGGGTCCTCTGCACAAACAGAGCTTTTCAATGCTGAGCCATCTCTCCAGCCTCCATCCCCATCATTTCTTAATTTGGTCTGCTAAGCAAGGGAGAAAAGAACCAGGCCTTCCACAGTCCCCATTCACTGAAACACTGTATATTTAATAGACACTGAATTTATGCCTGAGATTTTCCAATTTATAACTATGTAAATAAAGTTTTATAGACAAGGATTAAGAGAGGATGTGTTTTGTGTATATTGGGTGGTGCGAAAGTCATAAATGTTTCTGTTTCCTCTTCCTGCAGATGCATGCAGGCGCCCCTTGCTGCAACTCTCAAGGGGATGCCCTTACCGAGAGGCAGACTCCAGACTACTGAGTATTAAGTCCTTAACGGAGAAGTCTGGTTCTGTACTCATCTGTAAATGTATTGCTTTAGAGGGAGATGGTATTGCTTTTCTTAGAGTCCTTTCTGCTACTCCACATTCTGATGCCAATACAGTTTCCAGAAAGTGAAACAATGATTAGTTTATATTACAGCATAGTAAGTTGGGTTTTTCTGTGTTTGCATTGCATGTTTTAGAGGTTGATTTAATCAGCTGTGGTTCTTGTAGAATCGGTTAGGGTTTTTACCCCCTCCTAATGTATCATTTAGAAGTAAGACACACCCCTGTCTCTGTAACAGGTCTTTCCAGTTTTGACTTCATTTACCACCCCACCCCTCACTGCCTTGTCCCCCAGGCTCCCAAAGCAAAGGAACCATCAAGTAGCATAAAACAAGAGGAATTCAGTTAGACATAAACAAAAGGCAGATCTCTTGCTGGCAAGATCTGCCCTGATGAGCAAAGCCTGGGGTTTAAAAATACTGTGTTTTCCTGATTGTACAGACATCTCTGATTGTCCTCCTGAACCCCAGTTGTCTGGGGAACATCGACTCTCTGTAGCTACTCAGTTCTCAAGTTTAGCTTTGATGATGTTCAGCAGGGACTGTCCTGAACCTCTCTAGAAATCTACAATTGCATGGATCCACTTAGCATTTCCAACAGTTCTAGGATCAGGTACTAATCAGGAGTACCTAGTACTCCTAGAGTAATCTTTAGTTTTTATGAAACACTGTTGTGTCTTAGGGGCCATGAAAGCATTAGATCTTGAGTAGCAGGGTCTTGTTGTTGTTGTTGTTTGTTCGTTTTGTTTGTAACTCAACAGATACATTTATTAACTTATTAATTAAACCTACTATTAAATAGTAGGTTTAGGATATAGCTCAATAGTGAAGCTCTTACTTAGCATGTGTGATGGAGGGCCTTGATTCAGTTCCAAGCAAAGTACATTAAAAAAAAGAAGAAGTTATTATATTTAAAGGCTGGGTGTGATCAAGCATGCCTAAAATCATAGCATGTGAAAGGCCGAGGCAAGAGAATTGCTCTGAGTTCCAGGCCAGTCTAGGTTATAGAGGGAGACCCTGTTTCAAAAAAAGAAAATGATTTATAAGCAGCTGATGGTAACATGCTGTGACTAGGGCTGCCATATGCTTTGTCTCCAGGACCCAACCCAGGCAAGAGTTTTCATAAAAAAACTATATATAAACCGGCTTCTGAGGATCACATTCTAATTGCTTTCTGAGAAAGCTGGAGTCCTCAAATTTTGGTTATTAAATGAATACAAAAGACAAATATCTAAACCTGGGTAGAATAATCAAATATTTTAATCAGCAGGAGGAGTAAAACAGCGACCAAGTAAGAGCAAAGACCTTCGTAGCAGAGCGACGGATTAAAAGATGAATTTTAAAACTTGGACAGGTCCGCCCATACAGAGAAAGCTAAGTTTCCAGGCACTGCTATGTTCACCAGATTAAAAACTGATGAAGTCTTAATGGGGCCGGGAAGGAAGCAAGCTAGATAACTGGAAAGTGGGAGGTGAACCAGAAAATCTGATCTTTCATATAGTTAATGTGCTCGAGAGAGACAGGGGCCCCCACAGAGAACACGGACTACATTCCATAAGGCACAAAAGAGACTTGGAAAAAACACCTATAACTTAATTTGAGAATCAAGAATAGAGATGCATTACTTTATTGTACATTATATAACCCAATATTAATATATTCTTTGGCTTCTAATTATTAAAAACCGTTTTAAATGATTACAGAGTTAGCACATGATAGAGGTACTTGGCTGTATGAAGTTAAGGGGTTTTTTCCCCCTAAACTTAGAACCTCGAATACTTGAAGGCTTCTAAGAGTCAAGGCTACACCAGGTCCTTTAACAGCCAAAGCATCTGCTGTCTACTTGTCTCTCTCTTATAAACTGGGGAAAGCAAATCTTTGTCTAAATTTAGAAAAGAGAAATCAGGATTCAAGATACAGTGTGTGTGTGTGTATTCTATTTGCACTCTGGGTTTGAACCTAAGGGCTTGCACCTACTAAGCATGAACGCTCCTGATGATACCACCTCAGCCCTAACCTACCGATTACAGTAAATTAAGATAGGGTGAATTGAGAGAAGGACGAGAAACACAGCAGAGGGCTAAGAATACTTCTGTTGCGTGTTGACAAAAATGGTTGTCTTCACAGTTTTTCTTGTGTGTTTAGATATTTTTAAATTCTCTGCAGTAGTATTTCCATTATTGTTGAAAATAGAAAAAGGAGATCAATGGGAAGCCTGAATATCGCCACTAAAATATGTGCAGATGCAAAAACGAATCCATTTTACCCCTGGTGATGCCCTGAGCTAGAAGGAAGGCGATTTCTATAGAAGTGCGAAGGTGTTTTATACTTAATTAATTGAGGAGGCTTCGGGCAAAATCAGGGCTCCTGATCAGGAAGGCCACTGGCAAGAAATATTGATAGACATGGGGGAAACTGTAAGGTCAATGGACACTCCTTAGAAAGAATAGGGGTTTGTGTGTACCAGCACACACACACACACACACACACACACACACACACACACACACTCATATGTGCAACCTGGAGACTTGAAATTGGAAGGAGGTAACCAAATAAATGGACAATGACTAGGAGGGAAACTGGCCTTGAACTAAGCAACAAAGAACCACAGACAGTCTTTTGTCTTCTCAGTGCCGAAATTATTCAAATCCACTGGGAAATCAGTTTATGGAATGAGGAACAGCAACCTGACTCCCAGTCTGACAGACGCCTGTGTTCCTGCCTTCAGTCATCAGCATTGGGTCTGCTTCATTACCAGGGGCTTTGACTTTCCCTCCAAGAGGAGCACAGACTGCCTTCACTCTCCCTAATTCACTCGCTCACTCCCAGAGTCATTGATTTTTCTGAATCTGTAGGTCATCTGTTTGTGAGATGTTCATTGACTCCATGGGACAGAATGGCAAGTACTGGTTGATGTTAATGTACATTCATGCAATAAAACTGTCAGCTCAGTCATCATCCTGGTATCTGAACAAAAAGAAAACACATACCTAGACAATGAAGCATGTTGGAGAGAGGCTAAAAGAACTTTGCTTAAAGAGGCTGGCTTTGGGCCGCAGAGAGACGTGGGTTCAAACCCTAGTCTTACCACTTTATGTAGTTGTTACATTTGATCAAATTGCACTTTTGAGCTTCATTTATGTTTCAGCTGAGAACAATATATTATTCCTGATGTATGTTTTGTGAGAATTACATGAACTGGGTGAAAATTTGAACATGTAATAGTAGTGGGTTCACAACAGACTCAACACAGTAAATAGTATGATTATCATCATTAGAAACTCAGTCTGAATTTAAAAAACTGTTCTTTTTATATATTTACTTATTTGACATGTGTGTGTCTATGTTTATGCACATACGTGTACTCATGTGCCTGTGTATGCTCAAGTGTCTTTGTGTATGCATGTGTGTGAAAGTCAAGGGATAATGTTCATTTGGGAGTTCATTCTTCCCTTCCACTACATGGCCCCTGGGGATTGAACTTAAGTCACCAAGCTTGGCAGCAAGCTCCTTTCTTCATTGAGTATCTCACTAGCTTTTTAAAAATTAATCAGTTTTTCTATCTATCCGTCTGTCTGTCTGTCTGTCTGTCTGTCTATCTTTTTTTTTTTTTAATTTCAGTGCTGGAAGTAGATCTGGGAGCCTATGAATGTAGGTAAGATACTACACAATGAATTTTATCTCCACCTGTCTTGGCTTGTCTGAAATATTAAGACACAATATTTCAGGCCTGGAGAGATGTCTCAGGGGTTAAGAGAAAGCTTGCTGCTCTTCCAGAGAACCTGTTTGGTTCCTGACACCCACATCAGGCCACTTACAATGACTTGTGACTCCAGCTCTGAAAGATGTAACACGCTCATCTGGCCCCACTCACATGACCACACTCTCGTATGTGCACATAGCACAAATCACGAATCATAAAGAAAGACAAGATCTGTACATTTTAGGGGACAATATGGTAACTCCATACATGTATTCAGTATGCAGTTATCATGGTGGTACAATCATACCTCCTTCTTCTCAAGAGGTTGCAAGTTCTATGTGGGGAATTTTCATACTGTTTAAATTACCCAGAGATTTACCACAGTTGTAGCTGACGACTCATTCACTGTGCTATAAAATACTAAAGTGAATTCTAAATTCTGTACATCTTTCTGTTCCTTATAACAAGGGCACATCCCCCATCACTCTTTCTGGTTTCTAACAACTACTGTTCACCTTTTCTTTCAAGATGAGACGAACTTCTTGCTTGTTTGTGTTTTGTTTGGGGGGGTGGTTTGTGGAAATGCGGTTTGCTGCTGCATTTGTTTATTTCCTCTTGAGAAGGGTCTTCTTCTATAGCCCAGGCTGACCTGGAACTCAGTGCATAGGCCAGACTGCGCTCAAATGCTTGTGCTCCTACCTCAAGTTCCCAAGTGCTTAGGTGACTAAGGCAGGAGCCCCATGAGCTGTAACTACTTGTAAGTCACAGTTCAGGCGTGAGAACAAGGACAGCTGTCATTCCTATACTGCATATTGACAGAACATGAAACTTAAAATTTTAATGTGAACAGAAAAGTTTTAGTTTTCTTTGTATGGGTCAAGTTTTGTATTATTAACGTGAGAATACCCCTTCCCACCACTTAGATGCTAAAGAGTTAATTCACAGAACAAGGCACAAAAGAGAGTCGACATTGATATGGCCAGTGGTACCTGCGTTATTAAGAGATACCCTTTGGGCAGTCAGATGCTAATAGGAGGCTGCCTGACTGGCCAACAGGGACAGTGAAGGAGACAGACAGCCCTTAGCAGGGGACACCAGTGGCTGATGGGTCTCTAATTCCTTAAGTTTGATTCAGCCAGGTGGTCAAGTATTTGACAGGAGCAGCTTACAATGGAGCAGTTGATCTGAGTTCATCTTCAAAGGGACATGGTCAATTATGCTGGGAAAATCCAAGTGGCACTAGAGGCTCAGTTCATGGTCCTGGGAGCTTTGCACCTTGCTTACATCATGCCTAACTAGAGAGCAGAGAGCGAGACCCAGCCCCAGAAGCCAGGCGGTGAGCTAAAGCCCTTACTAACCCCAGTAGACTGTGTCCACCAATGAGGCTTCACCTCTCAAGATTTTTGCAGCTTCCCAATACAGAATATCAGCTGGAGCCCCAATATTCAAGCATAGGAACATTTCGCAGTCAAACCAGAGTGAACAGGTTTTGTTCACAGTACAAATGAATAACTGAAAAACCACCAGTGTAAGCGTCCTTCTGGGAAAGGGATTTCCCTTCTTCATTGAAGAATCAGTACTGTTGACCCTGAGAGGAGGCCCCGATTCTAAGTTGGAGATTTTCATGGATGTTGTTTAGGCCTTTTCCTTGTCTGAGGAGTTAAAGACTCCTGACTGGGACTCCCCGAACTCCACAATGAGTTGCCCAACTCAGTTAACTCCTCCACCTGGCTTTTAGTGATGAGACAGCTCATGGCATGCTCTTATAAGCATGATATCCCTATGGTTTTCCCTAGTAAAGAACAATGCTCATACATTCTATTCATTAAGAAACACAGACTTTGGTGGCTGGAGCGTTGGCTCATTGGTTAAGAGCACTGACTGCTCTTCCAAAGGACCCAGGTTCAATTTCCAGCACCCACATGGCAGCTTACAACTGTCTGTAACTCCAAGATCTGACACCCTCACGCAGACATACATGAAGGCACAAATACCAATGTGCATAAAGTAAGAATAAGAGTAAATAAATTATTTAAAAAATTAGAAAGAAGCACAGGCTTTATAAAAATAATTTATTACTCTAGCTGAACATTCCTTTTATGCGGCATATGAATATTTTTATGTTGGTTTTATTTGTACAAATAAACCACAGAGATCTCTGTGTGAAACCAAAAAGATTTAGCTTACATGTTTTTATTGGAGTGTGGTGGTTCATCTCAACGGTCAGCTTAATGAGATTTAGAGTTGCCCGGGAGATGCAGTGTCAGGGACATCTGTTGGGGAACATTTTCTCTGGGTTAATTGTTGCGAGAGTGCCTGCCCACTGTGGGTGGCTCTAGACCTTGGCTTGGGATTCGGACTGCATACAAAGAGAGAGAGTGAACTGAGTCTACTCTCCACTGCTGCTGAGGTACAACTAGCTCCCCCAGGCTCCTATGCTTCCTGCTGGGATGAGCTGCAACACATAACAGTAGGTCCAAATAAAGCCCTTCTCCTTTTGCTTTGTCAGGGTGTTTTGTCATAGTAACAGAAAAAGAAATTAAGAATCAATTTTTAAACTAACTGTCTATTCTTGATGTCTAATGAGTCCCAGACAGCAGACTTAGGACCAACTGCATATTACAGTCTGCTAAATATTTTTGTTGCTTAAGAGTTTTTTTTCTCTAAATATCACCCTTCAAATTTGAGGTTCTTTTTACCATTTCTTAAAATTATATCAGAATTCTTAGCCAGATAAATGCTAATTACTCTAAATCACTCAGACAGTACCACTGACAATTTGGGACTAGAGCCCAACCTGCTCCCTTGACTGAACAGGCATCCATCCCTGTCCTTTCTGTTACTATGGTGATCAGTTTACCGACAGCATTAGACTGGAAAATGATGCCTGACTACTTTGCTGTAGAGTTTAGAATTTCTAAAGTATCACACCAGAAACATTGTCTTAATATCTAATACTATATCCTACACAGTTGCATTGCTATAGATATATCATATTTTTTTTAAAGATTCTGTATATACTGGGTTATATTTTAAAAAAAAAAACAACAGAACAATGAAAGAAGTAACTCAGAATCACAAAGGAGAAGACCATCTTTTATCTTTATGGAAAATGTTTTCTCCCTATAAATAACCTATTAATAAGACTTGTGGCTATTACTTTTATTTTGCTAACTTTTGCCTTTGACAATGACTATTAATGCTATTCATTCTGCATATGATTGGAATATCAGACTTATGTAAAGCTAAGTGGCAGAGGACATATTTTGCATGTATGTAGCCAGAATTAAAACCCTGGGATCAAATATACATACACAAATTATAATAGTATAGTTAATCAAGATGACTCTGATTCAATTTAGCTCTTATTATAATTAATAGTTTTGAATAACTCAATAGACCACTTATTAAAACTTAAAATATCATATTATCTTGAATTGCTAATGACGATACGTCTGAAATAAATGATAGCATTTGTAATATATTCTAAGTAAAATAAATGGTAATTCTGCATACAAACATCTTAATGGCATATGCTGTATTTAATGTCATTTTGGAAATAGGATGTGATTCATCACTGTGTGATCATTAGCATGACCATGACCAAGGACATTTTAGAGATGAGGAGTGTAGGTTCTAAAGTAGTTGATTGTCAACTACCTTTACACTGACTCCCGATGGTGTTCTAGGGCTCTAATAACGGTGCCCCAGTATTCTTTCTCAGGACCTTCAGTCCTGAGAGGGAGCAGTATGGTGGTATCGAGCAATGACTTGGACTTGTCTCGCCTAACAGCACCATGATTTTGCTCCTTAGGAGAGAAGGAAGAATGTGCATAGAAACACGGGCAATTGGCAGGCCCGCTGGAGAGATGAAGTCATTAGCTGTCCATAGGTTCATTAAACTCTAATGGTGGTCATAATCATTGCTGTGATTTGGAAGCACTGCCTTCGCTCCCCTGAAAGCCTTTTTGTTTTGCAGTCCCCTTTTCGTTCAGCCTCCTGAAAGGCTATGCCAATGGATGTTTGCGTCTTTCCAAGACGGCAAAGAGCCTTCCAATTGCTTCTCCCACTGCACCGTGTGCTGGCAGGAATGAACCCCAGTTTCAGATCCCATGATCCCTCCTGTCACCTTAGGGCTAGCCAGCAATGGTATGGCAATGATTTTCCTTCCTGGCATTCCCAGAAAGACATGTTGTAACTCCTTTAAAGAGAGAGGGATTTGGGAGTTTGGTTTTCTTTAATAATTCCCACATGGTTAGGGAGAGTGTAGCCTGTGGAAGACCCTGGGTTGCATCCAGTACCACCACCACCACCACCACCACTACTAAAATGAATTCTATTAATCATGAAATCCACAACTATTGATATTAGTAATACTTAAAACCATCAAATTTGCAGCCTATAGAAGTTGAGAGTCTGGGACAAACAGAGACGATACAACACCAGCACTACAGTTAATCAATGAATGTCATGCTTGCTATGCAGCCATACTTCAAGTGTTCCCAATCTACTGGCTTGGTTACACATGTTCACAGCTTGTTGGAATGTCTACTGTGATTTCTCTCACTTTGTAGAGGAGAAATTTGAATCCCGTAGTTGTGTGGACAGAAGTACCACAGATAACAGCAGAAACACCATTTGGGTTATTAAAATAATACAAATTTAAATTCAGGTTGGTGCAAAAGCCTAGGTCTTTAGTTGTTATAGGTAGAGCTGACCACTGTCTGTGAGAGCGGTAGCTTCTAGGAATTATTACTCTTCACCAGGAAAGCCATGGGCAGTGATGCACAGTGGGTTAGACACACAAAGCCTTCTTTTATAAAGGACTTCATTGCACCTCACTTTATCAACCAGCATCCTCCATAAAAGTCTTCAGTCTATCCTCCATCAACCAGCATCCTTGGCAAAAGTAGCTCAGCCTGGGAGCTTTAGTCATCTACAAAGGAATGCATTCTAGTGGCGTCTTGCTCCACACATCTCTAATTCACCTCTCCTAACTGTGATTTGTGATGCCTACTCACATTCCAAGGCAGGATACTCCCCCATCCCTGGAATCCTTTTGTCCAACACAGAGATGGGTAGGCAGCCAGCAGGCAACAACAGATCAGCTAACAAGAAGCCACGCATGCAGGGACTCACGTTTCCATCTCTACCCAGGACCACAATCTTACCCTGAAATAAAGGCTCATTGAACGCCATAACTTAGAAAATTACCCACAGGCAAAGCACCACACTTATACACAATGATTGAATTCACACCGTAGCTAAAACCATCCTGCGACTTACTTTGAAATGCATCGTTTATCTTTAGAAACTATGTAGGCTCCATAGTCTTCGGAATGAGTCGTGGAGTTTAGAGGAAGTAGCCTGTCACCTAGAATGAAAACAAAACACTCAATGTTTCAAATTCAGCATGAAAAAAAAAATCAAGAGGATGGAAAGTGCTCTACTCCGCACATTCAATGTTTTGCTTCAGAGTCTAGAGATGGAGGCAGCTACTAATACCGAGGGACCCTGGAGAGCAGAATCACCATGTTTGTATTTGGTATTTGAGGAATCAGCCCAGATGAAGAGAGTAAAGGCTACAAATGAGTTCTGGAAATGAACAATGTGACCAAACCCAGGAGGGAGGAGCCTGCTGCCACCCACCTAGGGAGACCTGTTAATCAAAAGATCAATTTCACTCTTATCTTAGTCATTAGGCAGCCGTTGATACCACCTGCTCACTTTAAACATATAAATACAGGCCAGACATCAGAAAGCTGACACCATGCTGCAAAACCCCTCTCTTTGTACAGAGTGACAGGAGGACCAGGGCCCAACTCTGACCCTGAGAATCTGGGCATCTGCTCCTCTGCTGACACAGGTGGGAGGGTAAATCAGAAAGCTGGTCTCCACGGGAAGGGAGAAGACAGATATGACAGAACACAGGAGCTAAGAAATGTGAAAGTCAAGTGGAACTCAAGAAACATTTAATGCATTGGGGGGACGTCTCTTTTCTCTGAAATAATTCTATCCCTCAGTTTCAAAGTGGTGATTCTTTGAAAATACGCAGAAAACACAGATTTCCTTAGTTAACGTTATTGGTTTTGAGAACCACTGACTCCGTTAGGTGTAGCATAAGGGAAGGCACACTTGTCTGGTTGGGTTATCAGCTGCTAATGGCTAAGGTTCAAAAATAACTCCATGGAATCTCAGAGGAAAAGGCAGTTCCACCTCACCAGAGGAAGAAAGGGAAGATAGTTCCTACACAGTGACAGTTGATCTTGTTCTGAAGTAACTGCTGTCTGCTTCTTTTAGCCTCTCCAAACTTCCATGGTTAATAGACCATTCTTAACTCCTAAAACTCATGGGAACCTATAGATGCCTAAGGGGAGATCATCAAAACACCCCACTTATATAGCAAATGAATATTTATGGCTCTCTCTCTCTCTCTCTCTCTTTCTTTCTTTCTTTCTTTCTTTCTTTCTTTCTTTCTTTCTTTCTTTCTTTCTTTCTTTTTCTTCTTCTTCTTCTTCTTCTTCTTCTTCTTCTTCTTCATCTTCATCTTCTTCTCCTCCTCCTCCTCCTCTTCCTCCTCCTCCTCCTTCATCTTTTTTATTTTGAGACAAGGTCTCCTTAGGTAGCAAGCTGTCTATAAGTACTTGATTCTTACTCTCACAGATACTAAACTGTTGAGATTAAAGGTGTGCACTGTCTTGCCTGACTCTCAACTTCATCCTTTCTTCTCTCTTTCCCTCCTGTCCTTCCTATAAGGGACTTGCATTTTTAGTAGCTATGACCAGTCATCAAGGAAGGTCTTTCTGCTTTGCTCTCTCAGTCTAGTCTGAATCACCTTGTCAGTGGTAACTTGCTTACTTGGGAGGGAAAAGGTAAAGTAAGCTGGCTATCTCGCTCTGGAATGGCAGCCTGCTAACTAATTACGACTCTCCCGCTTCCTTCTGTCTCTGAAAGCCAAAGTATCATGTGTAGGTTCTGAATACTTAAAATTCATTCCTAATTAAGCAATGTGTAGATGGATGGATTTTCTATCAAGTGAGTCTCGAATCTGTAGCAGAAAATGAAGCAGCATTTCTGGTCTGAGACAGAAATGAGGTTAATCAAGATGCTTCACGAGAATCTACTTTCTAATAAAAAGTCTTCCTTAGCGGATTTCTAAAGAACAGGAGTCCAAGATGGGCTAACCTTTTATATATTTTATTTTAATATCTGTGGGGCTGAGGAATTAACGCAGGATCTTACACTTGTAAAAACAGGTTTTCTTACAGTCAGCTACTGTCCCATCTTCTTATTAGTACAATTTGAGGTTATTTATTGAATTTAACTATGATAGTTAATTTATACATTTCTTATTCTTTGTCTCATGTAAAACTCCATTGAGAGGGAACAAGAAAGTAAGATTTCAGGTACCAGAAATTTTGAGATTTCAACCTAAGCATGATATAAGTTCGACATGAATTGAAGAAATAAATAAGGACTTTCTACGTGGGAACACAAGATGGAATCAGGTAGGTGAATGAGGCAGAAGGGTTTGGTCTTAGAATGGTGGGTAAGTGGAGGCTGGAGATGGAGCTCAGTCTGTAGAGTACTTGCCAAGCATGCTAAAGGTTCTGAGTTCAAACATTAGCTCTGCATAAAATGTAGCATATTGCTGCATGCCTATAATCTTGGCACTTGGAAGGTGGAATCACTTATATCAGAAGTTCAAGGTCATGTCCTGAGTTCCGTAGTGAGTCCATGGGTAGTCCCAGAAGCATGCATGGCATGCCTGTGCACGTATAACAATAATTAATAATATAAGGTAAAATTCACTATTAGGATTTTACACTCATTACTACTTTTTCAATAAGCTTGGCTACAAACTCCCAAATTCAGTTATTCCCCTGCCTCAGTCTCCCAAATAGCTGAGATTACAGGTACACGCCACTGCACCTGGCTCCTACTTTCTTCAGAATTTGAAATTACTTTCTCTGAAAGAACAATAACACTTTAATATATTAAGTCTAATACAGGTAACTACTTGATTCACATAGTGATAATGTGTGTATTTACAAACATAAGACCAAGACCGTAAAACCCTCGTAAGAGATAGTGTCCTTGAATCAGTAATGTAGGGGAGAAGGTTTTACAAGAATCAAGATGCAATAAGTTCCCAATGACACTAAAGCAAGATTTCCATCAGTTGAATGCAAATGAACACAATTACGAGTAAACCGAGAAGAGTACACAATTCACAAAAAGCTGGAGAATTAAAATAATATCAGTTTAGAGGGGAAAAGTATATCGGGGGCATTCTCTCATCTGAAGAGTAGACAAAGAAAAAAGCCTTGTAACAAAAGAGGGGAACGTTCAGGTTGCCTTACGTTCAAATAAAGACATGTTTAATTTCCAAAATGTTAAGCAAGCTTCTTTGCCTTGAATGTGTGCATCTCTTTCCCTTGTCCCCCTGCCTGGTCTGTGGTGGTTAAACCTCCTCCCTGTCTGTACCATTACTTGAAGAACAGGTACAATTATTGAGGTGGACCAATTCCACTTTGCCATCTTCCATAGCACAGCCTGGGGAAGCTTTTGCTGTCATCACCAGCACTGCCATTTTTCTACATAAAACAACTCTTAGAGGATTCTGAGCTGATTTGAATATTCACAGAAGGAAGTTTGCCCTCTTAGTTGGGGACTTGGCTCTAGGAAGGGGACATTAACCAGTAGGCAATCTGCTGGAAGCAAGGATGATGTTTGAGCAAGGAGTGGATGAGCTAGAAATCAAATTTTGGTGTACAAATTATCTATAGTCAAGAACACAGCAAGGACAGAAGATGAATTTAGTCAATAATTAACCCAACCAATAATTTCAGTAAAATTTAAAGTTTAATATTATTCTGAACAGCAGTATGTTATATTAGTAGTATACCATAAGAACAAGGTTTTGAATAGTAAATAGTACTCATTGGGACAGCTATTTATTAGGTGATTAAGATGCAGAAGTTAAGAAGTTGGTGAAGGTCTGTGCTCTCCTGGCAGGAAGGTACTAGTAACATCAAACAAAACATAGGGTGTACATTGGGAGTGGCTTAGTCTGGGAGAACTGGTCCTGGTGTGCTTAAGCAGAGTCTAAACATGGGAAGATTGGCTAGTGGGCTATTGTAGCCCAGACATGAAGGCGATTAATGAGCACAGATGAGGTGATAGCCGGGGAAGATAAAAGGAGGCAAAAGCCGCAAGAGGTATTTCAGAGACCATCAGGAGGAGTTGGCTGTTCCTACGATGAGCGTCAGGGAGGAGTAGACACAGACAAATGAGAAACACGCTCCCTCACAGAAAAACCGGGTGGCCACTGATGAAACTACAGATGTTCGAGGGACGCACTAGTGTGCTGGGGTGGTGACAAGCATTGGCGTGCTCCTTCCTACTGATGGAGTTAGAAAGTCTCAGGGGACAGCAGCAGAGAGCCCTAATCACAAGGCTATAAATGAGGGATGGAATGAGGATGAGCGATGTTGTTGCTTTTGTAATAGACAAGACGGCTAATGCTAGGGTTGTCTAAAACCACCAAAGCTAAGAAAGACGGCAAGACCCCATAGAAGTGGAGGTTCCAGGAAAGGACAGGCGCAGCAAGCGGGGCTGGTGGCAAGCGGGTAGGAAGCAGCTGCTCTTTTCACCACCAGAAACGCCGAGCAGGAGTTGATTTAAGTAATTTTCATGATGATCCTTAGAAAATTGATTTTGTTATAAACTCTACTTCATAAATTAGAAACTGAAAGAAGAGAAAGTTTGCAAAGACCACACCTTAGGTCCCACAGGGGTTAACTTCAGGTTTAATTACACCTCAGAGTCCTTGCCCTTTCTAAGTGTGCCTGTGGATTGTTTGGTGACTTTGCAGCTCTGTCCGTTGAACCCAGGGCCTCAAGAATTCTGGGCAAGTACTCTACTACTGAGTTCCACACTCAGCCCAGAATGAGCTAGTTTTAAAAAAAAAACAAAAAACTTGCTCTTAACAAAACAAAATATTCCACAGATTATATTTTCATGATTCATCTAGTGAGTGAATGTGTACAGTCATAGGGTATAACAGGCCTAAGAAACATAAGTGAAGTGGGAAGTTTTAATAGTTTTCAAATAGCAGCATGCAAGGTAAGTATGGTCCATATTCAACAAGTGCTGAAGAATTTATAGTTTGTAGGTAGGAGGTGCTCAGGCCTTAGTGGAAAAGGGAGATGCTATCATGGACGTCTACCCTACCTTGGCAAAGTAAACTTCCTACAGAGACCACTGCAGTTAGGGTGACTACTGCCATGATGAAACACCATGACCAGAGCAACCTGGGGAGGAAAGGGTTTATTTAGCTTACCCTTCCATATCACAGTTCATCATCAAAGGAAATCAGGACAGGAACTCAAACAGGGCAGGAACCCGGAGGCAGGAGCTGATGCAGAAGCCATGGAGGGCTGCTGCTGACTGGCTTGTTTCTCATGGTTTTCTCATCCCGATTTGTTATAAACCCAGCGATAGCACCACCCAAAATGGCCTGGGCTTTCCCCATCAGTTACCAATGAAGTCAATATCTTACAAGCTTGTTTGCCCACGGCTTGATCTGATGGGGGCCTTTTCTGAGGTGCCGGCCTCTCAGATGGCTTTAGCCTGGGTCACGTTGACATAAAACCATCCAGGACAGAGAACACGCACGGTTTCTCAACCATTTTTTCACCTGTGATCTCGTTTCACCCAAGAAAATTGTATGGCATCCTAGGCCTGTAGACCTATAATACAGAAATACAAACTGGGGATATAGCGCAATAGTAGAGAGTTTGTCTTAGCATATGCTAGGCCCCGAGTTCAATCTCCAGTACATAAACAATAAAAATTAGAGTTAAAGCTTGTGTGCAAATCAAATATTTACCCATAATAAGTCTTTAAAAAATGTTATAAGCCAATGTTTTCATATACAAATAATGGTATCATTTAGTAAAGACCAAAGCAAGATTGGATACTAATGAGATGGATGAGCTTATTTATATTTACACACAAACTTAAACCATATCTGACACTGTAGGACAGAGAGCAGCTTCAGTGTTTTCCACTGCCTGTTACTATTGTGGTTTTATAGTTGTCATTGCTAGGACCATGGCCTTAAAGAAACATATAGCACAAATAGGGAGCAATATCTTTAGGGCTGTTTTAGAAAGTACTGGAAATCCCATCCTAATCTTAGGCCAGAAGAGAAGTAAGAATTTGTTTTAAGGACATTCAAGTCAGAACCAGGTGGTGGTGGTGCTGCATGCCTTTAATCTCAGCACCCCGGAGGCAGCCGCAGGTGGATTCGAGTTCAAGGCAAGTTGGAAAGATGTGATGGCTATTCTTGGAGTCAACTTAACTGGATATGAAATTAACTAAAACCAAGTGGCTGACCACACGTGTGAAGACTTTCTTTTCTTATTTAAATCATTTGAATTGAGATGATCCGGATCCTTGAGACAGGAAGATGAACCTTTAATCCAGATCTTTTGAGATGGAAAAATCCCAGCTGTGCTGGCAGCTTAAGAAAGCTGTGAAAGAAGGAAGCTGGGTATCTCTTTACCTTTCCTTGTTCTTGCTTTTGTTAACAGGTCCACTCTTTCACTATCATTAGAACCTATAATTTTGGGATTCTGGCATATACTGAAGACCATGTGAGACATTCAGCCTTGGGACTGAAAAACTACTGGATTCTGGAACCTTCCTTTATAGGCAGCCATTGTTGGATTAGCTGGACCACAGTCTGTAAACCATTCTAATAAATCCTCTTTATTCTTTTCTTCTATCTCTCTCTTTCTCTCTAAATATATGTTTATATGTTTAAATGTATATAAATAATAAATACAAATGCATATTTATTATAATATATAAATATAAAATACATTAAATATTTATATATTTATAAATTCATTCTATAAGTTATATCCCTTTAGATAACCCTGAGTAATAGAGGGAGAAAAGAGTTATGTGACTTATACTTCCACATTGAATTAGCCTATCAATGAAGGAAGTAAGGGCAGGAACTCAAACAGGGCAGGGACCTAAAGGCAGGAGCTGATGCAGGGGTACTGTTCAGAGGGGTACATGCTACAGAGGGGTGCTGCTTACTGGGTCACTTCCTAAAGCTTGCTCGCCCTGATTTCCTGTAGAAGCTAGGATCACTAGCCCAGGGTGGCCCCACTCACAGTAGATTTGACCTTCCCCCATTAGTTATTAAGAAAATGTCCTACAGGCTTGCTTGCAGCCAGATTTATGAAGGCATTCTCTCGACAGAAGTTCCCTTCTTTCAGATGACTATAGCTTGTGTCAAGTTGATATAAAACTAGTCAATACGAAAGCTGAGGACCTTCAGGCATTTTGCTGTTGATGTGGGTGTGAAAGCCTGCCCTGGGAACTGTGTGTGCTCTGTGTTCAGAACCAAGCTTCAGTGAAACCGCGTGATCCTCATCCTGGGCCAGCACCGCCAGAAACCTGTTTGATTCTGAACTGATTTTTGTTCATTGTGTATTCAGTAACCTTCAGTTACATAACTTCATACGGGGTGGAAACTCAGGTTATGAAGCCATGAAGACCTATAGAGTGATCAGGAGTGAGCAGGGAAGAGCAGGTGAGAGTCAAGTGTCGTGATTTGAGAGCATTTAGACAGAGGTATGTGGGGACTGAGCTTACAGAAATCTGGGGCAAATATTTTGGATAAAAGATCCTAAGGATTTTTTTACTCTGTTCTCAGAGCAACAGGAGGACATTGAAATGGTAATAATTATACTTCCGAGGGTGAATACTAACCAACAAAGCTCACCTAGCTGCTAAAGGAACCAAAAGGGAGCTCAGGTTATATCAGTGCCCATGTCTTTTCTTTCTCAAAATCTTATCAAAGTCCTGAGCTGGTTTGCAAAACTTTAACAATCCGGCCTGGAGAAAAACATTAGTTTGTTTCGCAATTTGTGATATGGGTGGCATTCCTAATTTCACTTCTGTTGCTATGCTAAAACACTGATCAAAAGGAGCGTAAGGAAGAAAAGAGTTAATGTAGCTGGCAGGCAGGCTCATGCTCAGAACTGCACAGGGAATGACCCTTCCCACAATGATCTGGGCTCTCCTACATCAATGAACCGTCAAGACAATCCCCTCCAGACAAGAGGCCAACTATTTCTTTGGCAATCCCAGAATTGGGACTTCTTTCTCAGGTAATATTAGGTTGTAGCATGTTGACATTTAAAATTAACACTGTATAGATACCCCATGTCTTAATGACTTTTCTATTGCTGTGATAAGACACCATGACCAAGACACCTTATAAAAAAGAAAGCATTTAATTTAGAGCTCATAGTTCCCACAGGATTAGAGTCAATGGACATTATAGTGTGGACCATAGCAGTAGACAGACAGGAGGGTGCTGGAGCAGTAGCTAAGAGCTCACATCTTGATGCTCAAGCATGAGACGGAGCCAGCTAACTGGGGATGGCATTGGCTTTTGAAACCTCAAAGCCCAACACCAGTGATATAACGCCCCCAACAATGGCACACCTAGTAATTTCTCCCAAACAGTTCCAAGAACTGGAGAACATAAAAATATATGAGCTTCTTGGGGCATTTTCATTGAAATCAGCACACCCTGTTAGTGTTATTTGCTGATATCAGTTACAAATATGGAATCACAGTAGATAAGGGAAGATATAATCCATATCAGTCTCAGTGGTATTCATAACACAGAGATAATGATATCTTTAAAAGGGTCAAGTATGGTTTCCATTTTGACTGTGGAAAAAAAAACCTCACATAAATAGAAAATAATGAAATGTATCACAACACTTAGAAATGTATCACAACAATTAGAAATGACTAGTTTTGTATACTCATTTTTTATGTTTCTAATTTAAACCTCTATTCTAAATTTATGCAGTGTAAGTTTTACTAATGGGTCTCTAAAGAAAAGGCACTTTCCAAAATCCTGAAACCTAAAGGATTTAGACAGGTGACAGGGCACCTTTGTCAAGTCATTCTTGGGCATGCATTCTAGTTCCTTGGTTTTTGTTTTGGGAGGAAGTTCCTGGAAATTCAGATCCAAGCTTCCTCCGTGTCTTTCCTCACATCTCACCGTGTTGATCAAGGTCCATATTGAGTAACAAGATTTTTTTCCTCAAACAGGCCAAGAGTCGAAGCCGGTGAGTGAGGGAGGCAGTGTGATAAAACACCCTCCACAGGGACTGGTGACTTACAGGAAACACGTGACTCACCCCTCCTCCTTCTTGTGTTCCATCAAGAGAGCAGGATTTTCATTTTGAATACAAGCTTTTAACTTGGAGTGCAGCTAAGTTTATAGCCTCTGTCCACATTATCATTCAGCTCTGATATTGTCATGTAACCTCCTCTTTAGGAAAAACCAGTGGACCCTAAAATAAAATGATCGCAAGCATGCAAATGAAGGTAGCTGAATTCTCGGGTGTTGGCAGTGTTACTTGGATTTGCGATGGCCTCAGAAGGGACAATCATAATATTTTTCTGGCTGTCTTGTCTTGATTTATAATTTGAATCTCCATAAATGATAATAGAGAGGGCAATTATCAAAGAAATGGAAAGGGTAATTATCATTAAATTGAAAACACATCACACAGCCAACACGATGGATGTCTGAGCTAAAAACAGATTTTGTGGATCTTGCAACTGTTCCAGAGGAGTTTTAATGGAAGCAACTTCGTCTCCCACCTCCTCTAATTAGCCAGATGACTTTGGATATATCCTCCCCACCCCTTGGATGAGAAGAACACAAGAGCTGTTCATCTAAATAGGGACATGACTTAGGATCTGTGAATTTATGAGACTGAAGCAATTGTCTACTTAGTATAAAAAAAAGAATTTCCTTTATTCTCTCTCTCTCTCTCTCTCTCTCTCTCTCTCTCTCTCTCTCCCTCTCTCTCTTTCTGTGTGTGTATGTGTGTGTATGTGGAGGTGTGAGGTGTTTATGTGGAGGTGTGAGGTGTTTATGTGGAGGTGTGAGGTGTTTATGTGGAGGTGTGAGGTGTGTGTGTGTGTACATTCAGGTATGGTGAGGCCACAGAACAGATATAGATGTCAGAGAATAACCTCAAGTGTTACCATTGCCATCTACCTGGCTTTAAACAAGGTTTCTTGTTTTAACCCTTTACGGCCTTCTGGGATTCTTCAGTCTTAGCTCCCATCTCATTGCATGAGCCCCAGGATTGTGAACATGAGGCATCCAGTTTTTATCTGGGTTTTGATGATTTGGACGCAAGTCTTCATACCTGTGGGGCAAGTTCTGTACCAACTCCATTCCCCAGGGGTAGAGTTTCAGTTCTCTTGTTTGTACTTGTGTAATTATGGGGGTGGGGCATCTTTACCAAATATTGCGAGAAATGAGTTTAAGTGAGGTGAGGTTTTTGTTCGTGAGCATAAATATCAGACCGGACCCTGGCACTGTCCTAAAAGGCTTTGTCTTAAGTAAATCATGTGAGTTATAATCTAAGTTCCAGGCATTTGATATCTTGATTTGGAGAATGAGAAGAATAGATAAAAGCTTCTGGACACTGCTCGTAGAGAATTCCTGTCAGCTAGATCTGCTCCTTTAAGGAGCCAATGATCTTAGAAAAATGGTGGGGGCAAGGGATCTAAACATAGAAGATCACTTCCGTTGGGTTTTTAGAACAGGAGCAGTAATTATTGCATGGATTCTGATGTCTGCTAAAGAGACTCTTCCTTGTGTAATTCGATCCAATCAGATTTTAGCAGCGAGTAACCAGAATTTCCCTTCTCAAAAGTAGTGTTTACTGAGCAGCCTGGGCTCCGGCCTATTGATGTTCTTCATATATGCATTATGATGAAATGCTCTGGGAGTCTAGAAATGCCAAGCGAATTTTATAGTCATTTTATCTGGGTCTCTCCTTTTCACTCTGGGCCTACAAATATTCCCAGCATGTGTCACTGGACACTGCTTGAGTAGATGGGACTTGTTTACTTGAGGGTAAAGGACCATACCTGATGTCAGCACGTGCGACTATACTGTGTTACTGAGCTGGACATCACAGTAATGGACCAAACGTGAAACCAATTGTTCAAAAGTTAAAAGGAAAGAAGCCTCAATTGCCCGGTTTTTGATGGTTACATGAAATATCTGCGATTTCGGTCTTTCTGTCACCTCATGTCAAATTGCCTTTGTAACTCACTCACCCCCACCCCCACCCCCACCCCGGAAACAGATCAATACAATTTTACTATGCTCTGTGTGACTCCTGGAGCTACATTCTCCTTCAGTTTGGAGGCCTGAGCTGCACCTGCTGGTTTGCTTATTGGGGCATTGAATGCATGTTGTTCTGTCTACTGGCCTGGGATATGTGACATCCATCCTGGATAGTCACCTTCTGAAGAGAATTCTCCAATGGATCATCTATTTTTTTTTCCCAACATTCATTCTCCCCAGATTCCGTAGTTGTATAAGAAGTACTTCCTTTTCATATTTTGGTCGTTCTGAGGATTGGACTAAGTCAGTACTCACCAGTGAACTGCAATGTTTAAAACAAACAAACAACAAACAAACAAGCTTCTATGCAATCTGCCCACCACAGACTTATAGAATCATACATGTATATCTGTAAATCATTATCTTGAATTGTCTAGTCCGTTATTATTTTGAAGGATTAATTATCTTGGCCAATAAACATTTTAAAATATCAAGAACTCCACAAGCTCTGAACAGATGAAGAGGTCCATCACCAAACATCAGGAAGAGCTTGGGGAATCCCATAGAAGAGGAGGAAGGAAGGATTACAGGAGCCAGAGGGGTTGAGGACACCTCGAGAACTGGGGCCACAGAATCAACTAAGCAGGACTCACAGGGGCTCACAGAGACTGAGGTGACAGTCACAGAGTCTGTGTGGGTCTGCATATGTCCTTGTGGTTGTTACTTTGACAGTCTTAAGGGACTCCTAACAGTGGTAGTCGGGGTGGGGACTCCTAACAGTGGTAGTCGGGGTGGGGACTCCCAACACTGGTAGTCGGGTGTCTCTGACTCTCTAGCTTGCTCTTGGAACCTTTTTCTCCTCCTAGGTTGCCTCATCCGGTCACGATATGAGGGTTTGTGCCTAGTCTTCTTGCATCTTGCTAGGCTATGTTTGGTTGATATCCCTGGATGGACAAGGAGGAGCAGTGGATCTGGGGGAGAGGGGAGAGGAGGGGAAACTGGGCGTAGTAGAGGAAGGGTAAACTGTGGCCAGGATGTATTGTAGGAGAGAAGGATATATCAATTTAAAAAGTAAGAGCGGAAAAAAATATAAAAAACTCAAACAACAACAACAAAAAGTAGGTTGGTATTTTGTTTTGTTTTGTTTTTAGAACTTTCTACTGTGATCTGGGAACACGGCTCAGTAACAGAACCACTTACTTAGAACGGCTGCCACAGCTCTGGGTTCAAGGCCCAACACTGAAAAGAAAAATTTCTCCCAACGTTCCGAGTGGTTTGAATTTATTGAACTCTTGCCTAGCAGCTGTTAGTAAGTGATTTACATTGTGTGCCCTCTCCAAGGCTGGGGAATTTCCCCTGAATTACAGGAAGTCCCTCTCTCAACATGACATGTACTTCCCTTGATGTCACAATTCCTCTTGATAAGTATAAACATTTATTTTTAACATGGTCCTTAGATCTTATTCAGTATTTGGTTTCAATCCCTGTGTCAAGGACAGATAAAGAAGAAAGGTCAGCTTGTGGGTCAGTATACTCACACATTGAATGTGGAGTTAATAAAAACCGAACAATGCTGTTTTCGTACTTTTTAAATGTGTCTTGAGATGTCAAAAGAACTTGTGAAAAAGAGGACGAGAGAGAGAGAGAGAGAGAGAGAGAGAGAGAGAGAGAGAGAGAGATTCTCCAACAAGAGGCATAAGTGAAATAAAAATTCATGTCAAAAAATTTCATCTGTGATATTTTAGAAGATTGGTACATGTTTTACAAGTTATGATCATCCCTTTCCCTATCTTTCACCCTCCCCAGAGTCCACAGCTATGTCAGAAATACCTCATTTTCTTTTTTTGCTGGTTCTAAGTATTATGAACTAAGCCAGTACTCCCCCAGCAAGTTTCTATGTAAAACTACCACCACCACCACCACCAACAACAACAACAGTAACAATAACAACAACACCTCAACAGTTTTTCAAAGAAGGGAAACAGGCAATGTTCCTTGCAATGCACCTACCATGAAGTTTTAGAAACACAAGAAAGTACATAACTCATTCACTTTGAATTGAGCATCTTTTATTATTTTGATGGATCAGTTATCCTGGCCAATAAACATATTTTAAAATACAAGGACATGTTCTTTTTTATTGTTGCTTTTTTATTATTGTCTGTTCTCAGTTTTCACATGACTCCAACATTACATTTTGGGTTATCTGAGAAGTTGTCAAAAAAAAAAAATGGCGGCGCACACAGCAAGCAACAGGAGAGCTGAAGCCCCGGCCAGCCAATTCTCAGGCCTTTATATGCTTCGACATCTCTTAACTGTGCTAGTGTTAGAGAGAATGTAGGCCTGTTTCACATATATTGGGCTTCTTAGGATGTTTACGTATATGTGCTTCCTTATGTTGAACTGTTTCAATCTCCCTGCGAGACCAATGTTCATCCTTGTGTTCTTGTATACTCAGACAAGTATTCTAACTCTGAAGGATGTCTCCAGAACTTGATCCTGTTATATTATATAGCCTAGGCTGTTCCCAAAGTCCCTATCCTCCTACCTCAGACTCTCAAGTGCTGAGAATATAGGTGTGTGATACCACACCTGCCTTAGCCTCATTTTTAATATGCTCATAGCCCTACCTTACTCCTGTTTTCCAAACTCAAACACTTCAAGTGTTTATTTTCTCCACTCCTATAATCTCTGGAGATAAACTCAACCCACTGTTAGATCAGCAGATATTTACAGTGTGTTCATTACAGTCGGTGCTAGGTAGTCTTTTAATCTCTCTCTCTCTCTCTCTCTCTCTGTCTGTCTGTCTCTCTCTCACTCTCTCTCCCCGTCTCTCTCTCTGTCTCTGTGTCTCTGTCTCTCTCTGTGTCTCTGTCTCTGTCTCTGTCTCTGTCTCTCTCTCTCTCTCTCTCTCTGTGTGTGTGTGTGTGTGTGTGTGTGTGTGTGTGTATTCTATGCTGGGAAGACTTTCTTTGAGTAGGAAAACTGATAAACATGCTCATATGGACACACACACATGCCCACACACTTACACACACACAATGACTCTGGTAAGACAGTGAGAAACTCAGTGAAGAAAAATAAAGTAAGAACATTCTAGAAAATACAAACTAATTTCTATTGCGTATTTACTACATGTGTGAAACACTAGTCTAAATTCATCATGAGGAGGAGTTGGTTTAGTTCTCAGCATGCTCTTTGAAGTTGGTGATGCAATCACAGTAGCTAACTTCAGCGCACAAACAACAGTCTTCTTCCCTGGGTGAGAGTGAGATGTAGAGTTGATTGCTTGCCCTCCTTAACCTGGGGGCCTTGTTGACTAGGTCAATGGGTAAGGGCAGGGCAGAGGGAGTAAGACATCTAGTCTTCTTTACGTTGTCTAACTCTGCCTGGTCTTGAAGTCCTAAGTGCTAGGTCAGAGGTCAGAAGAGGAGCCCCATACTGTGAAAACATTCCAGCAACAGTTGGTGACGGCCCAGGTCTCACTACAAGAGCAGTAAGGCTTTATTCTTGAGATGACATGACTTGGGAAGGCTGAGAGGGGTTGCAGTAAATGACACGTCTCAACATGAAAATAGTTTCATGAAGTTTTATAGTTAGAGAACAAAAGGATGTCATAAGCCACTTTGAAATACATCGATAAGAACGTTAGGTAAACAAGTTACAGCAAAATAAGAAAGCCTGTGTTCTAGAGATTTCAGGTGTTTGTGGTGGTACTCTTAGCCTCTGGATTGGTAGACTGTGGTAGTCCTTAAGGGACTGCACACCAAAGGCTTCATGTGCCATTCATGGGGATATGAGGTAGACACAGAGACGGACAGTGAATGACTATTAAGAATATAGTCTGGATGTGCAACAGTACAAATCTTTTCAACCACAACAATGGTTTTAATCTTTTAGCCTTGTCGACTCTGTAACATGGGTGTGGCTTCTTTCTGAGAACTTCAGTTCCTGCAAAGCCAGGTTTAACCTGAGCCCTTACCAAGCTCCAGTATGGGAAGGACCAGTCTGCGGGTCAGCACCTCGTCCTCCAGGACTGCAGTGATGAGCTCTGAGTGATCTACCCATCAGACTCCAGCCCACCCTTAGCCAAGTGAGAGACTGGAGAAGTTCTCTCACCCACTGCGCCTCTGGCCGTTTAGTCGTGCAGTGGAGAACAGTTGGACCGAATGCCATGTTCTCTTTATAGATGAACAAGACCAAGGGAAAGAAAGGTTAACTGATAAATGTGCCTCTCAGGGGAATCTGATTCTCACCATGTCAGACTCATGTGCCACTTTAAAGTCTATCCCTGATGCCCTCACAGTGAGGTCAAGGTCCCAGGCATCCTGGAATCCACCATGCAGGTGCTGGCTAGTTCTCCCGTTCTGATTTCTCCGTGGACTCTCAATGGTTAAAAGTGAAGGCCTCTTCCATCAGGAGCCATCAGTGCCCCGCCAGGGTGCTGTTCCCCCATGGGACCTTGCACTGCCCTTGTCCCAAAGGTATTATGCTAGACTATGGCCTTTCAGTGGATTGGAATCTTAGAGAAATAAGGAGACTATGAAGGAGATTGACCCGCACTAATCTATAATCCTTTCATTGTGTTGTAAAATTATGAGAATTATTCAAGTGAAGTAGGAAATTGACTGCCATTTGATTAAATAAAGAGGAAGGAGAACAAAGTAATTTTCTTAAATTGAGGGCAAATAACTGTCACGAAAAAAAATCAGATTTCTTGGCATACAAATAGGTCACATCCTTTGTCTACCAGGCATATTTAGGCGGGAAGGGAGGGAGGGAGTGGATCCCTGACCCTGGATACCCAGAGCATCCCTCAGCCAGTTGGACCTTTCTTAACAAGGAAGGAGACCAAGTTGCTGCCTGTGAGCACAGCGGACACAGTTCCAAAGGGTATTTACCATTTAGTTTAGCAGTTTCCATTCTGAAGATCTTTTGTGCACAGCAGAGGGACAGCTCTCGGCACAGAGGAAAAGCGGTGGTGGATGAGGCGTGTCTTACCCTCCCCAGGAAACTCCTGATAGTCTTGAAACTTCCCTGTCAGACTATTATACAATCCAGGGTCCTTTCCAAGCAGGAAATATGACATTCCAAACACAACTTGACCTCCTGATTGAAAAATAGGACCGGGCAAATAGGTGGGTGGGGGTGGGCTGAGGAGAAGGGAAGAGACTTCAGGCCTGGTGAAGTCCACCAGCTGAAGAGACACAGGCATGGTCATTTTGTTAGGAACACACGGTAACATTTCTCTTGGCGACAAAAATGCCGATTATGTTTTTCCCCTTGGAGTACTTGGGCGCCCCGGGTTTCTGAACGTTCTGTTAAAAAGTCGACATAATTACAGAAAGCAGCCTTTAAACAAGACTCCCCTGTTTCCTGCATACTCAGGAGTAGCTGGGGTGGCTCCTCTGAAGCCTTGACAGCATCAGCTTCCAGGAGCAAGCCTCAAGCCTGGCTGCCCGGGGCTTTTACACACTACTCCTCACCCGCAGGCCCGATGCTCCCCCAGACCCCTAAGCCCACAATTGCTCTATTGTTTACTTTGTAGTTAGAAAAGCCATGGTCCCCATAATC
Organism: Tokudaia tokunoshimensis; assembly: GCA_036184795.1. Lineage (NCBI taxonomy): Eukaryota > Metazoa > Chordata > Mammalia > Rodentia > Muridae > Tokudaia > Tokudaia tokunoshimensis. The sequence goes on along the minus strand of BTHU01000003.1, from coordinate 10,827,341 downwards.
CTAATGGTCATGTTCCCTCAGCAGCAGGTCCCCATCTCTAGTTCCCAGAGGGGCTTCAAATAGATTAGCATCTCCATGGCTTGGTGCAATCTATGGCAAACCTATCTGCAAGAGCCCTTTGAAAAGTGTGGTCAAGGCTAAATGATTTGCTGTGAGACAATTGTGTTCTTGAGGTGGAGAGAAATTAGGGATAACTTCTGAGGGCTGAATGCCCTGGCTGAGGAGTAATACAACGCCTGGGACCTCTTGCCCTCTCTCAGCGTTTTGTTCTGTTTCAAGGGATGGGGGAAGGGGATGCCCAATTGTGTCCTGATGATCAGAACATTCCCTCCGTTAGAGTGCAAGAAAGACACATGCCACTACCAATTAACCATCAGCAGGGCAAGGTATTTATCCTTTCTGTCAGATTCTGTGGGAAGCGTGCCTTATTAGCATCGAAGCCCAAAGAAGTAATACAGCAGTCCACATTTGCTTACCCTCCCAGGAAAAGCAGAGCAAAGACTCTGGGTTTAGAAACGTAAATAAGGGATAAATAATAAATAAACACGCCTTGTTTTTCCCGGTCTCTACTTGAATCCCCAAAATTAAAAATCACCTAATGAAATCCTGTTTCCTCCCTGCCTCTCTCTGCTTTTACATTTACAGGAGCTTCCATGCTTCCATTTTAAATCAGTTCCATCCTGGGCCTGCTTTGAGTGATCAGAGGCTGCTAATTCCCCTGTTAACCATCTCCTACCCTTCCCTCTGTGCTGTACTTCGAGTCAGAGTGGCTGGCCTGGGAGTGAGAGAGTCTCTAGGGCCCGTGTTTGTGGCCCCATCAGAAAACATTTCTTCCTTGCTTTCAGCTGGTTCCTGGCATGCATCAGAGGGATCTGTGGTGAGCGGCAACTAGGGACTCACTTTTCATCCTCTCAAGTTGTGGTTAGGCTTAGTGGCATCTCAGCCACTAGGAGTCAATACCCCTGAAAATATATGGTTCTCTCTCTCTCTCTCTCTCTCTCTCTCTCTCTCTCTCTCTCTCTCTCTCTGTGTGTGTGTCTCTCTCTCTGTCTCTCTCTCTCTCCTTTCTTTCCTTCCTTCCTTTCTTTCCTCCTTTCCTCTTCCCTTCCTCCCTCCTTCCCTTCCTTCCTTTCTTTTCTTTTCTCTGAAAGAGATGGCAGAACTCTCAGCCCTCCCCATCTTCACCCTTAAGATACAAACACAGAATTATCATGTATGCTCTGTAGGTCATTTGGGGGCAAACAGGCAAGGACCAGCACCTGGTGTTCTCTGTTTTCCAAGTTAATTTAAATGCTTTTCTATTAAAGGTCTTAGAAGAGGCTGCTTTCCTGTAACTAAACTGCTGATGTACCTTTTCAGTATAGAATCAGGGATTAAATAATACTGCCATATTGAAAAAAAAAATAAGCCAAACTTACAGTGGGAAGATTTAGAGTATAATGTTCACATTTTGAAAATGAACTAGGAAAATATTAAGTACCAGCATTGTTAAGATAAAAAGAACAGGAGCTGGTGAAGATGTCACTTGGTAAACCAGCACTTAAACGGAGCTTAGCATTTCCTGAATCCGTTTGGAAAGCGGGAGAGAACAATATAAGATTGCCACCATCTTATACTGCCAAGTCAGGTTATTTTAAAGACAAGAGCTGAGGTACGCCAGCTAGATGGAAGAAAGGAATGGTCATTCCTGAAGGGAGGACTTGTTCACTGGAGAGGGTGGGGCTGAGGGAGGAAACCCATCATCTCAGAATGCCAGAAAGCTTTGTCGGGAATGAGGAGTTGTGACTCCCATGCCACTAGCCTCGGGGGGAGGGGAGGGGGTTTCAGCAGAAGCAGCTTCCTGAAACTCACCAAGCCCCTTCCCACTTTACAGCATTTGCACCCCAGCGTCTGAGTCTGACTGGAAATGTGTGTCCTGGGACCCTGAAGGAGCTTCTCTGCTCCACTCTAACCACAGTGCTGAACCCATCCTCAGACTCCCAGCCCTCCCTCCCCATTTCCACCCCTCCTCTTCTTTTCTTCCTGTTTCTTCTTCCCTTTCTCTTTTTCTCTCTTCCATTTGCCCACTGCTGACTGGGTCTTCTGTAGCCCAGGCTAGCCTGACTCTGCACAGAAGAGCCTTCAGACTTCCAGCATGCCAGCCTCTGTACTCAGAGTACTAGAACTGCAGGCGTGCACCCTCCACACCCAGATTCCAAGCACTGGGGGTTGAACTCAGGACGCCACACATGCTAAGCAAGCCCTTGTCCAAACCGAGACACATTCCCAGCCTCTTGCTTTATTTTTCTATAAGGGCTTGTTACTGCCTGGAGGTATGTGGTCATTGGTTCATGCTCTGCCTCTGTGTCTCAGTCTGAAGGCGGGAGGCCATGTGCTTTTTGTCTTCTTGTCAGCTTCTCTCTACTGCTACATTTACACGTGTGTGTAATTGCATAATCCTTTCTATTTCATTTTATTGTTGCCAAGAAAATGACTCTGCAGAGCCCGCACTGCTGGGTATACAAAAACCATTGTCAGCTTTTTCTTAATATATTTATTGTATGTATATGAGTGTTTTGTCTGCGTCTCTGCCTGTGTACCATGTGGTACTAATACCTGTGGAGGACAGAATAAAGTGTCCAGGTCTTTGGGACTGGAGTTACAGACTAGTGTGAGTTTGCATTTGTGCTGGGAAATGAATCCAGTCCTTTGAAAGAGCAGCCAGTACTCTTAACTGCTGAACAACAGCTCTAGCCCTGGAAACCACGGTTTTCTTTTCTATAAATATAGAAAGTGAATGTGTGTGTGTATGTGTGTGTGTGAGTGTGTGTTTGTGTGAGTGTGTATGTGTGTATATTTTGAATTATAAAACCACTGTTTTTTGAGGGAGAAACTGAGGTGACCTCAGTAGCTCAGCTCAAGGCCCAGCAGAGGGAAGTGGACACTTGAGTCTCCTCTCCTCACCACAAGTTCTTCCAAGCAGCAGGGCATGCTTTTCATAGAACATGAAATCAACTGGCCGTTCGCAGAAATTGGGCTGATTAATGATTCAGGAAGTGGAACCATTCCTAACACCAGGGTGGGCTGCTTAGAAAGGATGCATCTCTTTCCTTCTTCCCAAAGTGACGAGATTACATAGAACAAGGCTGATGGCTCACCCCGCTGTGACAGAAGATACCATGACAGGAGAACAAATTCAGATTCCTTTAATCAGGACTTCTGTGGCACAGGGCTTCACACACAAGACTCAGGAGCCAGGGAAATCAAGTTTTGCAATTGGGCTTGAGAGGATTGTCAGGCAGGTAGAGCTATGTATGTGTCACACTTCTGAGAGGGGCAGGGACAGCCACTGACAAAAGCGGACACAGGTCCGTGAGAACCAGCAGCACATAAAGAAGTGAGAATGGACAAAAGGAAATGATCAGCAGAGAGGGGGAGGCCAGCAGGGCGGGCTGGTGAGGTGCTTCTTCATCTCTCTGTGACACATTCCTTCCTCCCAGGTACGGGGCAGAACCTCGCTGCACAATCAGAGAATTAGGTCACGAAATTTCTCTTTGGCCACACGTAGGCTGTCAGGGGAAGGTCAGAGCACTAGAAATGTGCTCTGACCTGCCTTGAGGGGAAGAGGCATTCTGATTTCTGTGAATTGCTTCGGGGAAGGAGAAAAGAATGATAGCCCTCAGACAAGAGGGCAGCAAAAGGCCATAGAGGAACTCTGAGCTTCTTTGAATATCTTTCTCTTTAAAGTACTCAGTGTGTGAAAGGTCTACTCTATGGGATATCCCCTTCTGAGCCCCAATACCGTTCTAACCTTGTGGCTTATTGACACCTTGGAAATTCTCTTTGCAGTTTATCCTAAATCAGAAAATATTTACTGACACACAGAACTCAGGTTTCTCTTGGATAGAAAAGGTGACAGTAGATGCCCGGGAAAGCACAACAAGCTACTGTTTCTCACGATGATTCACTGAGAAATGAAACAACATAGAAGATAGGCTTGTAGACTAGCCTGACTATCAATGGCAGTGGGTCACTATCCTGATATAGCTGTCCCCTGAGAGGCTCTGCCAGTACCTGACAAATACAGAGGTGGGTGCTATCAGCCAACCATTGGATTGAACAAGGTCCCCAATAGAGGAGTTAGAGAAAGGACCCAAGGAGCTGAAGGGGTTTGCAGTCCCATAGGAAGAACAACAATATAAACCAACCAGATCCCCAGAGCTCCCAGGGACTAAACCACCAACCAAAGAGTACACATGGAGGGACCCATGGCTCCAGCTGCATATGTAGCAGAGAATGGCCTTGTTGGACATCAGTGAGAGGAGAGGCCCTTGGTCCTGAGAAGGCTCGATGCTCCAGTATAGGGGAATGCCAGGACAGGGAAGCAGGAGTGGGTGGGTTGGTGAGCAAGGGGAGGGGGATGGGATAGGGTATATTCTGAGGGGAAACCAGGAAAGGGGATAACATTTGAAATATAAATAAAGAAAATATCTAATAAGAAAGAAAGGAAGGAAGGAAGGAAGGAAGGAAGGAAGGAAGGAAGGAAGGAAGGAAGGAAAGGAAATAATACGCTCTATGGAAAATTCAAAAACAGGTATGTTGAAGGTATTTCTAATTTTGGAGCTCTATGGAGTGATTCAGATTCTTTTTATTCATTTTTTTAAATTTTCCTTGAACTCCCCCCTCTGTGTGTGGGGTGTGTGTGTGTGTACTGGGCATGTGCGGCAGTGTACACGTAGAAATGTAAGGACAACTTGTGGAGGACCAGTTTTCTCTCTCTACCCTGTGCCATTCAGGGTTTGGACTCCAGCTCTCAGGCTGGCGGCAAGCGCCTTTGTTGGCTCAACCGTTTCTCTGGCCCTTGTGTGTCCTTTTGAGACAAGGTCTCATACCTGGAATATACTTTGCATCCAGAGGTGGTTTGGACTCCTCATTTTCTTGCCTTTGCCTCCTGAGCGCGAAGACTATGGGTGCGTACATAGTCCGTTGTGTGCTCGTGGGAATTTAAACCAGGTCTGTCCGCACGGGAGGAAAGCCGGTGCTGAGCTATACAAACCGAAGCCCTTACCAGGAAATTGCCCACGTGTTTCGTTTTCACTTGTGGGACGTGTGGACTAACTCGGAGATATTTTTGGAAGAGTGGCACTTGTAGGTATCAGAGTTCAGGGCCTGGTGTCCCCAAATTCAGCATGTTGGCATGCGGGTGTGGTGAATATTGAATAATCCCTCTGCCACTGAGCTCCGCCCACTCCTGCTGCCGCACTATTTATTGTAAACTGAAGAAAACAGAGAGCTGAACAGAAGCAAAAAGGTCCCCTCACGGTTCTCCCCTGAACCATGGCAGATAGAAATCCTCTGACCTACCTCCCCTGAATGCAAGTCCCGAGGTCCCCATGTCCCAAGGATTCTTTCTTATACCCGAGGGCAATAAAAATCGGAAGCTGTAGGCTTTGCTTTCTAAGCTCACGAGCTTGTCAGCGTTAGGTTGTATCTTCTGTTGCTCAGTTGCATTTCCACGTGATGACCCACTAGGTTTTTGGAAGATTGTGCATAAAAACACAGAGGCCTCTTGTTTTTCAGTCTTCATTGTGAGGGTTCCGCCCTGAAGAAGATGTCAGGTAAATAACGTTGCCAGGTTTTTCTCCTGCATATCTTGTACTAGAGGATGGTCAGTCATGCACCTTGGGCTGGAAAAGGGAAATATATAATCACGTCCTTTACGGGTTCTGGGACCAGCAGAAGGTATCCACGCTCTGGTACCTGCTCAGGAGACTGCAGAAATTCCGGGCAGAGCTCATAAAAGCCATCTGAAGGGCAATGAGATTTTAAAACCAAAAAATTCACGAGGTCACAGTGATTTGCCTGTAGAGTTGAAGATGCAGTTTCTCTAGTCTCTTTCTTCTCAAATTGGGATGAGCAGTAGCAAAGCTTTGGCGTGTGCCTTGTTTTCTCGTTACTCTGTTTCTTGTTATGGGATGTCAGGTGTGAAACTTGTGCTAAGGGAAAGAAAATTGCCCCAATACCTACACATCAAGCTTAGCGCAGATTTTTTTTTTCTCTTGTAAACCAGGACCAATATCTCCTTTTCTGCCCATTTATGATGCTTAGCAGAGGTTGGAACGAATGGGGGAAGGGGACCAAATCCAGAGGGAAATGAAGAACGTGCGACTCCAGTGTGTAAACACACACACATGCGTATGAACTGGTGTTTGTCTTGTCTGTATATGTGATGAGTCTCCCTCCCTCTCTCCCTTTCTCTCTCTGTGTGTCTGTCTCTCTTCCCTCCTTCCCCACTTCCTTCTTTCTCCCATTCTTTTATACCTCAGAATAGAACATAGATGAGGGATACATAGAGCTTCTGTGGATTAATCCATCCTGTTCTGACAACTGGATTCCCGGAAACAGAGAATTCGACTTTTGAACTAGAATCATCTTACACTGACTGTGTGCTCACTAGAAAGCTGGTTCACAGTAGATCCTCCAGCAATATTACTTACTAGTGTTGATATTAATTGTTCCCTTTCAGCTAGCAAGGTAGGAAAGAGAGAGAGAGAAATCACTCGCCCTGCAAGCGTCATGGTCTAAGTTTGACTCTGGGACTCCATGGTAGAAAGAGAGAAGGGACTCCCAGTATTTGTCTTCTGGCCTTCACACATACATGATTTAGATATACACACACACACAGAGAGAGAGAGAGAGAGAGAGAGAGAGAGAGAGAGAGAGAGAGAGAGAGAGAGAGAGAAAGAGTAAATGAATTAATGAGTAAATAAATCAACAAACCAAGCATTTGTGGCTGGATATACTTGGTGGCAGTGAGCTTGCCTAGGGTGTGGGAGTCTATGCTTTTCATTTGCACCATTACAACAAATAAACAAACAAGGATCCTCATGTGCAAACAGCTAATTCTAGCGTCTCTGAACCATTGCTACTGTTGTGACACTAAACATTTGCTAACAGGTGAGCATAAGGTCATTGGGCTGACTTTTATGGTGGTGGATAAATAATAAATAAAATATTAAACAACTTAAGAAAAATCAGGAGATTTAGATTTTTCAACCATTAATCACTCAAAGGCAAATCTGTCTTATTTTAGTATCTCTAATCAAGAAGATTAAAATCAGAGGTAAAGCTCAATGCTTTTGATATTTGAAATAAAAATGTACATTTACATTTAGAACTACCAGGGCACAATGATAGATGTAGCTATTTGAGGTAAAAGTGGATTGTGGAGAGAGTGGCCAGTGAAAATGCTTCTTAAGTACACACATAGGACAAAAACCTCCAGGCACTAAAAAGTCTCAATTGGCTTTTGAGCCTCAATGTGGTTTATTATACTTTACATCAGCTCTAAGAAGACACTCCATGCCATTGTGTCTATTGGAAAATCATTACGGTGCAATTAAAAGCAATGTTGTTTCACAGAGGCCCGTGAGGCCCCAGCCTCTGCATCTCACTCCTGGACACTTCCTTGAGCCTCTTGTGACTATGTGCTCTCGTGATGGTCGAGAGAGACCCAGCTGTCGAGACAAGACCCAACAGACGGCAGTTGCACAGATGTGTAACTGCCTGGGAGTTGGGAGAGGCTCCCAGGAAGGGAGCACTCTCTGACACCGGAGCTGGGGACCTCCACCAGTGTGGCTGTGCAAACGACTCCTTTCAAGTAACAGTGGACTGGAATGTCCAGTGACAAAGTTAGTCTCCCTCCAGAAGTGAAGGAAATTGAATTGCCCTTATGAAATGAAGTGTACAATACAATGCTTATATTGTCCCTTTGAAAACTTTTACATTCTTATAGATAAGAGTGTCAGACTAAGAGGAAGGTGACGCATCAGACAATACACCCTTTCTCTTTAGGATGAGAGCAAATCTGCACTGGTCCTCTTTCTCATTGTGTGAAGTTCTATAAAGATCGGTTTTATATTTCCTTTAAAAAAAAAGAGAGAGAGCGATTTAACCTTGGCCTTGGTAACGGCACGACTTGTTGAATGACGTGGTCTGTAATGAAATTACCCTAAGTGGTTTGAGAATTAATTAAGTGGTTTCATTTTACATTGTAGCTGGCATTTTAGCACAAAACACTTAAGCCTCCCTCTTCATTGCTGTCCCTGTACATGTTTGTGTGTGACATTACGTGAAGAGGCGACCTACAGATGGGGATTGGGAAATGCGTGGTCACTGTGGGATTGGGCCTCAGTACTCATTACTCAGAATGTCAGGTGTAGATGGTTTCTGACTCATGTTCCTTCCTGTCAGTCACACAAAGGATTCAGGTGCTGGAGCCTCAGTTCTGTCTAGAGAACATTCCGGTCTGTCTGGGTATGAAAGTCAATGACAGGACAATCTTGAATAATAGGTATAGGCCATCCCATGTCCTGCAAAAATGTCCTGTATGCACCTGCCTGCTATTGTAACATCCTTCCAAGATCTCTAAATGGTGCTGAGTTTCTTTACTTTGGCCCAAGTATAAATGTCAAATCTTCTAAGCAGAGTATGTGAGGGCTACTTTGTCCTTTAGGGTTAAGTTTAATTTTGTTAAAATTGTTCTCTTTCCTTTCTGATGTTATCAAAATTATGTCCTGAGATATATATTTATTCTAAATCGTGACCTAGGATTTACATTTATTCTAATCCTCTGACATTTATATTTGTCTAGTCGTGTCTGAGAAGAAGGCACCTGCTGCATGTGCTTTCTGTTAATGTAATGACACTTTGGTTTTACTTGTTCCTCTCTAAAGATTTGTCAGTGCACCAAACACAGGAAGGACAGGCGAGAGAAAGACTCACTCCTCCATAGTAAACAAGCAAGGGAGTGGAGGCAGAAGTAGCCTGGTGTAAATGACATAGTATCCATTTGGAATACATTGTATATGTCTGAGACAAATGGATTCCACTAATTCTAAGAGCTTACTGTATGTCAAGCATTGTGAGAAGTCTGCTACAGAGTCCGGCTTCAGACACCCTTAGATTCTATTTTACCCATGTAAAGTGTATTGGTTTAGCAGCTGCCTGGCCAGTACACTCACAACGTTGTCAAGGCTGGTCATACGCCCAAGCCAACTAGGTCATCTTCCAGATACCTGCATTTTTTTCAGAAGAATTAAGCAATTTCTTCCCTATAAAATTTACTATTACTTTTATTGTTGTTTTGTTTTCCATACAGGGTTTCTCTGTGTAAAGCCCTGGCTGTCCCAGAACTAACTCTGTACACCAGGCTGGCATCAAATTCAGAGATCTGCTGCCTCTGCCTTCCAAGGGCTGGGATTAAAGGCGTGCGCCACCAGCTGCTAATATCACTCTTTGTATGGATTTGTTTGTAGAGTTCTGTCATGCTATTGACGGATATATGGGATAATTATAAAACATTGAAAATATGCATTTGTTTGTATAATGAGAGATATCTTTGTATCTTAAAATACTAAAATTTCTATAAAAATCTGATACAATAAATACACGTCCTTTTTTGTTTGGTTGGATTTTTTTAGATAATGGAACACTTTATGAATATGCAAGTTACTCTTGACAGGGTCCGTGATAATCTTCTCTGTATTGTTCCAGTTCTAGTGTATGTGCTGCCAAAGTGAAAGCATATGTTCTTTTGAAAGATTCAGAAATACTTGTAATAAGTAGACTGTTATTTGAAAAAAATAATACTGTAATTTGTAAAAAAAAAAAATGATGATTTTCTTTCATAGAAATTAAGTGAGAATTCTTCTTCTCACTTACTGAATGAAATAAGTGTGTAATAACTGTACTAAGAAGAGTTTTAGATCCTTCTCCGATAGCCCACAAATGATAATACATTCCAGGCTGAGATTGTACAGGACTGGCATAACAGGGCGTGTTTTCAAAGGCAGGTAGTACATCAAGGTCTATGCAGTTCCAAGGCTGAAGAGGGGACAAGATAGAAAACAAAAAGAATGAATAATGATTACCCCTTTCATATGTATATGTATGTCGTGTGTATTTTGTGTGTGTGTTGCATATTTGTATGTGTACGTGGTGTATACATGTGTGTGTTTATATGTGTGGTGTGTGTGTGTGTGTGTGTGTGTGTGTGCTGGGAATCAAACATAGGATATCATATGTGAGAGGCTATCCATCTAACACTGGAGCTATGAACCAGCCTCTGCATACTTACTGCAGCTCTATGAATTAAGAGGAAAGGAAAGCACACAGCTGGAATGCTCTGTGGTCATCTCTGTGTCTCGCCATGATGCTGTTTCAGGACAACGCTGACACTTATGTGACGCGGGACCTTCAGTGCCTCCACAGAGCACAGAAGAACACATAGCGAGATGAAGTAAAGAACACAGAACGTGTTTGGGCTCAGGCAGTGTAGATCCGGGCCCAGCAGAGAAGGCCACTGTAATGCTGCACTAGTGTGCCAGCGTTGCACTGCCTAGCTGAAGCAGGGGACAAAGGTGTACTTTGTGGAAGAGTCCTGAAAAACAGTATCAGGCGTAATGACGCCACAGCCTCGGTTCTGAATAGGTATGCCCCTCATCTGCAGTTCAGATATTCACATCTGCCCAAGAGATGGATCAAGAGTGAAAGGAAGTAGGCAGACTGTAAGCTTTGTGATGAGTCTGTTGTATGGGGTGGACACAATTTACATTTTTTTCCCTAAAGAATAAACACATAGTGGGAGGAAAATGAGGCTCTGAAGGGACCACATGTCCCTAAATATTTCATGGCCGTGTTAGATGCAAGACTACTGTGTCTTTCAGCATTACTTGAGAGGAGTATTTGCTCACAATTATTTACTTGCCAACTACAAACTCAGAAGTCACTCTCTGAGCTTCCCTTGTGTGGTTTTCTTGTTGCTTGCTCTGTCCTTGTTGGGGCATCTGCTTGGAAAAGCCAAGCTCCTTGCATGTAAGAAGACAATGTCTACCCTGTGCTTTTGCCCAGCTGATATGTAATGATTTACCATTTAATGTACTTCATCTTCCATAGCCCGGAGTTCAAACAGAAGCAGCTGCCACTAGGCATGCAATAATACTGAACTTCCTACCCATGACCTGAGAGTGTCTTCCTTAGCTTTAGCTACTGAACCCATCTGGGCTTTCCCCTATGCCTGGCAACAGACGGAAAGGCACTGTTTACTTCCCATCAATGCAATCTGGGATAGAATGTATAATTATGCTAGCAAAAGATCTCCAAATCAAAATTCTGTGTGTTAGCAGCGATCTGCAGCTCTGGAGGACAAAACAATACACTTTAGCTCATTATCAAAAAGAACGGTGAGAATCTCAGGAAACACGGAAAATGCCTGCTGAGCTGAAATCGATCTAAAGGGTAGAGGTGTCCCTGGCTGCAATCTGCAGGGAAACTTAGTCTCTTATAACTTCTATTTGCTTTCTTCAGTGTGGAAGTTTAGGCACTTGAAAAGCTTCCCTTCTCATAGCTTTGGAAGATATCTTGACAGACACAGAACTAGAGAGATGAAGAAATTATCTAAGAAAATAGACTTTTAAAAGCCTGAAGGCAGTCTGGGTATGCTTACATAACATACAAAAAGCTGTGGACTCAGTCCCCTAGTACTGCAAAAATCTGGTATATGGTGTATACGTATAATCCCAGCACTCAGGAAACAGATAGGATCAAGTGTTTAAGGTCACCCTTGGCTACATAGCCACTTTGAAGCCAATTTGAACCACATGAGATCCTGGCTTAAAAAACATTGACATCATCATTACAATATACACACATATACACATACACATATACACACATACAAACACACAGACACCAAAACTCAAGTATAAGGCATGTAAAGCTATTGAAGACTTTCAGAAAGAGAAATATGATATTTATATTAACAAATGAAATATATTTTCTATATCTTAATTTATGAGAATTATTGTCAAGTAGTGAAAAATTGAGTATAGACTATACCTTTTCACTCATATACGATTTGTTAACATTATAATATCTATAATTAGGATTTATAGGAATAGAAAAATAATTATGAATTCTCACTGTAATTACAAGTCTTCCACAAAACAACTGTTACCAAGTTACCTGGTGTTTAATTTCTTGCTGTGTACAGTGGACCAAAAGCAGTTTTTGTTTTTTGTTTTTTTAATTTTTTAGTCATAGATTCCTAAAAGCCACAGGAGACTGACCGCATGTCCTCATTGTGGATGATGTACTAGAAGGTGTCTAGCCTAAGATTAGATGTCCTTCTCTCTTGTGTGTAATCTTTCATTCTTAAAACTAGGGTCAGACTTCTCCTCCAATTTTTTTTAATTTATTATTATATTTTAAAAATTAACTTTGTTCATAATTTTAAAAAATTGTATTTACTTCTATGTATATTAGAAAATACCTAACACAATAACACTATTTTATTTATCTATTTTTGGTATTGGGATTTGAACAGATGGCCCCATGCAGGTACCTCTTAGAAGTACAACTACAGTGTTGTCTGTACTTTCCTGCTGAGACAGGGTTCCAGCAAGTTGTCCAATCTAGCCTTGAACTCACTGAGGAGCCACAGACGGCCTTGAATTTGTAAATCTCTGGCTCTCAGCCTCTAAGGTCTTGGCCATCAGACCAGCTCTAAAGATATCAATGTATTTTCTAAAGTTTGAAATTTGGCAAGGATGCAGGTAATGTCTACCTGCTCAACTAGAATGTGTGAAAAGGTTAAAAAAAAAACAAACCAAAAAACCTTCTTTGTGAGATGATCACATGAAGAAGAATCTCAAGAGTGTATGGACTGGGCTTTGTTGCACACACCTATATTCTCAGAACATAGGAGGTAGAGACAGGAAGACTGGGAGTTCTAGGTCATCCTTGTCTATGTAATGAGCTCCAGGCCAGCCTGGGCTACATTAGAACTTGTCTCAGGAAAACAAAGCAAAGTGAAACCAAATAGTATAACATGTTCCAACGTAACACTGTACTGCATCCGGGCAACTGGCGGGAAGCCCTTGGCTCCATTTATTATGTTCAGTTTTCCTGCCCAACTGGCCACAGGGCAGGCCATGTGTACCTGGACTCTTAGCTTCATCTCTACTTGAGGAGAAGCCTTCTAAGTGTTTGTTTATTATAGCAACTAGCAGGTTCTCATGTGGGCAAATGAATGTGTTGGTGTGGCGAACCGAACTAAAGCGATCGTGATTCTATTAAAAAACCCACGATCAAAGCGTGCATTCCATGTTAACACACATCTGTCCGTGTGAGGTGCTGCAAATTGAAGATCAAGTGTTCATGCATCAGGCTTAACAACTTAGAAAATTTGATCTGGGAGTCTTCCCTGTGTTCCTTCCTTAAGTCCAAATGCTGACAGGTATGTTATATGATTTTTATTCCCCTGTTTGCTCAGTCCCAAGATTTATAGGCGCTCTAATTTGAAGCATGGTAGAAATGCCCCCTGTACAGACAGCAGGGGTTTTCCCCACAAAATTTTATTATAATTGTTTCCAGGCCCAAAGGCAAATTATTATAGGGAAGCGTGTATTTAAAAATAATGCTTGCATTCTTTTTTTCTTTTAAAACTTTGAAAGTGAATTCTGTTGCTCGGTTAATTTTTGAGAGGGCAGATGTGCTGATCTGTTTTCTTCTGGGCAGCTTCAGCACGTGCAGTTGGTAGTTGTTATTAGAGACCATGTTTTCACAAACAGCCGGAAACAAATCCAGTCTCTCCTTAGCTACACCACTGGCTGAGTGCAGTAGAGCACTCAAAGAAAGTGGACGTCTCACAATTCACTGTCACAGGACCCTCTCGGTATGCGTCCGTTAGAAGGTAGAAAATGAAAATCAAAATACCAATGGCATTGCCATGGGAAGGAGCTGTATGGACAGGTCTGTTTCTCACGGGAAGTGGTAGTTTGTGGTTGATGGCAACTGAACTTTTCCATTGTGGTTCAAGGACTAGTGACTTTTTAAATAGCCTATCACAGGACAGCAATCTTAAAGGTGAAAAAGACTGAAAACATATATAAAATCTTTCGAAGAGCTGACCTGGCCACACGGGAGACAAGGAGACCATGGATGGATTGCCAAGGGACACTTCTCTGAGGAATACTGAGTCTAATTCATCTCAAGACAAGGCACAACTTTCCTCTCTACCCTGACTGATGGCATGCTAAGGCAGGAGGCGGCCATGTCGCTCCTTGTCTGTCATGATAGTTGTGGCCAACAATGGGTACAGGAAAGACAGGTTAATGAAAGAAAGGCTAATGTCTCCTCTTTACCCTTCCTCTTCCCCCCCTCCCCCTCTCCTTCTTCATCCCTCTCTCTTTCCCTTCCCCTTTCTCTCCTTCCTCTCTCTATCCTTTCTCTTGAGTGACACAGGGCCTTCCTGTGTTGTTCTGTCAGGCTTTATGCTGGCTACATAGCCCAGTCTAACCTTCTACTCTTAGTGACTGTCTTGGTACAGCCTCCTGAGTGCTGGGATTACAGATGTGAGCCACCATGTCCTGCCACAAAAATGCCTTTTATTGGTTTCATATGGCAAAGAAGCCTTCAGAGTCGAGGAACCAAGGACACTGACAAGGCTGTATTTTATGCTCACGTTCGAGGAAGAATGGGGCCTTGTACAGAACTGTGATTAGCCAAAAGTGATATTATCTAATGCAACAGACTGAAACGGGACCCTTGCAAGGCCTGTTTTTCTGGGCACTGTGTAGTTCTGAAATCACAGTTTTAAGTCTTACTGCTAGCAAGGTAGGGGTGGGGGTGGGGGGGTGTTAGACAGCACTTCCACAGTGTCTTTGGATTCTGGTTGCTAGGACTCCCCTTGGCGAAGAGGAACATTGACAAAGCCAGAGACGGTCTGCCTCTGAGAGGCCTGCAGGGCCCCAGAGGGATCCGTACAGCACGTCACAGTCACAGCTCTTCTAGGTATCTTTCCCACAGCCCCAGAAGCATGGTGCCTCCAACACCGAAAGTCTTATGTAGAGGAACAATCCAGTCAACTAGAAGCTCACGCTGTTGATGAGGAAGGAAAAAGAAGTTTCACTTGAGAAGTTACAAAATAACAAAAGCAAAAAACAAAACAAAACAAAAAAAACTAACAACCAACTAAACAAACAAACAACAACAACAAACCAAAACCAAACCAAACCAAAGAAACCCTCAAGTAGAAATTTGATGGTGTATTGGCAACAAACATGGGGACTTTAATACCATCCAATAAAGAGTCAAGTTAATGAGTCTATGAACTATCAACGTAATGATAATTTAGAAGAGGGTGGTCTTCCTGTTTCATTTTCCTGAGTTCTGTGCTTATAGGTGTACATCACCACACCTAGCCTAAAATACAGTCTCAAAATGTAAGATTTTTTTTAAATTGTATTTAGTAACACTCAGTTATTTTTATTCTTTTACAAAGGATTCCTAAAAGTCACCCTACTCACAGATCACGATCAACTTGGTTGCAATTATAAAGTGTAGCTTAGAAACATGTAAATTGTACTTTACAGGAAAAAGAATAATGTGGGTAAGGAAGATGTTTGTTGTTCCTAGAATACAACTTGACAAAGAAAAAGAAAAACTCCTTAACTCTTAAGGCTGGGACTCTTTCAGTAGCTTCCAGGGACAACTTGCCTGAGAGTTACCTGAGAAACTTGGAGATGCACTCAGTCCTGGGATCCGGGCCAGGTCTACCGAGCACTCAGTCCTGGGATCCGGGCCAGGTCTACCGAGCCGTTCCAGGGCAGTTGCTCAGAACCAGTTTGACCACACATACTTGCAGATGCTGTGTAAGTGCCGACAACTGTCAAGGCTCCCTCCCTTTCAGGAACTCTTTAACCTACATATTAATTTAGAAGCTCCACCCTGCAATCGTAAAGCAGCAGGGGTAACTCCCTGAAAGTGTGGAGCAAAGAATGGGGGATCCCTTTCCTGTTGTGTTTCTGCACTTTGTGAATTATTTTTTTTTTTACAGGCCAGGCACTCAACCAAGATAATGCTACATTGATGAAGAAGTTCATTTTTCTCGGTTACAAGGCTATGAGGAATATTATTTGGATGCAAACTGTGCATTGTTTCCATCTTTCCTCATCAGAGGCCCATAATTAGCCAGCCACAACTAGGCATATACAAAGGAAATTGACTATTTCATGTATGTCATATATTCAATAATATTTATATCGAGGGAAGATAAATAGACACTTTAAAGCTAGCTACAGGAGACAGTGAGAGGCAAAACTCAGTAAAACCATAAACTCTTTAAAGAGGGGGTACAGATGTTGGATTTGCCAACCATTAATTCATTTTCTCTTTTCCTTTTATCTTTAACAAGAATGTTGTTTAGTGTGAGCTCCACTCAGTGTTTATCTTTAGGGATGAACTTATTATCCTCGAAATTTCAGTATATGTATGTTCTCATCTGTAGATATTTGCTGAAAGTAAAATTACTTCTGTTTTATTTTAGCAAAGAAAACGACAAGCTGTTGCTAATGTTCACGTTTATTCATTCATTTCGTCATTCAGCAAATAGTTATTGATGACTCTGGACTCTGTGCATAGCTAAATAAGATAAGGTCTCTTGGAAAAGCTCATAGCTTAAAACCCTGAGGGGAGGGGATGAAAGACATGCCAAAGGGCTAGAGAGCGGGAATTTAGATGGGTCGGGGACTCCACTTTTGCTTTTGAGAGCCCTTGTTTGAGCCTCAGTGAAGGCAACATAATTAAACAGCTAACTGGGGCCCTTGAAGGCAGTGTTCAAGGGTTAGCTGCAGGAAGGCAGTCTCCACAGACATTCCAAGACTAAGGCAGAAGAAATCACTTCTGATTTTCACCACAGATGGTTTCCCACTCTGTTCCTGAGATTCTGATTTGGGTCACACACTCTGGAAGTATTTGTGAGCAAAGTCATTAGCATCTCCATCTAATTCCCCCTTTGTTGAACCAAGCTGTCATAGGCTTAATAAACAAGCAGTAAGTGTTTACAGACCACCGTTATGATCCATTCCCACTCCTTTCCGCTTCTTCTTATAGTATCTTTTGGGGGGGGGTGGATCATCCCTTCCTCACCATTGTTAAGCAGGGTGTGTCAACATCCTGTTTCTTTATGTAATTATCTTTTTAGGATCTGTGATAGTTTTGTCTAATAAAATGACTAGCCTCTAACTACTGAGACTCCTGGTGCAGGATTTTAACAAAGAGATTGTTATATACAAAGAAGGACGCTGTTGACTCTCAATTAAGAATTCGATGAGTTGAAGGTATTTTGTAATAGTTGAAATCAGCGAGTCATTACATACTCTTCTGTGATACTACTAATTTCTTTGTAATATCCCTCTAATTGCAGCATATAAACAGAGACAAATGTGAGTTGGACTCTATACACATTGTATTAATCTTGTCTTTCCTGGTTAAATCCATTTAAATTCCCACTTCTAGTACAGTTGAACAAAACAGAAAGCTCTAGTCTTTGGTGCTTGGCTGACTAGCTTCTGGATTTCTTCCTTTATGAAATGTTTGCTTTTAGTTGGAAATGTGTAGTCTAGAAGAAATCACAGGGTTGCAGGTGCCCTGTGATTAGCTATATGGGAAGTGAAGATGATCAAACTTCCTTCTAGACCCTATGAGTCAAATCCTTTTGAAACAATGGGGAGCATTTGTCATGTAATGTTCAAGTCTTGTAGATGAATGACGGCACTTCTCTGCTTGAGATCTCGTCTTAACCTGTTTCCTAGAGCCTTTCCATCACACAGCAAATCTGGAGTCTGCGATTAGACTCAAGAGATATTTAACCGTGCCAGAGACATGAGGGAACTTCCACAACATTTCCTTCAAGCAAGATAATACTCTCCAAGGAGCAGCCTTAGCCTTTGCTCAGCCTGACTCAGTGGGAAGAGCGCCACCTATTGACCACGGCTGCAGAGCAAAGGCACCTGGCTACTCTTCCCTCTTATCCCCACCCCACCCCCTTTCCCCCAGAGAGCTGAGGATAATAACCTTCTGAGGTGGTCTGAAGTTCACCTAAGTGTTTTCATATCACGCCTTATAATTTGAAGCAAACACATGAATTTAAATCAGTTTTTCAAACAACCGGGCCTCTCTTCTCATTTACTAGAATGGGGGAAAAAAATCAGTTTTATTACCTTAAAGATGCCAAACAGTGCCATTTTATTACTGTGGGAAGCTGGAAGTCATTTCCGAACTCTTTTGGCAAGGGTGCTATGTAGAGCGTCCAATTCAGCCCTTTAAGTGTCTTCTGAGAACCACCACACAGGCTGTGATTTACTGTCTCCAGGAGTTAAAGGGACCCTTTCTACCCTGAGACTGGAGAAAGAAAGGTGAAGTGTGTTTACCAGGCATCCCAATGAGACTTGCAAGACCAGGAGACGACTTGAGTAGGAGGCAAAGACGCTTTGAGGACACACACTTTTTCAAGCAGTAATTTTAATTTCTGTGCTCTCGGTTGACACAGCTCTCTAGTGGCTGATTTCGTGTAATCTCAAAGACACACTATCATTGGTGTTAATTACAACATGTTCACACACATGTGTTTTCTGCCATTTATGTTATTCTGAGTGTGTGTATATGTGTGTGTAGGGGGAGGGGGTGTTGACTGATTTGCCCATATGTTGCCCACAGTCATAAGCATTAGGTCTCAGGAGTAAAAACACAGAGACAATCAGGCTATTTAACCAGAGGACATATTATACTGTGTGTAACTGGCACACAGTGGTCTCTGTTTAAATATCTAAAAAAATATCGAATAATGTTGTTATGCAATCACAAAAATAATTGTTCCGTCACATAAAAGATGAGAAGCTGCTAATGTAGAAGAGTTTGATAAATTTCCCTTTCTTGACAAAACTCAGAATCACTGATTTCAAGGAGAAAGGCCAGTCTTCCCTCTGTATTTTTTCTGCTTTGATGATCACTGTCAAAAGCAACTCTCTAAGAAGAATGTTGTTTCTTTCCCACAGTAAACAGCTCAAAATCTTTCAAGGACAATGCCTCTCCAATAATGGCATGCTTTTCTCTTTTTGTTTATCTCGATTAAGTAAGTAACCCATCAATTAATTGTTGTAGCATTGTGGAACAAACCTCTGGCCTCGGGCATGCTAGGCAAGGCGGTGCCTACTGCTGAGTTACGTTCCTAGCCCTTAGCAGAACACTGCACTTATAAACCATAAAATAAAGCTATCTGTAATGGCAGCCTGTAGTTTTCACATATGTTTCTGTAGGTGATATCATTTTCTTGCAAAGATGTGGTTATTAATGAGGAAACCATTCTATTTCATTTATTTTTGTTCTGCCAGGCAGACTCTGTCACTGGGAGAAGACATAAATTACTGGAAATTGTGTGCCCTCTGCTTTTTTAGCACCCAGAGGATGTATCTATCCTAAAGTAGATCCTACACCCAGCAGGTTTAGGATATCATAGTGCTTTTGCTGTGGAATTGGGTAAAGGTAACAGAAGCCAGATTCTGCAATAGCATCTTTCAGCTCAGTGACTGAGAGATAAGGAGAACTCTATCCAGAGCTGTCAATGAGGGCCATACTGTTCTTTGCAATGGTGACTAGGGAACCCAAAGCCTCCTTTCTTGAAGCGGAGTAAGTGCCCTGAAAGGCTCTGATGCTGAAGGGAAGGAGGAAGAGCTTCCCAAGAGCAAACATAACCGCCACCTTTCCCAATCAGCGCCAATGGCTATTCCAAAGACAAAACAAAAAGCAGAATTATGTTTTATGACGGGCTGAGAGTGTCTCCCTTTATAAAAACAAGCAGCATCACCCATTTCCTGTATTTGATTCCATTTACTTTGTTTACACGTGCCTCTCTCCATCTAGCGTTTGATCACCTGTCTGACTCGACCACGTATTTGTGTCGTGTTATTCTTTTATCTCTTCATAAAGCTAACCTATTTGGGTTACTTACCCAAAGAGGTCATGTGCTTCATGACTCATTCATACACTATTAGCTAATGGCAGGAAGACACAGAAGTGGGAGTCTCCTCTCTCAAGTTGCTTGAGAGAGGGTCCCATGGGACTGAGAAATGGAAGCTGGCCGGCATTGTAGAGGGGGACAGGAGGTGATAACCACTCATTGAGGACTGAGAGGCTTGTAAGTCACATCCCTGGTTCTGGGAAGTCTGTCACAAGAGTTCAAGTGTCAGAGGTAAATGATAAAGATGGGGGGATGGCGATGAGGACAGGTCATTTAAGGCACAAGGTCTCCTGCCTGTAAAACCTGTCATCATTTATTTCTGGTCACAAAATGACAATATAAAGGAAGCAACTCCTTGTCACCCAATGCAAAGTAATGAAAATGGAATAGTTAAGTTAGTTAAGTTCTCTGCCTCAGGACGCAGACTCTCAGGGTGTGAGTTTTGACTCTTGTTCATTCTTGTTGATAACTTGGGGGGAAGTCGCTTATCTTCCTCTGCTTCTGTTTCCTTTCTTGCAAATTTAAGAACAGCTGTCCATCTCAGGGTGAAGACTCAATGAATTCAAACATGAGAAACTCAAATGTACGTGGCTTAAAAGAATATCATGACAGTCACGTGATATTTAATCTCAAAGAGAGTGAGAGAAACAGGAAGTTAGTACAGCACAGTTCTGATGCATTGGTGGGGTTGTTTCTAGAGAGGATTGCTACCTAAGGTCAGAGAGATACACCCTAAGAGTGGAGCTCATCATCCAATAGGCTGGAGACCAGGATGCATCAGTGAAGAAGAGGAAAGCCATTAGCACAGGCCATGTCCTTTGCTTTGCAGCCCACCACAACCTGAGCCTTTCTTCCCTGCAGGCCTTTTCATAGCATAATGGCCTGAAAGCTCTGAGATAGCCCAATTAGTTTTCTCTTCCTTCCTTTGTTTTCTTCGGGTATTCATTACAACCAAGGAAAGTCTCACAACAGTAGTTGACTTTCTCTTAGATTACAGTTGTACTGCTGCTGCTGATTATTGATAACAATACGATCATCCTTCAAGGACATGTTACAAAGCTATCACAAAGTGGGATGCACCACACCCAACAACCAGAGGCTTGATCCTTCCTAAAACTTAAAACCTGTATAAGATGGAAAAAAATACTGGATATAATGCAGGTGCCCCACATCCAAACTTTCTTCACTACCTTCAGATTGGGACTGTTTAGCAAGATACTTAATGCCTGTACTTGTCATGCACCTACATACAATGGGCACCAGTATGTCTCTCATGGGCTGTTCTGAACATCCAATGTGGTGGTATGCGTATGACTAGAATCACTCGAAGTCTGTTCCCTCATCCAAGAAAATCTTTAAGAGGTGAAGAGAATGAATAAAGGCTAATCTAAGCATTCTGAGGAAAACATCTTTCCTAAAATATACTCCCGAGTTTGAGAGATCACATATAAATAGTTCCATCTCCATTTGCCAGCTCTGGAAAACACTCTTGAATGTTACTGCTGACTTTGATAGCCTGCCTTGGCGTCTCTGCCAGGACTTGCTCTCTGTTGCAGCTATTCTTAGCACACCCTTGGATAATGCTGTAGGTTAAATGTGGATGGCTCCTCCAATCATGCTCGAGGCAGTAATAATGGCAACTAAAGCAGTCATCTGGAGGATGAGCTAAGCATGAACATCTTCTAACATGAAGTCTCTCTCTAATGTGTACATATAATATATATCTCATATATATGTTATATATACACCACATATATAACTCATATATAACATATATATCCTCACATATAATCCTTAGAGTAACCCAAGAGAAGATAGCATAATAGTAACTGAGTAAAAAGCATTGGACTTACTAACTTCTTTGCTGGGTATAGATCACATGTACTATTAAAGATTGCTAATCTTGTATAAGATAGAAATTCAAACTAAAAATAAAAAAAAATCCTAAATTATATAGGAAAACAGATGTACCAGATCTTTTTCTGGAATTATTTTTTAATCGCAAATACTGTTTTAAGTCTCTGAAGCCAGTTGATTCGAACAGTACATGCAGACCAGCTTTAAATGAATTGCACAGAGCTCAATGCTGTTAAAAATCTTTGGTCTCTCCAACTTCTTTGCTGTGTCTCTCTGACATACCAATTACTTAATACTGTTACATCTAAGGCCAGGGTTCGTTAGTCTGCCCGAAGGAGCACAGAGGTTCCAAGCTGGCATAGCTTCTATTTTATTAATTTTTTTTCCTTGCCTGCAACCCGATTTCTTCTGGGTCTGACCTAATTCCTTTGATGCCCAGGGTTTGGAGGCCAGGGCTAATCTGGAGGAAAGGTGAGGCAACTGATAGAAAGAAGGAGAGAGCCGCACCCGGGAGCTGTGCTCTTCAAAGCCAAAACCAGCACCCTCAAAGCGGATCGCCCACGTTCTACCCTAGTTTGTAGAGAAGAACTCAATACACTGTTTCTAACACAGGCTTCTCCTCTATCTTGATTCTTTTAGGTAGCTAGTCAGCACTTTACTGCTAAGGCAAAGTGTCGTGGGGGAATGCGGGGTTGGGATGTGATAGAAAACTGCTAATTGGTAGCATGGCACCATGAAACTCAAAGTAAGAAAAAGAATGTCTGCTTAGAAAGAGGCTCGTAGCCCTGTGGAAGCCATCATTGTGGAAAAGGTTTTCACAGAAGGTCACGTGATGCTCTCAGCTTTGTTCCTAGACTTTGGAACGTGCTGTGATTCAGACTTTCCTAGACCTGTCCATTTATTTATTGTACCTCTGGGTCTGTTCTCAGGAGCAGTTTCCCTTTGGGAAGCAGATTTTTCTTACTGCTCAAATACGCTTCAGACATCTTGTAGTCATTAAAGCGCACAAGGCAGGGCCAAAGGGGCAGATTTTCCTAGCGTCTTTGCTCATCTTGATTTTGGATTACTTTGAGTCTTGAAAAGCAGGAAAACGACATTTACCCTCCCTTGCTTACAAATGGCACATTTCTTTGTTTGAAACGTGAAGAAATCATAATTTTGCATGGATCTACAGAAAAGCGGTGGTGGTGGTGTCCACTTGCGATCTGACGAACGAGGGCTTACAAAGCCTCCCTGATACCCGCCACCATCAGAAGATACGCTCCATCTAAGCGAGGAGATTATCAGTAGGGGAACCGTTCTCAGCACAGCACCCTGCCTCACTACGGGGAGACTTTTTTTTTATACTCCTCCAATGTTCATAATCACAGAATGCTTGACTTCCCACCTTGGTATTCACGTGGCATCCAAGTTCATGTCTCCTAATCCTAAGAGCAGCCTGTGTACTGTCAGCAGACATTTTGGAGCTTCACTCCAGCCCGCCTTGGGTGCCTAATCGACGCGGCTTTGTGTTTCAGGATATAGTTGCGGATTCTAAAACCTTATCTTAGGCACTTTAAAGACCTATTTATTCACAGGCTATTTATAATGCTACTTGGTACAAACCGTACTTTCTGTGCTTTTGCAGTGAATGAGAAAAATAAAAAGAAAGAAAGAAACAAAAAGGAAGAACGTGACTGGTCCCGAGTTTTGGCACCAAATGAATGAAATAAAGAAATAAAAAGGAAAGAATATGACTGCCCCTAGGTACGGTGGGGAAGAAAGTTTATTGTAAATAAAGGGGGCTTTATAGTAGATAGCCAGAGGCTGTTACATCTCGGAAAGTCCAGAGTGGACATGACCCTGAACCAAGCCATGTGAGGAAAGAGGGTGATGAGGGAGAGGCAGACCTAGATGCCAGAAAGGTAAAGCGTAGAAAAAAAGACCAGGTAACCAAAATGGTTGGATTATGTAGGGGAGGTGAGGTGGGGGAAGGGCTGCCCAGGCCCTGGGCTGGAGAAGATTAGGTGTGTGCCGGCGCGTTGAGGCAGGTCCTCTAACAGGTAGGGACTGAGGGTTGCAGGGAGAACCTGGTGGCCAGGTCTAGCTTTGATATGCTAATGAGCATCTCAGTTAGCCCTTTATCCCAGGTGTGAGACCCAGCATCCAGGCGCGGTAGGTTTGCATTGTTTATATTTTCTTTTATTCATTTCTATTTGAATAGTGTATGCACCAGTGAATAGGCACACAGCAAGAAAAATGTTCCTATTAGGAAGGGAGACTAGGAAGAGTCAGTGAAAGAGAGAAAGAGGAAGAGAAGAGAGGGGGGACTTAGAACCAGATAACTCACAATATATGAAAGTAATGGCTATAATTAGTTACAGATAGAACGATGGGGTAAGTGAGAAGGCATGTGCAGGGCTGTGTATTGTTGCTCTATTTTATTTAGAGTGAGTCCACAAAACCAACATTTATACACTGACGGAAAATGTTGGCAGTTTGATCTGTTTCTGAAAGAACTGGAAAGGTCACTTTAAAACAACTTTGCTCTGTGCCATCTCCTATTTGATACAAAGTAGAAGGTCACTTATTAGAGTGAGCTGGTGTCACTTTATGTCGCTGGCTCCTCCCACAGAGAATAATGAGCACCCAAGGCCAGAAAAATCCATCTTCAGTTTAGACCCGGGACCATACCTGACCCCCAACCCCCCCCCCCCCCCCCGCCCAAGTTTAGAGGTTTACAAAGCTTGGCTTTGAGATCCATTGTAACACATTTGGGCAGGTAAAAGAATAATTTGCATTTGTAAATGTGAACACCCTTGGGGGCAGTTGTATTTATGCACAGGTGAACCAGGATCTTTTAGCAGTAAATCTATGCAGTTGACATTTTTATGCCTCTTTCTCTCTCTCTCTCTCTCTCTCTCTCTCTCTCTCTCTCTCTCTCTCTCTCTCTCCTCTCTCTCTCTCTCTCTCTCTCTCTCTATTATTTTAAGCACAGGTCTAGGTATGTGAACAGCTGATTCTCACTATTAAGTTGCTTGTTGAAGACATCTTTGGGTTTACGTTATAATTTATGCGACTCATAAACAAATATTAGGTACAAACTTTATATGTATATACATTTATTTTTCTAAGACGCCAACATTTTTATTACTAAGTTCAGAAAAGAAAACATTTATTTCTATCTTATTAATACAACTACCCATTCATAAAGGACTCCAATTATACTAAAATAAGAAGACACTTTAAAAAAAATGAGCATGATATTCTTATAGAACATCTAGAAGAGATTGTTTCTATTCTTGCTTTTTTTTTTAATGCAAAATTACGAGACTCATTCGGTAGAATGGTTCCACATAAGCTGTGCTCTGCAAAATTCCCCTGCACACAATTTTATTTTTACAGAATTCTGATGAGCTGCGTGCGTGCGGTGCTGTGGAATTCTTCAAGCGAGCTAGACCTAATGCTTATGATAATGATCATAGCAATTACAAACACAATAGATACCCATCGCCTCTGATGAGCTCTGAATTCCCTAAGAAAGGAAGACCCATCTCTCGCCCTGAGTCCTTCCCATGTCACAGCCTCAGTGCTGATAACTAATAGGCAAAAATGCAAGGCAGGGATGCTCTAATGCTGCAGGGAAACAAAGTAAAAGGGCTCTCTTCCTCCGCATGCTCTGCTAACCCCTTTCTCATATGATCTTGGCAGCTTTAACTCTCTGCCTCACTCTCCTGCTAACCTCTCACGGATTGCAAAGCCGGCTCCTCCCCCTCCCCTCTCTCCTCTCTCCCGCTGTTTCATTACATTTTCTTATGTGCATACCATCAAGTCCTCTTGGACACATAATAAGATTTGTGCCAGACTATGTTTCTTGGCTTTAATGGTTGGTTAGCTTTCCAGGATCCACACGCAGCTTTATACATGCTTTTATTACTGACATCATGAGAACGCATCGCCCCTATGTTTACAATCGGGTGTTCACCCTTAAATAAAAGCCAGGAGACCCGGCTGTTTAAGGGAATCTTTGAAAAGCAGAATAAAAACAGCTGTTATCTGCTTGAACCATTTCATTTGCTTTCATGATCTGCATGGTAATGATGTGTAGCAGTGGGCAGTCTCCTGAGCTCATTACCCACCCTACATCATAGCCTCATTCAGGTCTGAATCAGGGCTCTGTCCCTGAGTTCCAACACCATCATTTCACCCTCACATCTAACAGGTGCTGGGAGACACGGGAGCATAAAACACTTGTGCCTGCTCCCCGCCGACCGCCGGCCTCCAGAGGCTGGATTTCACAGGCAGCTCTTACTGAAATCTCACTCACCAGGAACACATTGCACAGATCCCCTTGTCAAACAAATGAACAATAGGGTGGTCCTTATTAATCAAAGTCTGGCTAAACCAAGTACAGATGGGAGGGAACAGTGGACCTTCTCCCTGAAGATTGCTAGAAACAGGAGGAAATGTCTTTCACTCTCCTTCAAGAGACAGTGGTCAGAAAAAGAGCTCAAATCAAATTAAATCCAAATGAAAGAAAACAACAGAAATAAATAGGAAACTTTCAATACCATTATTGTCAAGGATCCAAAGCAGAGGGCTGATGATCCTTCCTGACTGCCGGTCAACTCCACCATTCCCAACTCATTCCGAGGATGCGCTGGCATCTGCTAGAGATCAGCACTCTTTAGTTGCTTTGAACCCCCAAGTCCTCTTCTCTTACAAAAGACATTGATGGCGGCAGATCAGAGTCTTACTTAGCTCGAAGTCAGTGACCTTGAAATTCTTGGTAGCATCTCCAATGGAGAGTACAGCTCATCCCTGACAAACACACTCTTTGTTGTCTTTAACTAACAACAACAAAATTATCCATAACAGTAGTTGAAATGTTGGGGATGGTGAGATGGCTCAGCAGGTAAATGTGCTTGCTGCCAAACCCCAGAGAGAGAGAGAGAGAGAGAGAGAGAGAGAGAGAGAGAGAGAGAGAGAGAGAGAGAGAGAACCCACTTCTGCAAGCAATTTTCTAACCTGAACACATTTGTAGCACATCAAGACAATACAAAAAAGTAAGTAGAGTGTTTTGAATATGTATATATAATGTATATTACATATGTGTAGTGTGTGTGTGTGTGTGTTGAGTGCAATGAACTGTGAATCAGAAAAGCAAAAGTGTTACAAGAACACACAGGGGCTGGGGAAATAGTTCAGTAGATAAACTGCTTGAGGACCCAAGATTGATCTCCAGGACCCATGTGAAAAATACAAGAATTAAAAATGCTTGTAATCCTAGGACTGTGGAGGTGGATACAAGAGGATCCCTGAGGCTCACTGGCCAGCCAGTCTAGTGTAGTTAAATTTCAGGTCACTTAGAGACCCTGTTTCCCCACCCTACCCCCACCCCCAAAACTAAGGTGGACAATGTGGGAAAACAGGTAAGTCAGAGGTTGACTTCAGGCCTCCAGAGGCAAACACACACACACACACACACACACACACACACACACACACACACACACACACAGCCCAGACTCTGGACTTAGGGCTGCCTTTTTTTGGTATTTGCTGTGGTGCCTAAGCCTTTGGGTTTTAGAAGCATGGATTGGGGTCTCTTGTGGGAATGGTGACTTTCTGGAAAACCAGGTTCTACTCTTTAGAAAGGATCTAGCTCTGATGTTTTAGCACAATCACTCCCATTTCCCTGTCATGCCATGCTGTTCTCTTGTAGTTCAGGTGGTCCTTCAGTGTGAAGGAGCAGGAGATGCTGAGATGCTACTCAACACATACAAACCTTAAAACAAGGTTAAACTCAAATCATATGTGAGAATTCATCTGTGAAGTCCTCATGGCAGAGGGTGTGTGGCTTCCATGGATAAAACACCCCAATGGTATGAAGACAAGTGGGGGCCAGCGCTTTCTCCAGCTGAAAGCTTTCACGAGGCCTATAGCAGAGTTCTTCTCTCCGGTTCTTAGCAAAGAGCCACCAACACAATAGAGGAACATGTGGCTGAAGATTTTTAAAGGCTCTTCTTAAACTTTTGCAAGATAATTGGAGTCCAGATGGGAAATTTTTCTACTAATAGATTAAATATGTGTGAAACCTCAGATTAATTATAAATATCTTTTTCAGGAGGACTACAATTTTATAGCTTTTCATGAAGAGATAATGTTTTATTGGATTTTGAGGGAAAATGAAATAAAATCATTATATATAAGAATTCTCTCACACACACTACTTTCTGGGGGAAGGAAAAGAGATTATCCAATTGATTTTTAAAACACTTGTTGGAAAAATTGCAAAATTCCTTATGAAAACAGGTTCTATTATTTTGGAAATGTGATATTTTGTTCTATACATATGAAACAGTATATTCTAGTACTCATTCAGTGAGCTTCTTTCTTGAGAAGTCCTTGTCCACTCCAGAATGTTTAAATGCCCTTTTCTTAAGCCTTTCTTTCTTTTAATGCCTGTGCTTAAGTCTATATTTAGACTCTTTCTTAAACTCCAGCTTTTCTTCATGAAAAACCACTCCAAGTAACTCCCTGAATATGTGGAAAAACAACCAATTCTAAATCAACACACAATCTTTGGCAAAGGCTGAAGACTTCATTATTCCAATTTCCTGGTGGTGTTGAGTAAGTGATAATATCTTACTGAAATTCACTTTCGATGAGAAACCGGAGTACATCATGTTCCCCTTACAGAGTGGGCATTCCTTAGAAAACACTTGCACATGCCCAACAAGGCTTTCTGGGAGGCATATCAAAAACCAGTGCAGTGTATGTACCCCAGAGCTTAAATTCATGCACCATTACCTATGTGGAGAAGACAGTTGCGAGAGGACATCAAGTAACAGAAACTTAATGGTCCCAGTTTATTCTATTGGAATGCCAGCAAAAGCTTTGAGAGTCTTGTGCAATCCATGCTTACATTCAATCCAGATACTACCAAAGACTGTAAGCTTTATAAAGTAATTTTAATTTGTATATTTTTCAAACTTAAACTAAAAACAAAACGAAATAAATAAGCAAGGAGTAACCATTATTTATGTCTGTTTTATAAGGGACAAGCAAAACTGGAGAGGGGGATGGTGGGAGGGGAGACCAGACAAGTGAGTAAGGTCAGGGCTTGTTTGATGGGGAAGTAGGAGATGAGGGGAGAGGAAGAGGGGACTCATCCTCTTTGGAGAGAGTATTGGGCCAGGGGAATCTTGTAGAGACTCCTCAGAGCATGGGCAGATCAAGGCAGCAATGAGCCTCACAGCTCTACTGTGTGCCTTCTGCACGTTCACAGACCCTGAATGAAACAGTAGAAAGGGCAAGCTCTGGGTTTTGACTTGATTCTACCCCTGCCATCTCTGTGATCTTGGCCTGCAAACAGCTTCCCCATGCTTCCTTATCTCATGTACAAAAAAAAAAAAAAAAAAAAAGAAATGGCCTCAAAACATGGTCATAAGAAAGTTTGGCATGATGGTGCCCATCTGTAATTCCACAATGCAGGATATAGAGACAGGAAGAAAAAGAGTTCAAAGTTATCCAGGATCACAGCTTCATTGTGCTCTAGAACGTTTTGCAGGGCATATTGTCTGGATGTAGGATCACTTATAAACCAGGCAAGAGGGCTGGTGGAAGGGTTCAGTGGCTGAGTGTGCTTGCTTCCAATTTTGACAAGCTGAGTTCTATTCACAGTGAACCACATGGCAGAAGTGAACCAACACACAAACACACACACACACACACACACACACACACACGCACACACACACACTTTGTCTTCTGACATCCACATACATGTTTGAGCATACCACCAGCACCAGCACCACCATCACCACCACCACCACCACCACCACCACCACCACCACCACCACCACCACCACCACCACCACCATCATCCCATACACATGGTAAATACAAAGGGGGAAAACAGAACTAAGTAAGAAACTAACATGGTTTTCCGATAAACATCAAAGATGTTGGTTTCACTATTTCTCACTGTCATTGATAGAATTAAAGGTGAATGAAGACAAACACTTAAACCACAGAAATACAAGTGTATATTCTGCGCCCCCACCAACAGCAGTTACGATTTTTAAACTAATATTTCTTTTCCACGAGTACCTCCTTATTCACTTTCTGATAATAGCACTAGGTTTAATATGGGAACTCAGAGGTATCATCATTAAATGAAAAAAAATTGCTATGCAAATTCCAATAAAAAATTAATTGTTTCTATTCCGGGCTTCATCACCTTATACCAAGGTCAACTCATCAAGGATTCTCCCCGCCCCCCGGATTTCTCTGAGACGATCAGAACTGTTACTGAGCTTTTCTCCGGGCTAATTCATCCTTTACCTGCTGGAGAGCTTCGATGATATGTTTTAAAAATGCTCCAAAAAAATGGGAGTCCTGTATTGGGGAACACCATGAAGAGTTGTGTGTACCGATTGCTCCCTTTAACTCTGGGACACTTGTTTGGTTAATGTTTACCAGACATTAGCGTGGCATATCAAAAGGAAGGCTGGTGACATGGCTTGAGAGTAAAGGTACCTGCTTTTCAGCATCCCAACGACCTGAGTTTGATTCAGAGCTCACGTGGTGGGAGGAGCGAGATGACTCCCTCAAGCTGTCCTCTGACCTCCAGAGGAGCCCAGCCCACTCTTCCACGAGTAAATAAAGGAAGCTTAAAGCAGTCAAACAGCATTGCCATCAAGAACTTAAAAGTTGGAAGCTCTCAGAAAGACTAAAGGAGTTTTGGGCCTAACAGGCAACCAGCAGGGATGGTGTTCCATTTAAATAGAGACAGTGCACAAATGTGGATTGTCCAAAGTTCCCAAAATCAAATGTGCAGATAACGTTGCCTCAGGTCTTTTCAAGAAGCGACTATGGTAACATTAATAACATCGAAAACAATGAAAAAGATTGACTTTAAAAAGATGGGGATACTGGGTTCAAGAGGAAGTTTTCTTTTCTTTTCATGTTTTCCCCACTTCGAATAGAATCCTTTTCTGTAATTTCATTAATACGAGCTGGCTGTGGTTTGAACCTGTAAGTTCCAACAATGGCTTCTGGAAGGGTGAGTGTCAGCTTTCCCTGGTGGATGTTCTAAGTCTGTGTCAAGGAAAGGTCTCACCTCAGTGACCCCTGGGTGCAGGAGCCCGTGTGTAAGTCATAAAGGAAGCGCTTTCTTCATTGAACTCCAGAGAGAAGCTTCTGTACCCAGCAGGTGAAATAACATACCAGGGAGCCTGGGAGACAGAGTACCATGTTCCCTCCTGACCTCAATTTCCCAAAGACGCTGTGCTGTCTCTTGTGTGTGACCCACTCACTGGAGAGACTGCAGGGCTGAGAAAAGCTGCAAAGCTCTCACTAGATGCCTACCCCAGTCTAGGAGCCTAGACTGATAGTTGCCTTGGCACGTACTAAAGGAAAGAGACTGGTTTTCACTGGTATTTGAGAAAGAGGAAAGAGGGTCTAATTTGGCTGTTTTGAAGGAATGTGTGTCACTTACCAAGTCTGCCCTTGTCTACTTAAACTAGTCTGATATCACTTAATCCTTTAGGAGAGAATTTGACTATATTATCTCTCCTCTATGACTGAACAGGTGATTGTATTTTGGAGGATGTTCATATGGATTTAAGCATATTATACATTTGTGTTTCTTCTATGTGGAATATAAAAGTTCAAAATGGAGTACAATTTTTTGCATTTTATTTGCCTAAATAGACAAAGTCTTATTACCTAGTGAGTTCAAACAGGCAGCTGAAGATGGATTTGCACAATTACCTCATGGGCAATCAGGTATTTCTTGAAGTTGAGAGATAAACATTCTAATGATGAGCAAATAGTATAGGAAAGTGAAGGACAATGGTACCATGCAAAGGAATTCATAGTATGATACACACACACACACACACACACACACACACACACACACACACACACACACACACACACACACGTATATACATGGAATGGATGTGCGGTATAGTTTATCCATGCAGATATGTAATACAGCTTTTTTCCATTGGCTACTGGGCTGTAGAACAACCTTTCATGGTGGAGGAGGTCGGAAGGATCTTCCCATTTCTAGTTTCACGTGGGCTTCTCTTTCTGCCTCACTGTAAGGTTAAAGGTCAACAACACCCAAGTAACAAAGAAGGGAAAATACACCTGAGTGGCAGAGATAGGAGAATTGCTTAGACTTAGGGCCACTGGGTAACTTAGGGCAATACAGAAAGATTTTTATTTGAGAGAGGAGGAGGAGGAGGAGGAAGGAGGAGGAGGAGGAGGAAGGAGGAGGAGGAGGGAGGAGGAGGAAAGAAGAGGAGGAGGAGGGAGGAGGAGGAAAGAAGAGGAGGAGGAGGAGGAGGAGGAGGAGGAGGAAGAGAGAGGTTTGGTGGAGACTGAGGTAGAAGTACTGTGAATCAGGTCATCCTGGGCTACAGAATGAGATTCTATCTTAAAAAACAGCAGCAACAGAACAGGAAAGGAAGCTTGTGCAAATTTTTGTTTTTAAAACAGAGTTAAGATTGCAGTGACTGTGAAACGGCTTTGAGGGTAAGAGCATGAGCTAGAAAATCTGAGTTTAACCTCCTAAGTCATAATACAAAGAGAGTACTGACTTCTGGACCCATTCCTCATTTCATAGGCACCTCTGTCTCTCTGTCCTCTGTCTCTCTGTCTCTCTGTCTCTGTCCTCTCTCTCTGTCCTCTGTGTCTCTCTCTCTCTCTCTCACATATGCATGCACACACACACACACACACACACACACACAAATTTCGAAGTTAAGATGAGCAGAAGTTTCCCTCAGAGAGTCAAAGGATGAGGAGATGCTGGGCTGCAGCGACCTCCGAGGAAGTCATCCCCACCACTCTCTCACGTGTCCTTCTGTGCTTCTCCACACGAATGTTCTGGAACACAAAGTTTTGTTTTATCTGAAGCTTCTGCATAACCAAACTGAATCACCCATCTTTTCCCAAAACAATGCAGTCAACTGGGACTGTTTAAAGTTTGCTTTTGGAGAATTTCTGATTTCCCTAAAACTATAATTGCCAATAAAAATTTCCACAATGAAATTTACCTCCGTGTAATGAGAGATTAGGGAACCAGTTACACTTTCTCTCTCCCCCCTTTTCCTTTGTAGTGTTAAGATGCGCTGGAGAGGGAAGGTCAGGCAGCTGGAATCTATAAGAATCTGGAAACATCAACAGTGTTGAAATTTACACTGCTGTGTGCAGATGTTATCAGGAAACCAGGAGAAAATGCACACAAACAAGGAGGCCTTACTCAAGAGCCATTTCTCTGTATGGACACACAGCATTACAGTTGTCCATTTTTGAGGAACACTACTGATCCATAAGACGGAGCAGGTGATGACAGCCAGGTTTGACAAAAGCTTCTCCAGCTTGGTGACACAGACGTGGTCTACACCAGACCACAGACTTAAGCATGCTTTTTTTTTTAGCCTTTTTATATTATATTTAAAAAGAAAGGAGCAGCTAATCACGGGAAACGGTGCCAATTGGCACGACCTTCCCCCTGGGGTTCCAAGTTCATAGAAAAACTCCCATATCCTAATTCTTCAGGGCATGGCCTCTAATAATATGCTCCCAGGGGAGAGTCTGGGACACATCTTCCATTGCTAATTCATAGCCACCTTAGCTGGCAGAGACTGGTTAATCTAGGTGTGGTGTTTGGTACTGTGGGATTAGACTAATACACTCTAATATAGACAAGGTTCCTCTTATGTCCTCCGGGCTTTATCTGTCCACTTAGCAGCTTCCTTAGTGTTCTCTTGTTGCTGCAGCATAATTCTGTAGGAAATACTTAAAACAGATGAGGCTTCATGTCCACAAAGACCCCAAGGCAGCAAAAGTTACTCAAGAAGGTAGGTGCAAAACTAAATATCACAAGTCTGTTCAAACTCTTCCTCTGAAAATAAGATTAGTTTTTATAGTTGTTGTTTTTGTTTGTTTGTTTTGTTTTGTTTTTCTACTTGTATCTGTACAGGAGGGAGCTCCTTAAGGCCAGAAAAAGAGTTTTTAGGGGTTTCTTGAGGAGTAGGAAGGGCAAGAGGTGTGCATTCGGTGCTTTTATGCATGGTTTAGGGTAACCAACTCTACTCCTATTGGAAAATAATCTTGAACTGTGTGGACAGTATAATGTAATTGATCAAATACGAAACATGAGATTAGGTAGGTCTGGATTCACATCTTGCTTATTTTTAGTTTTTATTTTATGCATGTGTATATGTGTGTATGTGTGTGAGTGTGTGTATGTGTATGTGTGTGTGTGCCCGTGCCCATGTGTGTGTGTGTGTGTGTGTATGTGTGTGAGTGTGTATGTGTCTGAGTATGTGAGTGTGTTAATGGGTGTATGTATGTGTGAGTGTGTATATGTGTCGTGTGTGTATGCGTGCAAGTGTGTGTGTATGTGAGTGTGTGTGTATGCATGTGTGATTATGTGAGCGGGTATAGGTGAATGTGTGTGTATGTATGTATGAGCTTGTGACTGTATGTGTGTGTATGTGAGTGTGTGTATGTGTCTGAGTATGTGTGTGTGTATATGCATGTGTGACTGTGTGAGTGTGTGTGTGAGTATGTGTATGCATGTGAGTGTGTGTATGTGTCTGAGTATGTGAGTGTGTGTGTATATGCATGTGTGACTGTGTGAGTGTGTGTGTATGTGAGTGTGTATATGAATGTGAGTGTGTATATGTATGTGAGTGTGTGTGTGTGTATGTGTGCCTGTGCCCATGTGGATGTAAGTTCCCCAGGAGGCCAGAAGAAGGTGTTGTATCTCCTGGAGTTATCTGATGGAGACACCCGACATGGGTGTAGGGATCTAAGATTCTCTGGAAAATCAGAACATGCTCGTAAGCACTTAATCATTGTCCCAGCAGCCATTTTGACTGTCTAGCTGGAGACTGATGTGATTTTGTGAGCTGCCTTTTCTGAGGCTTCACGCTTCTCATTCATAGACTGGGGATAACGATCCCTATAGAAACAAAGTAAAATGATCCAAATAAAATATATACTGTAGTAAGTCAAGTATTTATCACAGTGTGAGAATCTAATCACAGCAGAGAATATTCTTGCTGTTTTCTATGTGCATGACCAAAGGTATATAAGGCACATGGTGATGCTAAGGGAGCAGAGGGTTCATAGGGGAGTATGGGAAGGAAGAGATACTCCTGCTCTACTCCAGAGGGAGAATGCATAAGGCACAGATAGAAGTGACGGCAAGCAACATTCAAATGCCTGGCGTTTCATATTCTCTAAGAAAATTCTGGAGAGTGACTGCATGCAAGAAAGGCAGCAGAAGATCTGGCCTCTTGTGGTCGGTGTGAAGAGCAGGGTCGACTTTTACCAGGCAGGCCTTCTAGGGAGGTGGTCCTTGCCTCAGTTTCCCTTTCTAGTTAGTTACTATTACCTTTTATATTTGTTCATTTACTGATACAAGGTATCCCAGGCTGGATTTTAATTCACCATGTGATAGAGGCAGACCCTGAGCTCTTGATCTTGATCAGGATATCCAGTCTCCATGTCCTGAGTGCCAGGATTTCAGGCATATGTCAATTCACTGATATCTGTGATGTTGAGGCTTGAACCTAGGGCTTTGTGCATGCTAAGCAAGCATTCTGTCCACTGGACTTCAAACCCAGCCCTCCATTCCTTGTCCACCTGTTGACTTTCAGGCTACAGGAGCTACATACACACGGCCGCATCTGACTCCTATATCAACAGTCCTGAGCCCTGAAATGTGCTCAGGAAGTGAGCTAACTGCACCTTGTTGGAGAGTTCCCGACAAGGGCAGTCATTTATTCTCTTTGTTAACAAACCTGATTGCCTTTTGTACTTTAAAATAGCAAATGCTACACTGCAGCTCAAAATAGATTTCTAACTTGGTCGCTACCCCATGATTTTTAACATGAGGGTCTCTTTTAAATGTCCGAACTCTCCATGAGTGTTTGTACTTGAATTATCTTGTGATTGCAAAAGTGTATAACACAGCAGGTGCTTAGACAGCCCCCACATATATTCAAAACTAGTTTTATGAACGGTGTTTGTGGCTGAATCCATATGCTAGTAAAACAATTGAAGACTTGTAAAAAAAAAAAGACACCAAACAAGCAAACAAACAAACAAAAAATGTCAATGGGTCGTGGTAATGCACACCTTTAATCCCTGCAAGCAGGAGGTAAAGGACAGCCAGGTTTATAGAGTGAGTTCCAAAACAGGCAAATTTCTACACAGAGAAATAGTGTCCGGTGGGGGAGGGGGGAGGGTGTAGGGGAGAAAAGAAAAGAAAAACTAGTTAATTTGTTAAAGATATCATAAATAATTACAGGACTAGAAAACACAATATATGGTGGGTAAATGTTCACTGATGGAGAGAACATATCAGATTACAGTAAGGAATATATAGTAGATTTCCTACTATATATGAAAACCACACTACTCTGCTTGGCTTAGCATTTGGAAGAATATAGTAAATTGGAATGACTGTGCCAGGGTGGGGCCTTCTTGGCCCACCTTGTTAACTGTTACATTATTGAATGGTCATCGTATAATAAAGGAATATTTATATTTTGATTAAAATTGCACATCCATGTATACATGACATCTTTCATGTGTGCATACACATGCTCACATTCCTTCCCCAGTAAGACCACCAACATTTTTGGTCAGTGGGAATGTTTGACTCGTGGTCTTTGTGGAAATTTCTGCAGATTCTCAGAATTTCCCTGGGCCCCGGATTGGATCTCAAATTGACAGTCTTCCTAACCGGCTGAGCAGCTAGTGAGGTTTTAGGTGTTTTCTGGTTGCATTACTCCACTTGTCTGCTCATGAATATTATAGGAAGGTCCAAGTTAGAATGGAGAGCCCAGAACTCTGGTAGTCCATTTCACAGTGGAGGCCCAGGCCCTCTTGCTCCCTGTTTTGGGAGAGCCTAAAGCAGAGGTGACGGGGTGGGAGGCGCACGTCCTCTGAGACAGGAAGCCCAGTGTGGAGCCACTCCTTCACCCATGTCACAGGTCATTTGGTTAGAGTCGTACTGGAGTCCCACCAGTCTATGCACTGAGTTCAGATTAGCCGCTGTGAAGCTGGGCATATCATGGCATCTGTTTAGGAGATGGTGGCTCACAGTGCAAAGGTTCAGAATCGTGTCTGATTCACATCTCTGATGATACCCAGCCAAGTGCCTAACAAAGTGCTTTTCAAGTGAGGATCATCAAAAGATGGCTGGTGAGTCAATGATGAAGTCGTATTTAACAGCTGAAATGACTTTCCAAGATCCTTCAGCAGGGAAATACGACAGAATCGAATTCTGATGCTCCCTTCCTGACCCAAGCGTCTTTCAATTCTATCTTAAAATTATTCTTTGCCTAGGTCTCTGTGCATGCATTTAATTTGATGTTGTTTTCTTTCTACGTCATTTGTAGTTTTAATTTCCTTTAAAGTTAGTAAACATAGCAAGCTAGTTTTCAACATCTCATTATTTTTTTTGCCCTTCTATTTACTTCTATAAGTCCATGTTCATCTATTTTATTCACTTAAAAAATAACTTAAAATCACTTTGAATGTTCCCCCCCCTTTGGTATGTTTCTCAGACTAAAATCTTATCTGTAGTAGAAGAAAGTGTCTGGTTGCTCCCAGGGCCTTTCATTTCAGTGAGGTCATGCTACTGAATGTGTTGTGGTTCAGTATGGTTATTTATTAAGATGATCTCTTTTGCTAAAAATGGCTAAGAGATCTATATTTAAAAATGTGTCTAAGGGATGGCCAGTGTATAAGCATTTAGGACAACCCAGGGAAAATGAGGATCCAGAGAGCTGAAGCCTTTGCCATGAGGGTATTTTTGTGTCTTGTCAGTCTGGGATTACAGTGGCACAGCCTTTTAGGGGCACCAGGTGACAGGCCGGTGTTGCAGGATTTTCCCTGTCCAATCACATTAGGGCAGTGGGAGGCCTGTGATTGGACAGGGAAAGGGAGGCGGAGCTAAGGGTTGAGGAGAGAGGAGCGTCTTAGGGTAGGAGGAAGATGGCTGCTGACGTGTACCTGTGTGGTGATTTCTAGCAACAAGTAGGTATGATTTCACAAGATTATAAATATTGGGATAAAGCTTTTATCATTATCAATTGACTCTGAAATTATTGTATTGGCATCTTGCAAATTGTGATTTTATTGATATATAAATCTGACTGGTTAATTAAGCTTTAAGAGTCTTGTTCTACCAGGTAATTAGGTGTTGAGATGGCTGACCATGGGGTGTGTGGGGCGTTGCTAGTGGTAGTGAGAGGAACTTGGCCCCCACCTCCCTACCCCACCCCACTTGCCAGAAAGATGGCCTGGTGGGAGCCCTGTGGTCTGGAGTGGCCCTGAGAGTTGGCCGTCCGGCAGGAGCATGAGAGTATAGTCCGGCACCTCGAAGAGTTGGCAGGTTCGTTTATTAGTATGTCCTGCACAGGCCTGCAATCGACATGCATCCTACACAAAGCCAGTAGGAACCCTGTCGAGCATTCTACTCTGCTTCTACTGGGAGCAATTAATGTCCTAGTCTCCTTGGACTGCTAGGAGAAAATGCCACTTACTTAAAACAACAACAACTACCACTACTACTACTACTACTACCACCACTACTACTACCACCACTACTACTAGTAGTAGTACTACTACTACTATAACAAAAACCCCACATAAGCAGAAAGCTCTTTCTTTCATTATTTTACCTAAGAAGCTCACGAAGGCACAGGCAAATAGGCTGTCTTGAACCTTGTTTGTAAACCATTAACACTGTCCCTGAGGGCTCTGCCCTATGGACCTAATTACCTCCAAGTCATCTGATGTCTTCACCTGCTGTTATAATTTTAACATGTGTAGGCTGAGGCATATTTGGATCTTAGTAATTCAGTATACCACATAGAAAGACAAAGAAACTCATCAACATCTCTGTGGATTTTACAGCCCACAGTATGTGCTGGTTTGGGGACCCAGGGTTCTTCAGTCTATGCACCTGGTCTGAGGTGGTGCATGGCAATTAGTAGCAGTAGATATACAGCAGAATCATCAAGTGTGCGCTCTGATGGAAGGCCCCTCAGGGCTAGAACTTCATAGATCAATACACAGGAAGCCAGGCAGTTCATGTGAGGATCAAGGGAAATCACTCGGAAGGGATGGGTCTACTAGCTTTAGATGTCATAATTACCAGTCAAGGTGACTACAACTATTCTTGCCACAATTAAGCATTTAAACACAAGCTAACAAAGAGCTGTGGGTAACAGAAGCTGTGAAGACTAATTCAAGATATTTGAAAAAGCCCTGACTGGCCAAAACGTAAGATAACTTTAGAACCCAAAGAAAAGAAAACTTCCAAGAACCCAAATCAAAACCCCATGAACCAATTTAGCAGGGTATAAATACTGAGGATAGTAGGTCAGCAAAGTTATTCAGAAGTTAATTTCAGAAGTTGAGACACAGAATAATCTCATGGAAGACAGAAGATGTTGAACACAGACTGGAGCACTGTGGTATAATTTAGAGCCCCAGAGGAGGACTGGAGAAGATTAGACACTGCACCATTCAGACAGGGAGATTCTTATTTTCTCAGTTGACACAAGACACTAATCCATAGACTCAAGAGGCAGCTTCTTTTTGAGGCAGGATACATAGAAGAAAAACTACTGTACCGGCATCTCTGTTAGACTATAGACACCAAAAACCTTAGAATACAGTACATAGCAACAGGCTGACAAATAAGTTTAGACAAGCAAGCTTATGACCAATCAACATTGACAGTTCTGAGGTCAATCTGCCTTGCCCAATCACGTGACATAGACAGATTATTTTATCATCTCACCTTCAGCCTCCTTAGAGACAGAAGACTACTCCTTATCTCAGACGATCC
This sequence comes from Tokudaia tokunoshimensis, assembly GCA_036184795.1. Taxonomy (NCBI): domain Eukaryota; kingdom Metazoa; phylum Chordata; class Mammalia; order Rodentia; family Muridae; genus Tokudaia; species Tokudaia tokunoshimensis. Next base: position 10,787,763 of record BTHU01000003.1, on the reverse strand, counting down.
CTTACAGGACCGGGGATTTAGTGCATGTGCACACTACTTTAAATGGAAAACACACAATGCCACTGATTTACCTTGATTGTTAATGTTGAAAGCAAAACATGTTTGAAAATTTTTATATTTATTCTTAAGTGTTTCTTATTTTTTTTTTCTACGCTCACTTCTGTAGCAGAAACATTTTGGTGACAGAGCCTGCTCCTTTGTGGATTGAAATTATTGTATTTGATTCTTGGTGCTGGTGATCAGATCTAGGGTCTCACATATGCTCAGCATATGCCTAAGCACTGAGGTAAACCCTTGCCCTTGATACTTAACTGCTGTAGAGAAATGCTGGCAAATGAAATCATATGGGATACTTGGTACTGACTTGGGGCTACTATAACAACAGCAATTAATGGTGGTTAACATTGACTTTGTAAGTTCAAGCCCATTAACAAACACACTAACATTAACTGGCTTTGCCAATATGACCAGCTGTTGAAGAATGAGCAACTTTCTTTAGGATCTCAGGTTTCAAGTCATCCTGGATGATGTTAACTCTGAACAGAAAGATAAATTTGCATAGTTAAGACTATACCAAGTCAGTGAAATCAGCCATAGTTGGGTAATCTGTGCCATATTGTCAAAGTGGTCAACTCTCCTTCCTTCTGCCCCCCTTCTCTCTCTCTCTCTCTCTCTCTCTCTCTCTCTCTCTCTCTCTCTCTCTCTCTGTCTCTCTGTCTCTCTCTCTCTTCCTTATGTATATATGGGTATGTGACTGTGTGATATATGCAATCCTATACGTACAGAGGGTATGCAAAGGCCAGAGGTGTCCTGCTCTGTAACATTCTGTCACGTTCTGCTTAATCCTTAAAGACAGGGACTTGAGGCAGGCTAGAAGCCAGGAAGCATCAAGGATCCTCCTGTTTCCATCCCAGAGAGGGTTGGGTTACAAAGGCTCCTATCTTCATGCAGCTTCCTATGAGTCTTAGGGATTTGAACCCAGGATCTCAAGTGTGTGCAGTGAATCTCACACCTGCTGAGCCATCACCCTACGTCCTCCTGGAGGTAATACAAAAGCATTGTTCTCACCTGTCCTTACCGACAAATAGTGGGAGAAAAAGACACATTGGGGCGATTAAAAAGAGTTACTTCAGCTCAATTTAGGTAATAGCAGTAGCCATATTTATCTATGGATATTGATATAGTCATAATATTTATTTGGCACTGATTACATACATTGGATTGATTCAAAGCTCTTTTAAATTTAGCATGCTCATTCCTCTTTTTACTAGACATAATCACAAGAAACATGGGGTCCCAGCATGAGGGCACCTGCTTCCAGGTACTATAGAGAGAAACATGGTGATAGTGTGTGGGTCTGATCTTTGTTATGGTTGTATTATCATGTGAGTAACAGAGAAGAAAATACATACACACACACACACACACCCTTGAGAAGATGGAGACTAGCAAATGAAAGCAGCTTGATTGGCACTTACCACACACTGGGGCTGCTGGTCGTCTTTGGAACAAAGCCCGGCTCAGCTGAGCTAAATGAGGGTTTCCTGTGCTCTAGCTTGGTTCTCTGAGTTCTTTTATAAAGGAAAATGTGTCTGTTTCTTTTCATTTAGATAGAGGGACAGTCAGACGTGTTATTAGATTACCTTTGACCCTGACCTTGTCCTGAACATTTTTCATGGTAAAGATTAGTCTTTTTTTTTTTCCAGGAAAAAAGAAAATTCTTTCAAGTTAGTGACATGGAAACCTAATAGATTGGGCTATTTAAACAGAAAACAAATTAAAATTGCTCAGCTGCCATTTTTTTAAAAATCTTTTTTGTAATTAGCCCACAAGTTCCTAAAGGACATTAGACTATTATAGAAATATACAGAGCTATGTGGTCTGAGACTTCAAGTTAATACTCATTTTCCTGGTTTGTGAAGACCGTCCATTTTCTGTGGCAGTTATTTTGGGGACCGTCCCTCTTTTGCTGCTGTGTAAACAATTGTGTTTATTGAGTAGCAGCACACGATCTGCAAAGCCAAATTGTATCAGTTTCCCTCCAAGGAAGCAAGCATCTTGTATAGATGGTGCAGGGCTCCTGTAGTTTTAATTTTCATTTAACTATGGTACCAACTTAGTCATCAGTACACTAACTCGCTGTCAGATTTGTTTCTTTAATTTTAACCCCAAACTTTCTCTGTGCCCAGGATGGCTACTCCAGTTTCCCCAAAGTAACATCTAAGGATCTGTTCTTGTTACTCTTCTCCAAAACAACCGAAAGCAGCCTCTTACATCAGCCAATATTTTTGAATATTTTACCTAAATTGTACTTCTTGTTCATTGATAAGTGAGGTCGTTTGCTTTTGTGCTTTGACTTAATTTAGTTGACATCAGCTATAAATTGTGACTACATCTTGTGCCCTTGACATTTCACATTGTAAGACTCTAGTCTTTGGATCATATTTCAAATTTGAAAAGTATATTCAGTTTTAAGGTATGTTTTTTTTTGTGCTAGACTTCTACTGACACAGTCGTATGATTTTCCAGTATTCACCCAAGCCCCCAAAACTGTACCTCTTTAAGGAAAAAAGAGTAGGTTTAAAATAAATTTATAGGACCATCACTTTTATATGGCCACATAATAAAAGAGTATGTGGAAATAGTATTGATGAAATTTAAGCATTCTCTTCAGGTTTATGGAAGAACAAAGGGATGGAACACTGCCACTTTTTATATATTTATCAAAGACTGCTTGACTACAAGCTACATATGTAGGACTGAACACACTGCACTGTGCTGTGAACCAGGTGGAGGTTGTGGTGTTAAGTGGTAATAATGTGCAAAGGACAGAGGAAGAAGACACACCTGCTTCTCCTAAGCTCTAATAATCTGTAAAGAAGAGAATTGTTCTGGAAACGTGTCATGAAACCTCCTACAATTAAAGTGAATAGATTGACTTGATACCTCGGCACTGCTTTATCCCTTTCTGTGACTGAGCAACGTACGAAGTCGCCTTTGGAAGCCATCGTTTTGCACTGATTCGGAGTTGCTAACGTGTCATGGGCTGGCATCCATCTGAAAGCGTCTATCTGCTTTAGAGATCATGCCAGGAATCCTTCCATACAGCACAGAGCACAGAGAACAGTGACCACCGCTAAAAGTGATGCTCAAATGTCAGACGTCAGACACAATGGTGGGGAGTTGTTCTCCGCCATTTGAAAAAGGGAATAATGGATGAGACGGTTTAAATGATTAACTTCAAAAGAAAGCATCCAACAATAAGTAAAAGCACAAAGGAAAATCACGAGCTGTTTTTCTTTTTACCCCAGACCACTCTCTTCCTGTCACTGTACCCAGCCAGGTCACAAGTTTTCACAATTTTTTTCTATATCTTTTTGAGAATTTTTCTCTCTCTCTCCAAACTTTTTCTACATAAATAAGGCTATGCAACAGACTTAAGTAATGATGCTTATTTTTAATTCATCATTACTTCGTTCACATATTGTGTATAAGTCTGAGGGCACACACATGTGTTATAGTGAATGTGTGGAGGTCAGAGGACAATTTTGGGGAACCAGTTCTCTCCTTTCACCTTGGGTTCCAGGGTCAAAGTCAGTGGTGACAAGGAGCCATCTTTTATCTGTGAAGCCATCCTACTGGTCTTCAGCCGACACACACACACACACACACACACACACACACACACACACACACACACACATTTCCACATATGGAAAACACCTTGACCTTTCTTATTTTAAAGAACCATGTGACATGTTGTTGTTTTCCCATGTCTTATTTCAATCCATTTCCAACTGCTAGGCATTTGGATAATCCTTGAGACCTTTCTTTGGTGACAAACCCACAATGAACATTTTGACATTTGTGTGAGAATTTCCAGAAAACAGCATTTCTAGAAATAAAAACGCTAAGTGAAAATTTGCTTTTGATAGTCATTGTTAAACTTCACACCCCAAATGTACCAATTGCTTTTCTGCCAGTTGGGAAAGGAAACAGCCTGCTTGCCTGACCTTGGTCAAAATTGGGTAATTTAGAAGCTTTATAATTTCTTTTCGCTACGTATCTAATATCATACTTGTTTTAATTTGCATTTATTTAATTATCAGAGAAGTTGAGCATCTGTGGCAAACTCCCTTTTGGAAGACTCTGTTGTGTTAAATAAACAAGAACATATGATGACCTAAGAAGGCTCAAATAGCTGTCTCTGCACACAAACATTTTCATTTCTCTCCTTCCTTCATATTCTCTTCACCACTCTCCCTCCTCCTTCCTCCATCTTTTATAGAATACACGACACAAAAACTATTTCAAGCTGCTTTTCAGCTGTTGACTCTGTCCATGTAGACACTGACATAAGGTGAATACTACATGGTTTAGGTTAGTTATTTTAACAGGGCAAGTTCACGTCCATCTGTTTAAAACACAACTAGAAGTTTTAAAGGGCCATAGAAGAGTCAAACTGCTAATTTAATTTCTAATTTCTAAACTGTTAATTTTAGAGGAGGACCCTCCTTCTGCATGGCTAGTTGTGTCTCCACTGTGATTCAATAGTAACAGCTCTAGCAGTGGGTTCAATGAGACAGTGGATGAATGAGAGCCTTAGTACAGGAAGGATGGCTTTTGCTTTCCCCAACATCCCCAAAGCACACAGCTGTGCCCAGCTTGTCATGTGTGCCCAACACAAAGGGACTAAATGGATGGTGGATGCCCTTCAACCCTGGGCACTCAGGTAAAAGAATTAGTATACTCCTTATTGGAGTCATACTGGAGATTCTCCTTAACAAATATAAAAATTTCATTATGATAGTTACGACTCTGGTGAAAACACTGATGTTTTTAAATTATTGAGTAAAGAGATATTTGTTATCCACTAACGAAGTGCTTTCTTGTACCCTATTACTATCAGTAATGTGGAGATCATGGGATCAGTTACGCTCATTCAATTTTTCTCTTCCCCTCTCACTGTTTACTTAACGTAAAATGTTCTGTTCTTGCAGCGGAACAGAATCTTTGACTGTAGTGAGGTTTTGATCAAATGATTTCCTAGGTTATTCTTTGTCTACCCCACAACCCCAGTTCTTTATAACTTTCAATCAATATTAAAATCAGTGTAAAGGTTAAATTTTTTAAAAGCAAATACCCTAACAGGTGGTATACACCCGTGGTCCCAGCACTGAAGAGGTAGGAGTAAGGGCAAAAAGGTAAGTGTGAGACCAACCTGGTCTATTAGGGAGACCTAGGCTGGTCAGCGCTGTACAGACGGGTCTGTCTCAGAAACATATGGAAAAATGAAAAGAACCTAGACATTGCCATGAAGATGAACAGAGCTGATTTTTAACCCAGACAAGTGTGGGCTACTCAACTACACAATGTGGGGTAATGGGTTAGCTAGTAAGCACTCCCCCAGTGAAGTGTGACCCCACCGCTAATGCACAGTCAGGCTGTTATCTTAAACTTAAATAACAGGATTTATTTAGTCTCAATAACAAGATAGTGAAAACTCCTGCATGTTCAATATCAATTTTTTTTTACAAGCATTCTTAGAAAAGAAGAAAATCCACATTGTAGCTATGCAGGTTGGTATGGTATGATTAGTTGGAGAGTTGAGGGATTCCTAGCTGTTGGTGGCCTGCAGCTCCATTCCACCAGCAAGTACCAGAATAGGATGACTACAGACATGCCATGCTATGTTGAAGCTTATTTAGAACATTGACAGGTAGAAGGTTTCAGTTAGGCTTCTTATTGGGTGAAAATCTACATCATTACCTTTTGACAATAATTAGTAAGAACATTAGAACACAAGAGAAAATGTTAGCCACTTTGGACATAACAGTCATGACCAATAAATGTTGAGACCAGCTCAACACAGCTAGCGTAGAAGAAATAACACAAATAAGGGACTTTGAGTTTGAGATAAAGGAAGATGAAGGGGTAACAGAGTAGGGCTTTAAGAAATCATTTGAATAGTTTGTTTGCATTCTTGGGTTGTAAGTCCAACACTGGAGTGAATTAAGAAAGAATCCACTGAGACCAGGAGGAGCTTATTCACTGGAAAGAAACATGTTGTCTATTCATAGAGAGGAACGAGCTGGAGTGTTGGAAGGAAATGATAAGTTCATATCTAAAGGGGCTAGAAGAGATATTAAAGCTTTCTATAGTCATTATTCATGACCTAAAGTGAATAGAGGAATAATCCTTGACTATGTCTTTAGTTTAAACCAACAATCAGATTGCATTGCATGTGTGCAGGAGTGTGCATACATGTGTGCACAAGTGTGGATACATGTGAGAGTGTGGGCATATGGTTGTGGCACAGTGCACATGTGGAGGATGAAGACAATGGTTGGCTTTCACTCATCACCATCTATGTCTACCTTATTTGAGACTTGGTTTTCTTGTTGGTGGCTGCTTATGCTAGGTTAGCTGCCCTGTGTGAGTCCATCCAGAGTTCTGGAGACTCTCCTCTCCCCCACCCACAACTTTTCATGGGCCACTGGAGTTAGATATGTGTGGGGATCCAAACTCAGGTCCTCACACTTTGATGGTGAGAAGCTTGCTCACAGAGCCCTGCCTCAAGTCCCCCAGGAGTCAGCTTCCTCTGATTGGTGAAAACCTGTAATAAGATACAGATCCCCACTACCATCATTAATTTTAACTTCTTTGAAGGTTTCAGATGGACCAGTGATGTGAAACCAAACATGAGAAATCCATATTAGCCAGGGTGTTATGTGAAATAAAAGATTATTGATATATCCTAAAATGTAATTACATTTAATTTTAATCTAGAAATAGAATTAAAAGAATAAATCCCATTCATGATATCAATAAAATATTAGTAACTCAGGGATAATCTTAGAAACAAATTTCTGAAGGAGATATAAAGAAAATTATGAATGCTGATGCATTCTTTATGTATCACATAAAGAATTAAAAAAAAAACTTTCCCAAGATCCATAACTTATAGAAAAGCATGTGTAAGAGAGGAGTGGAATTAATTTATATTTCATGCTTTCCCCACATGTATTTACATGTTTCATGTTATTAAAATAAAATAAGAGTTTTCAGGGAAATTTAAAACTCCTTTTCCTCTTAACATTTACTTAGGAAGAATAAGCAAGCAAGATTTTAAAAGTAAATTTGAAGCAAACATTGTCACCATTACCAAGAAACACACTGTAAACTTAGACTATGTAAATCTATGGTTTGTGTATAGAAATGGGAAGCTGAATGAAAAGGAATAAATAGTTCAGGAATAGGTGTTATTATTTATAAAAATGTCATGCATGTTAAAGTCATTGTAAATCAATAGAACAAGAAGGAGGAGGAGAAGGAGGAAGAGGAGGAGGAGGAGGAGGAGGAGGAGGAAGAGGATGAGGAAGAGAAGGCAATTGGAAGCAGTGCTGGGTGACTGCTTAGCATCTTGGGAGAGCACCTGTGATCCCCCCTCACACAGATTCTGAAATCAGTTTCAGGTGGGCTCACATGCTAAGGTGACCAATCCAGACCATTATTAAACAAGAGAAAGTCCAAATAAATTCTTAGGTTCTTTTACTAGATGAGTACAAAGTCACAACTGTTTAAAAAGCAACTACACAGTGATAACTGTGGGTGTCTGGGAGCTAGATGGCTGCTGCTCAAGTCTGGGGACTTGAGTTTGAATCCCTGGCATCCACATTAAAGCCAGGACCAAGAATGTCACCTGTGACCACAGTGCAGGAAGGGGAGAGGCAGGAGAGAATGCTGGAGTGTGCTGACTGGCGGTCTCTGGGTTTAGTGAAAGCCGGCCTCGTGCAATAAAATTGACAGGGATAGAAGAAGACCTGGACCCCCACCGTGCATGGACCAGTGCATGGGCAAGTGCCCAGGCAAGATGGAGAATTGGATTTACAGAGATAAGATTGTTATTTAAAACCGAATGCCTCATTCCATATTTGACAAAGAGCTAATAACATTGCATTTCGATTCGAAGCCAATATCACTAGTATAAGGCTCGGGAAGGAGACAATCGGCAGAAGAGGAAGCAGGACGAGTAAACCAACAGACAAGAGCTTGCGCGGTTTATTACTAGGGAATGAAATGCAAATTAAACTTATATTGGAAAAAATTAGTTTGTAGTCTAGTCTTCTTAAAACCACCACTATTCCCAAGCCCCTCAAGTTGGTGCAGTCTGGGGAGAATTCTGCATTGGGAAGACTGTGAGGTTGGTCAAAAGAGGAACGGGGTTATCAGCATCTGCTATGCTCAGCACTTTCTCGTGTGCAGTTGCCCTGTGCTCCCGTGGAAAGGAGAACTTGTCTGACTGGTCCCCATGGAAGGAAGGTCTTTGTTCATTTAGCTCATTGGGTGTATTCTCTCCCAACCCAAGGAAGGGAAACTTAGGGGAGGAAGAATTTGGCAAGTAAGATATCAGTATTACTTTAAAAAAAAAATCCAACTAGCAAACAGCAAAGGGCAGTGTTAACAGACACACAATAAGGCATCCATTTTCAAGGATCACACTAGAAAAAAAAACCAAAAATAAGGACACAGAGTATCTCCTAGTGGGAATGGTGGTGTGATTTAAGCTTTGCTACCAAGGGTGTCTTTTATATTATGCGTTATTGGGTAATAACTATCAATTAAAATTGGCTAAAAGGTTAAAGAGTACTTTTCAAGCACTTAACACACAATGTTTACTAAACACTGTGTGCGTGGCATTAGAGAACACACTTGACATGGATTTTCTACTTTATTTGTCACAATGGAGTGTACATGATAACGAAGTCCTATTTTTACATAAGGGGACTTTTAGTGTGCCTAAGGTTAATAGAGTTGTAAATATCACCCTGCTAGATAGGAAACTGAGATTTACACAGGGAAAAGTAAGGGGTTTTTATGATTAGTGTGCGCGTGTGTGTGTGTGTGTGTGTATGTTTTATGTTTAATTAATTAATTAATTAATAATTTTGTAATATGTGTTGGGCTTGTGAGCATGTGAGAGCATAGGATCTCCCAGACCTGGAGTCACGGGGTCATAGTGAGCCTCTATGCAGGGGTTGGGAGCTGAAATCTCCTTCTCTGTGGCAGCAGTAAGCGCTCACAGCTGCTAAATCATCTCTCCACCACCAAGGCCTTAAACCAATGAAAGCGCTCTTCAGACAAGTCTGTCGCACTTAGTGGAAGACGGACAATCAGCCTGGCCGGCCCCTCTTGCCATCTCTTGCCAAAGTGGTATCATCCGTGCTGAAGAGAAAAGGTCTTCACAGCTTCTGGAACAGTCTTTCCTATCTTCTTCATTTGAGCCAGCAGGCCCCGGCTGAGAACGTCCTGCTGGTTTTCTTATGCTGATAATAACCGAAGGGTGAAGAGGGTGGAAATGACCCTGAGCGGGATCTTTGTCAGAACCTTCAATTCAGAGGCAGGTAATGAGCCCAGCCTTCTGAAGGACTTCACAATGTTAGTTACTTTTAGTTCATGTGTGTGTTAAAGCCCCGTTACTGTAACCCCCCCCCCCCCACACACACACCATACTCTCTCCCAGTTTGGTTGTTTTGGTTGAGTATAAAAGTCGTGTATTTATCGTCCTGACCTCTGGTCTCTGCTGTTAGCATTGCATATTCCGGGCCTCGCAGAGCTTTGGAGAGGATTCATTCTGCATGATTCTTGATGAAGTGTCTGGCCAAAGCTTCTCTTCTGTTGTGCAAGAACAAAGTGGGCCCCAGGCCAAAAGGAGAGACATGGAAGGGAGGGAGGAGGGAGGAGGGAGGAGGGAAGAAATGGAGGCTTTTTAAAAACCAGGTTATACCACCCCACTGTGTGAAGCGAGAGGGGGTGAGTCAACCCGCAGGCATTTGTGGAGCACCGTGGTGTTTGGGCTGCCCCCATAAAATAGGCTGGAATGAGTCCCAGAATACCGGGATACTAAGCAATGTTTCTTTGGTTGGCAGTGCTCTGCTGTTCCCTTTTCAATGCCCAAGAAGTCTGAAAAGTGAAAGTTACCCACCCCCGAGGCTGCTGGGAAAGCGGCCTAATGGGTCCCTGGAACAGGTTAGCGAGAACCAGCATGCATATCTTTGGACTTCACAGTTTTGAATTGAACAAAGCAAGATATTTAAAAGTTTTCTAATTGACTTGCAGAGAAAGGCTGGGGATATCTGCATCCTATCTTTGGATAGGGAAGTAGGAAGGAAGGGGCCGCCAGGCGCAGCAGAGGCGAAGCCAAGCGGCGCGGGAAGCGGGTATTTAGTGCTATTTTGTCAGTAATGATGCTACAGTGTATCAGGTAATGACGCTTCAGTGTATCAAAAGGGAATTCTTTCCTTTTGTCGGACATGGTACCTACAGGACCCAATACACTCGTCTTTGCTCTAATTAACAACATGCCAAAGGATGTGTCTTGCTCTTAAACATAACATCAAGGGTAACATTTTGAAAAAATAAAATTATTAAGTCCAAGTGATGAACCAGACTTGAGTTTAGCCTTGAGGTCAATGCTATACCATAGAATAAATCTATTTCAAGATTTCATTGGGATGGGGGTTGTCTAGAAATCCCTTTTGCTAAAGGATTGTATTGAAACACAATAAGTACCCAAGACAGGATGTCTATAAATAATATAAAACAATTCTGTACACAGGCATGCTTGAAATATCCCACCTAAGTAATAGACACACTTCAAGATGGTTGTTTCCAATATGGTTATAGGCAAGAATATCATTTTATTAATGACAATAATGATTATTTTGGTACTGTGGATTGAATGCTGTATTTTTTATTTGCATAAACAATTCTTTTATTTTGCTTTAAATTGTGTGTGTGTGTGTGTGTGTGTGTGTGTGTGTACCAGTTGAGTGTAGCTGTGTCTTTTGAAGCCAGATGAGGACATCAGATCATCTGGGTACTGAACTTAGGTTTTCTGGAAGAGTAGTAGCAAGCCAGCATTAACCTGCCAGTAAATAACTGATAACCTTTTGTTTTGAGCTGTAATAATCCCTCTTCCACAGTTCCTGATTCCTGGCACCATAACAATGTGATCCAAGTTGTTGCCATCACACTTGTACTCATCTATAAAGACAGACATCAAGTAAATCCACCCACGGGCATGTCTATCTCTGTACTGGCTGCAAGCTCCTGAGGATAAAGAGATTTTCCATGATCTAGTCTAGAAGCGTAGCCCTCTAAGTCAGTGAGTTTGCTCTCAGTGAGCACGCTGACTGTAAAAGCAAATGTACAGCCCATCCCTACTGCTATAAAGTAAGGCTGGAGGCCAAGAACGTTCTCAAGGAAATATGTGTATGTAGCTAACAGTTCTGGAAGTTGAAGGGTATCATGCCACTCCACTGAGGACATCCTGGTGGCTGGCATTTCTTTGGAGTAAGCATGGAAGAAGAGAGATGATGTGTTGAACCTGGTACATAGGCATGAACCCTCCTCATAGGTTCACCCTTTAATTAAAATCACTTTCTTGAGAATGCCTCACACCATGAGGTGGACACCAAACTCCTAGTGTAAGAGGCTTTGCAGGAGAGACATTCAATTCATATCCTAGCCTTGGCAGAGTCTGGCTGAGAAGAGCAAAAGATATCTCATCATACCTTCAGTGACTTTCTAAGCTAGGACTGATGAAAATAGAGTTAACTCTTCATGAAATGCCTACAATAGCTAGGCTGGGATTCTAATATAACAGCAAGATTCTACATGGTCTTGACGGACATGTGCACTTCACTGAATAGGCTGGTAGGCAGACTAGGCTGGGTAACTACTGCTATACCTGGGATCCCCATATGTTCCTTAGCAAGCGAAGACCTCCCATGTGTGTCTGTGCTGGCTTGTCTTAGTCCTCTCATTGATGTTCTAGCAATTTCTTCTTTGTATTTTACAGGCTTCAAGGTTTTTTGTTAATTCACTGTGTTATGTTGAGGCTTTGTATTATGTATTAGTGTGTTGGAGTCAGTAACTGTAAAGGATGAGAGACATGTGTCATACATATCTGCTTATATACATAGCTAAGGGATATGTTGTCGTGTATGCTACTGATATACATAAAACCATCATAAACGCATTAATGCTGATTTATGTTTTAAAATGTATTCATAGCATACTATTGACTCATGTTTAATGCATGTGATTATTGATCTTTCTTATACAAGATATTATTGACTCTTAAGTTTATATATTTAATCTTTGGTACATATAGCAGAAAGATGCTAGAAATCATGATACCAGAACCTATTTAAAAGTTTCCACAATACTTGGGCCAGCATGATGGTCTCCTGTAATTCCAGAACGTGGGAGACACTTCCAAGGGCACTCTTGGGCAACTTGGCTAGCACAATTAGCCAGAATCATTGGAATTTTACATATATGTAAATAAGTAATTGGGTTTTCCTTTTGATGTGTTTGTTGTCAACATGATTTTAGAGAACAGAGGACCAATGAAGTGAAACAATATGGAAATATATCATAAATCTAGTGTCTAAGTCATATCTATAAATAGAGAAGTAATGGTTGGTTCTGAGGGCTTGCCTTACAGATTGAAAAAATAACAGTCCTTCCAACAGTTCTTGACATATATTACTTAAAGAGAAAAGCAAAGTTTTTGTATTCTAAACCAGTAGAAAATGTGTCATTTCAAAACCCAACTCAAAAGTTATGAACCTGCAATCCAAGCTCTTGGGTCAAGAGTTCAAGACAATCCTATGCAACAGAGAAATCTTGAGGCCATCTTGACCGTGGTTCAAAATAAATAAAAAACAAAAGTAAAAAAAGGAAATTGGTTATCCTGAAATATTCTGAGAATGAGATGGAATAACAAGGAACTAACTACTGAACTAATTAATTAATCAAAAAGCCAGAAACAAAGAAAGCCAACATCCTACGAGGTAACACATAAAAACTTATTTGAAGTAAATTGTATTCGGTACATCTGGTAACACAGGAACTTTTTATGTCACGCACGCACTGGCACAGGAGTACAGTCAACAGCCGGGAACCAGTATCAAACTTTCGAGGTGGGTATTTCTCCCTGGTGTCTGCCTCTCTGCTTTGCTTGCACAAGGTAGGACCCTCTGGCATTGGCAATGCCTTTTGCACAAGAAGGAACATAAACATTGGGTTGGTACCCTGTGCCAACCTTCTTTCAACCACCTATGACCACATTTGTTCGCTTCCCCCAACTTTCCTCTCTGATTGTCAGCTGAAGCTTGGTTGCAATGCCTGCTGGGAAAGCAGTCTGCCATTGAACTACAGAGTGGCAGAGTTTACAAGGTTCTGTTGACAGTGCAGATGACCCCCCACTTCCAGGAGCAATGAACAGCAGGCTGTGTGTTTCACACTGGGGTGTGATCCTTATGCTACAGTGTGGGATGGAGATGTCTGCGCCCGCCTCTTACACTCTTCCTACATCTCCATTTTAGCACTTGCTTCGTGTTGGTTCATTATAATACTACTATTATCATATGCATCTGAATATACTAAATTTTCTGCCCTCCCCCACCCCCACCACCACTGTTCCCAGCAGTTGGTGATTACTTCAATAAGTATTTACAGAAAAGCCAATGAATGATTGGTTGGATTAATTCAGTAAGTTGCCATGAAGTACTTGATTTTTCTAGCACAAAGCCATGATGATTTTTTAAAAGGTGGCCTCTGTGTTCCCTAGTAAACAATTAGGACAGGCAAGATCACAGACTCTTGGAAGCTGACTGGTTACAATGGGTTTCAGCATTTCCTGCAAATGGTACAATGTTTCATTTGCAAAGAACAACGGTATTACTTTCCAAGACTTGTTGAAGGCCAAGTACCTTGTGATCCCCTTTTAGAGTCTCAGCAGGCAAGGGCTTACAGGGTGGATATTAATAGACGTGTGATATTTTTATTGGGAAATACTGGCTTTAGGAGCTCAGGTTTGATTCTACAACTGTCTCGTCTTCATTGCTACGTTTCCTTCCTTATCACCCCATCCCCCCATCGATGGACTGTCTTCCTCCAGGTTCTGTTTATTTGCCTGCCTAATGTCATGTCAACGTAACTTGGTCTGTGCAAATAGAAACAGAGAAAATGCTACTTCAGTTTGTACAAAACCCTGTGGTTTTTAGCTGTTGGCCATGGTCCGACAGGCATAAAAGGTGGAAGTGGTTGGTTCTGGTTTCTTGGCCTCCAATACTCTTTCTGAGGGTGAACGGGAGCCTAAAATATGCCTCTTTTCCCAATCAAGTCCTGATATTAATGAACTACGGAAAATAAGAACTTATTCCCCTTTTCAGTAACATCTGCCTCACTTGGGTACCCATGGCCTAAATGGATAGATTTTTAAAAGCATTTTATTAGCATACTGAAAATTCCCATTAAACGCTAGAGAAGTCACTACATTACATGTGGTATTGAAAACTTGCCCTTCTTGAGACTTCAAATGATGGACCTAATATGTTTTTCTCATCTATAATATCTATGATTCTGTTACATTTAATATAGCTTAATTCTTGTGGTCTCTCCAAAATGAAAATTTATTATGTAAAAGTGAAATTTCACGAAAGTACAAGAGGCAGAGTCAGGTGTAATGAGGGAAGAGGCGATCGTAGTCAGGGGGGCCACACATGCCTAAGAGGACCAGGCCAGTCAGGGTTCCTGGAACATTCCGCCTTACTCACTCCCATGGGAAGATAAGTTTTAACCCTATTCAGATCTTAACACCTAAGATTTTTTTTTGAGGGGGGGGGGTAGTATCTTCAGAAAAACACACAGCGTTTTTCATATGTCTGTATTTAATTGTAAAAAAGAATGTTGTCGTTATGCCAATTTTCACAGAGAAACATAAGTCCTTCTCCCTCCCTCTCCACACTCGCAATGTGGTCCTAACAAATCGCCTTGTTTAGAACTTAAGTCTCAACAAAAGCAGACAAAAGCCTTAGATGGAGTGAAGATTGCTTTCTGTTCACAGCAAGCTTGTGCTTTTTGTTGAAAGGCTAAATAAAGAAATAAATAAGCCCTCCAGCAATGCCCTAATAGTTCCGGATTCTATGAAGTTTAATATCTTTTCCTTAAAGTCTGGATCAAGGACAAAGTCCATTTCCTACGGTGCCCGTGGTATCCGTGAAGCAAGAGGTAGAGATCAATTAAAGTTAAATATTCTAGAAGAGCTGCTAAATGTATGGAAACAGTATCAAGTTAAAGCCCTTTTTTGTATCCTTTGGCAGCTCTCCTCCAAATTGTGTCCAAACCACTTTGTTTCTCTGTAGAATAAGGGAAGCAGTGTTTTCTTTCCCTGGCAGGTGAAGGTAGCA